>PITA01001519.1:0-191663 GCA_004023965.1 Spilogale gracilis | reverse complement strand
AAAAGTGAAGTATACTTCTGTAGCAAGGAAACAAATGACATACTTAAGACAAGCAGGGCTGACTTACAGAACAAGTAAGAGAAGTGGGCTGTTACCATATCTGGGCCCAGTTCCTGCACAGTGTGCCTTGAGAGGTATAGTGAGCTTTCCTCTATAGCCGTAGCCAACCCGAAATAACCTCTCAGGAACAAGGTGAGACATGATCCTCCAACTTCATTTTCCTTTCTCTCACCCTGATATCATGCACAGTACTCCCATGACCAAATCCACTTAGAGACCAGAGAGCACTGGACTATTGTTTGGGACCCTAGCAGAGAGCGGTGTGGAAAAGAAGGAGATAGATATGCAAGGCAGTCAAGAATCAGCAAAATCCCCATGCACCAGAATGGAGAGAATGTCCACCAGAGCTGGAAGAAAAACAACACGTTGCAGGACGGAAGATCCATTGTTTTGTGATTCATGGGAGGGGGAAGGGACCACCCTACTAAGTGTATAGTCTACCAGTAAATGCAGAATGGAGTCTAAAGGGATAAACACCAACTGGAAAGAGATATCTGGGGTAGAGATGAGGGGAAATCAGAGGGGCTTTGGACATATCTGTAATTTTTAAAAAGATTTTCAAGAAAAATGTGCTCAGGTGCCACTTGTACAGTTCAATGTTAATAAGAAATGGGTAAATGCAATCATTTCATTTGTTTTCATAAAATGCAGATACCTCTAGCTCTTACAAAATTGGATTAGGTTGGCCTACATGTAGACACGACCTAAAGGCTTTGAGTAAAATGTTATAACAGAAAAAGTTCTGTCATATCAAGCTATATCTATACCAGTGGTTCTCAGAGTGTGGTCCCTGGATCAGCACCATCACATCACCTGGGAATTTGAGAGAAACATGTATGTTCAGGCCCAACTCCAGACCTCCTGAGACAGGAACTCTGGGACTGGTTCTGGGGAGAGAGCTGTATGGGTTATCATGGTGGGTCAAAAGTTCAAGAGTAGATGTTGTTGGACCTTGTGAACCGAGCTGCCATGTACAGTAGAACAGGCTATGCACTGCACAACTGAAGGAAGCACTATTCAGGCAGATCACGATGGGAATGACGCCTCCCAGAGTTGTGCAACGCAAAACCTGCATTCTATACCTGGCAGTTTTTAAAACAGAGGGAAACCCACAAAGGTTTTAAGCCAAAGGAATATATAATTTGGATTTGAGAAGCTATCACTGGCTTGGGAATAGGAGAGAGGCAAAGGGGAGCTACATGTAGCCACTCTATATAGTGTACATCTTTGGGGCCATTTATGAGCTGCATCAGGAGTGAACTAAAGCAAAAGACACCTTGAAGGGAATTCAAATTGTCCTTATAGCCAAATCTCAAATTCAGCCTACCAGATACTTGGGTCTAGATTAGCAGAAGAATGGGGCAAAGGAAAAGAAATACTATCAAAGACTTGTAGGTTGAGTATAGAGAAACTGACAGAGAGAGACAGAGAGAGACTGAGAGACAGAGAAGGAAAAGGAGGTAGAGTAGAGGCAAACGAGTCTTGCCGAGGAAGAGATGAGCTTTATGGGAAGAAAGCTGAAGGAAAACTCAGAAAGCCAGAGAACAGGTCTGGCTAGGGATATTGATCTGAAAGCCATCAGTGCCCAGATGGTAGTGAAACCACAAGGAAGGATAAGATCATTCGACAGGAACGCACAAACACTGGAAAAGCAAGATGTTAGAGACTGAGTCTGCAGAAGCTCTGCATTTAAGAAGCACGGGGGATGATGGAAAAGTGGGTTGTACCTGGCTTGAAAGCTGGAAGCTGGAAAAAAAGGAGCAGGCATACACCCAAAGAACCAGTGGCATGGGAGAGTCTAGAGTTTAATTCAAGTAAAGCATGTCAACAAGAAAAAAAAAGGAGACAAGCACAGGGAAGCTTTGCCCAAGTGCTCCTCCATCCCCGAGTAGTACTCTGCTGCTGGTAGGCTATTTAAACTGGTCAGGGTGCACACAGCACCATTCCGCCCCCAACCCTGCTCTGCACAGATGGCATGAGACTTGACACTTCTGGACACCTCTTCCAGGGCCAGTGCACAATCTCCGTCACCCATTCATTCTCATCTTTCAGGAGCTACAACAGCTGAGCAAATCTTCGCCAAGCTACAGAGGGATGGAAATGTGCATTTGGGAGGAACGGGTGGCGGGCAGACAGCGCTGGGTTAAAAACATGCTGGGTTTCCTCGCTGCTCTGTGGTGTCTGAATCATCTCTAGCACAGCAGTGTGGGCTCAGGAATTCCATCAGATGACCTAAAAACTTGTGAATCTCTCCCAAAGACTTTATCCCCTGCAAGACACTGAGGGGGAAGGGAAGCAGTCTAGAGGGTCTGAGATTCCAGAGAACCCGTGATTCACCAGGCACTTGCTCACGTCCATGATCCTGTGTGTACTCTGCTCTAAATCTATTTTTCACATTGTGTCACAATTGTTTATTTTTTACCATTCCTACCCTTGCTACCTCTCTCTCCAAGGAGGCTGTAAACCTTTCCAAAACAAAGGTTATCTTAATCATCATCTATATCCTTGCTGCCCAAGCTGGGACTGCTGTGCAGTCATTGGCCCCCCCAAAATATTTGTTCAATCGATGTCTCAGGAAGGATAATTTGTAGAAGTGCCAGTCAACTGCATACCTCTCCGTTTATCTAAAGTTCTAAGACTTAAGTGTGTTAATAAGCAGGGTTGACAAACTGTAGCCCCCCAAGTAAATTTTGGCTGTGGGCTGTTGCAGGAAGGCTTAGGAGGTCTGAAATGACCAGAAAAAAAAATTGGGGGTGATGTGTGAAATTACACAAAATCTTTGTGTCCATTGACAGAGTTTGATAGGAACACAACCACACCCATTCAACTCTGTACTATCAACAGTTGCTTTAGGGCTATGTCAGTATTTCTTTATAAATTTTTTTTTTTTATTTGACAGAGAAACACAGCGAGAGAGAGAACACAAGCAGGGGGAGTGAGAGAGGGAGAAGCAGGCTCGATCCCGGGTCTCTGGGATCATGACCTGAGCCGAAGGCAGTCACTTAACCAACTGAGCCACCCAGGTGCCCCATTTCTTTATAAACTTTAAAAAAATATTATTTATTTATTTGGCAGAGAGAGCGAGCACAAGCAGAGAGAGCAGCAGGCAGAGAGAGAAGCAGCCTCCCTGCTGAGCAAGGAGCCCAATGAGAGGCTTGATCCCAGGACCCTGGAGTCATGACCTGAGCTAAAGGCAGATGCTTAACGACTGAGCCCACCCAGGCGCCCCAGGCCTGTATTAATATTGCTGAGTAGTTGTGGCAGAAATAGCCTGGCCCAAGAAACCTAAAATTTTTATTCTTTGACCCTTTAACGGAAAAGGTCTGCTGACCCCTAATATCAAGTAACTCAAAATGAGATAAACGTGAGATATTTATCAGAATATAATTTTCCTCACAAGTAGAGTTCTTTAGGACTTTCCAATCACTGACATGAAAACAAAAGACATTTGAGGCCACCATGGGGCACAAACATCAATACATCCCAGCGGAATAAAGCAGCAGACCCTAGGCACATAAGAGCTTGTATATCTCACTAAACTAGAAGAATGCATACTAGGTTACCTACTTCCTAGGCTCCAGTCTCCTTGGCAGTAAAATGGGCATTATAAGATTTTTGTTCTCAGAAGGTTATTCTAAGAATCAAATAATACAATGCATTTTTACCTCTTAAGGTTGTACCTGACAGCTAGTAAGCATTTGATTAATGGAACTACTATAACTTTCTTCATTGTTTTTGGAGGAATATTTCACTCTGATACATACTCTTTGATATGTCCCTCTGAAATGAACTACTTATGGGGTGCTTAGGTGGCTCAGAGGGTTAAGCATCCGACTCTTGGTTTTGGCTCAGGTCATGATCTTAGGGTCTTGAAATTAAGTCCCATGTTTGTTCTGTGCTCAGGGGGAGTCTGCTTAAGGAGTCTCTCCCTCTCCTTCTGCTCCTCCCTCTGCTCACTGTCTCCCTCTAAAACAAACAGAAAAATCTTTAAAAAACATAAATAAAATTACTTGTGTCAAACTGCAGCTTTTATGTCTAATGATGAAAGCTGAATCATTACTCTAGGACATAACTGCTGACTATGAATTCACACAAACCTTAAGGATGAGTGTCTAAATAAAGCATTAGAGTTTTATAGATATTCTAGCCAACGAAATATGACAAGAAAAAAATAAATGTTAAGAGATAATTTGAAAGAGAAAGAATTCTCACAATCTAGAAATAACATGAAAGACTACCTCAGAAAACCTTATAATGGGGTCGCTTGGGTGGCTCAGTCATTAAGCATCTGCCTTTGGCTCAGGTCATGATCCCGGAGACCCAGGATTGAGCCCCACACTGGGCTCCCTGCTCAGCAGGAAGCCTGCTTCTCCCTCTTTCACTCTCCCTGCTTGTTTCCCTCTCTGGCTGTGTTTCTCCCCATCAAATAAATAAAAAAGTCTTTGCAAAGAAAAAAAGAGGGGCATCTGAGTGGCTCAGTCATTAAGCATCTGCCTTTGGCTCAGGTCATGATCCCGGAGTCCCAGGATCAAGCCCTGCATTGCGCTTCCTGCTCAGCGGGAAGCCTGCTTCTCCCTCTCTCACTCCCTCTGTTGGTGTTCCCTCTCTAGCTGTGTTTCTCTCTGTCAAATAAATAAGTAAAATATTTAAAAAGAAAACCTTATAATGAACTATAAAACTAGTCACCAAGTACAACAGTTATATATACATCGATATAACTATGTATAAATACACATATGTACACATATATACATACATGTAGTGGTGAATGTACCTACGGAAACATGAAATACCAAACAGCAGAAGAAATGTGTAATAGTTCTCTGCACAAAAATACAGTGTGTTACTGAGGGGCACAAAGGAATGTCATAAAAAAATATGGATCATAATGCTTCAAAGAAATGAAAAACTGGACCACAAAAGCAGAACAGTTGGTTAAAGGACCAAAGAGAAATCTGATGGCATAACTACAGGGATGGAAGAGCTTCAAACAAACCTCCACCTCAGAATCACATGGCGGAATAACACACAGCCCTCCCATTGCTCAGATGTCCACCGGTGCTTTCTGGAAGCTGCTTTCATTTAGGCCTCGGCAGATGCAACTGGAAGAAAGGAAGCAGGAGGCTTTCGAAAAGCAGCAGGAAATGAACAGGCAGGGAGCACATTCACGGAGACCTTGGCAGAAGATCCAACGTGTTCTGTAAAAGGAGCTAGGAGCCTGGGAGTTGGTTCTGTGGATTCACAAACCTGGAAAGAATAGTTTCAGGACTGTGAAATACTTCTTACAGGCTGATAGATTAACCAGAGGACACTCTTATCCTTCCCAGCAACCTTTCTGTTCACAGCAAACTTGCATTCTGGTGTTTGGGAATCATTTTGGACTAGAAGGGCTCACTTTTCATTTAATTTACAAACCTGCAAAAGGGAGAAATGGTGGCTAAAGACCGACCATCCCTTTTTATAGTTAAGGCTGCAAATGTATCCAAGATTTTTGGAGGCTGGGAGATAGTCTACTTGGCAGATTTGGAAAACAACAATAACAACAACAACAAAAATGGAAATTTAAGTAAAAAATAGAAGCCATGTACATATTTTACCTTTCTGTAACACAAAACTCCTTTCTCCCAAAGATATTCAAAATCAGGCTTTAAAAAATGCTTAAAAACCACACTGATACATGTTACTGCTAGCAGCCTGAAAGAAGGCACAGGGAGATTTGAAGTTCCATCTCATTCACAAATTAACTGCACGAGACACAGCAAGTCCAGAAAAAGCAGTGACCTTTGAAAGCAGGCTGTGACCTCCACAGGCCACTCATCACAGGCTGCCCAGACTGGCTGCGGTGTGGTCAAGTGTGCCCTTGGAGATCAGAAGGGCCCCTTTTATTAAAAATGAAAGAGAACTTGATCTTCTCATACTTCTTTGATGTGAGATCAGCAATTTCTAATAAAAAGGATTTTATTTTCTCCTGGACAGGGCTACAGAGCCCAAATCTGTATTTAGAAGGGTATGTTGTCGCTGGCATGCTCTAGTTTAATTAATTGCAATTTCTAAAGGAATAGCAAGGGTTAGTGAGGGTTAATCAGTCGTGCAAATTAAAAGAGAACATAATTCTATTTTACATTTGGGGGAACTAGCTCATGTAAGCTTAGAAGATAAAATATACCACAAGAGGGACAAGAGATATGTGATTTTCAACCATTTGTTTGAAAAAAGAACCATTGCTTCTTGCAGCAGAATCAAAAGGCACGGGTAGGTACTCGTGGAAAGATTTTTCAGGAAAC
This sequence comes from Spilogale gracilis, assembly GCA_004023965.1. NCBI lineage: Eukaryota > Metazoa > Chordata > Mammalia > Carnivora > Mephitidae > Spilogale > Spilogale gracilis. The sequence continues at coordinate 185,319 of PITA01001519.1, read as the reverse complement.
ATTTTTGGTGGTCTGCCTGATGCTGCTCATGAAAAACAGAGAAAATTAATTTTATGCATAGTGTGTCTCAGTATTTACAATTACCAAGCTCTTTTGAGGACTTTCTGGCTCAGAATTATGACTGTTAAATCTTTTTTTTTAAATGTATATAAAGGCAGAAGAACATCATTTTTTATGAACACATGTCAGGTTCTAACGAACCAAGCCCCATAAAAGATCACTAAGGAGATATTTGGAGGCAGAACTTCAAAACCCCTTCCTTCTGTTTTCCTACATTTGGGAGAGGGGAAGGGACGGTGACATGTGGCCAGTGATAGGTGTTCATGAAAAGGTGAAATCTCTTTCATGCTTATACATTTGAACATACGTTATAAAAGGGAGAAAACACAACAGCCATGGAGGCAGAATTTCTTCTACTGATCATAAGTGGATTTTAAGATTTAAGCATTCTTTCTCAGTAACTTAACCATGTTCGCTCATTTTGAGCAGCTACTTTATAGGACACCTTGGTATAGAGATTCCTCCCACCTCTGGGCTTCTACCCCACATCCTGTCCCTTCTGCTGAAGCCCTGTGTTCAGGGCTGGTCCCTTGGCCACCTGCAGTTCTGCCAGATCTGAGCTCCAGTGTCACCCACCAGACTCAGCAGGCTCACTGAGCTCCACTTGCCTGTCCCCTTCACCTCACCGGCTCCTCCATTCGTAGCACTGAGCACCATGTGCTGCTTTGATGTTTTCTGCACTTGCTTATGTTCCGTCCTTTCCCCACTGGATTTGGAGCTTCCCCGGGGAGTGAGGGGAGCAGGGACCCTGGGCGCCAGCAGAGCACAGACACTAAAATGGCATCATTCGAATGCAGGTTTCAGAGGTGGAGTGTTGGATTCCAACCTAGCTCCCCCACACACAGGCTGTGCAAGCTCAGCAAGCCACTTACCTTCTCTGGGCCGTGGTTTCAATATCTTATGCGGACATAGGGTTCATGACACCTACCCTCCTGTCTTCTACAGTTAGATTCAAATGTGATGATGGAGGTAAAGCAGTTAAAACGACCCCTGGCACACAGTAAGCACTTCATAAATGAGCACTATTATTATTCACCACTGTATACCTAGTACCAGGCACAGCTGTCATACTAAAACATCCTCAGATACTTACTAAACCAACACACTTTAATATAATTGCATCAGAGTATTCCCACAATAACCCATGAAGTGTTTCTACATCCACTTCAGAGAAGGGATTAGATGATCAGTGCCTTCTCTGATACCTCACAGCACTCTAGAAACTTCCGGCTTTTGAGCCCGAGCCCCAGCTCCACCAGCAGCAGCTCAGGGCATTACTTCCAGTACATCTCTCCTGAGAGTTTTCACACCAGCCCGTTACGGGTAGGAACAATCAAACACAAACAAACAAGAACAAATCTATAGGTATAAAACAATGTTTATTTGATTACGAATATGGTATGATGTTGATGTTGTCCTGTCTTGTCCCATAAACCCTTTGAACCTTGGTTTTTCCTATCTGTGAAATGGGGATAATAGAGAAGAAAGGAGGTAATATACGGAAGAATGTCTCCCACAGGGATTGGCATTAGGTAGGTCTTCAGAAAAGTGTGACTTCTGTTACTTATTTCTTCATCCTCTCCATGGGATGTAAACGAGTAAATGATTTTTAAGGGCATAAGTTACACTTATCCTGGATCTCATCAGGTAAGAATCCATTAGGAGGAAAAAAGAAAAAAGAAAAAAGAACCCATTAGAAACAGCTATTTTGCTTTCAAATTATAGGGCAGTTAGAATGCTGAGATCCTTGGATTTACAAAAGGTACTGTATTAGGCCACTTTCCCTATACCTTTCTACGGTGTCTTATGATACAATATAAAAAAATAAAAAATCCTATCTGTACTAGAATCTGACTGCCAACCTGACCACTTCCAATTCCTAAACCTATAGCATGGAAAAAAAATCATACATTCTGACCTGTCCTTAGAATTCTCAAACTCATGGGGTGGCTCAGTCAGTTAAGCATCTGACTCTTGGTTTCAGCTCAGGTCATGATCTCAGGCTTGCAAAATCAAGCCCTGCCTCAGACACCATGCTGGGTGTGGAGCCTGCTTGGGATTCTTTTTCTCCCTCTCCCTCTGTCCTCCCATTCCCTCTTAATACCCCCGCCTTAAAAAAAAAAAAATGATTCTCAAATTCATGAATAAACTTGTTTCAGGGGAAGTGGCTATCTTTCTTCGAGCTATTTAAAGTAGTCCAGCTGATTAAAGACTTGCCCACTCCCCAAAATTAGAAAGATTCATTTATCAGAACTCTGGTCAATGGGGATTAGTACCATTCCAAGAATACAAGGGGAATCCTAAAACAATCACATTTCGTGCCATGTCCCAGACTACCCAGAAAGACCATATGATCTAAAAACCAAATGATGGAAATAAACCCCTATTTACTCAGATTCGGCAAAATGTAAAAAACATGTAACTCTTCCCCATGATAAGTTGATGATAAGGCTTCATCACGAGGGCAGATTGTAGGCACTGCTCAAAGCCCCCTGGCTTATGTTCAGACACAAGAAACCTGGACCAGTCACTCAATGCTATGAAGGTCAAGGTCTATGAAGGTCAAAGTCAATGGGCGGAGGGCTGTTGAGGTCAAGGGCTGCCCAACACAGGCTGGAAAGGCTGCAGACAAAATCGCTCCTTACTACTGACAAAGTCAGTCAGCTTGGATTCCTCCTGGCTTAGACGTGCCTGAGAAACAGGCATGCTCGAGAAGCTGGTTTAAAAATCTGCTGGTTAATCCTTCCAATGCTCAGTTCTGCTTTTACTCAGTGTACTAGGAAGATTAAGCCAAATGGCTTCCCCCGCAAAGGTCAGGAAAGCTTGCTAAGGAGTTTGATGACTACCGCTGTAGAGAAAAACGTCTCAAAGAGAATACTGGCCAAGAGGGCAATGGACAAGCAATGATGAATAACGATATGACAAGTCATGAAATACACAGTACGGGTCTGCCAAAATTAGATTAATGCCACAAAAAGAGAATGTGGCCCCATTTCAGCCAAAGGAAGATCAGAAACTTGAGGAAACTGTTGGAAATAAACACATGCTTCCAAAAGCTGAGTATCTTTTATATGCAATCGTGAAGTTGCATTAGATGACTCTAACTTCTGTTAATTTACCCCCTAAACATCATTTTCTTCACTCTATTTTTGGCTGCATTATTAATTATGTGGTTACCCTAACTCTGCCACGTAATGGTGATCAAAATAAAGTAACAGAATGAAGCATTTTTACAGGCTAGTGAAATGGAATCAGGAATGTCTCCCATGGGCCTGGGTACTGTAACTGGATTTTCTATCTGACGCTGAGGTCTGCCTTTAGCAGTTGGAGAAAGGCTGAAAGTAGGTATGTTTAGTCTCAAGAACTTTTTTGAAACAAACAGCTAATAGGGATTGTTTTAAAGCCCTGTAAGAAACATCTAACCTAAAGAGAGAGAAAACTTGCTAAGCAACCTATGGTCACCAAAAGAACTCTGACAAGAGTAATATATACTCAAACATATCTGAGGGGCTTTTGTTTTATGTCCCACGGCTAGGGTTGGGGAGTAATGCTTGGGGCTGAGGTCCATGAGTGCAAATAAAAATCAAGCACCTCTGCCAGAAAGACTTTTATACAGCTGGGCTTTATTCCTTATTCCACTAAACTTGAACTTGGCACCCTCAATAATGTGACCTTGAGGGGCTGCTCAGAGTTTTACTCCTTGTTCAAGACCTGTAAGGCTGAGACTGAGGAAGAGTTCTGACCTGTGCCTCTGCCCTCACCATCAGCACATCAATCTGCTCCTCCAAGGCATTAAGACAACAGTGAAGTGAGCACAGCCCACCTGGACACGGGTGCAGATGGCAGGCAGCATGCTCTTCTCTGCCCTCAGACTCTACCCTGCCTGCTTCTTTACACCCCTAGTCATTTGCATTACCGTCTCTGCTGCCCTGGTGCTCTTCCTGCCTCACTGCTCCCGGAGAGAGCCCAGATCACCCATTTCCAGGTCAAACCAGCAAATACTGACTCCCTCAGCAACACACTCGCGAGGGGGCTCCAGGCAATAGCAAAGATGCAAGCCCGGTAGGACAGTGCTTGTCTTCAAGGGGATGACAAGGAAAATAAGAACTCTTTTTTGAAATGTGGGAGTAGAACTAGATCATCTTGATGGACTTAGGAGTTCTCTAAAGAGAAGAGAGTTTTCTCCAGCTCCTCTTTAAAGGGGACCACAGGAGTTCAAAATATCAGCCAGACTGGATGGTCTACATTCTCTGCCATTTCACTAACTGCCCTACTTGGGGCAAGTCATTACATCAGCCTGTGCCTCAAGCTCCTCACCTGTCAATAGGGGAGAAGAATCCCTTCCTCGTAAAGTGGTTGTGGGAATTCAGTGAATCAGTGCCCCGCAAGTCCTCTGAACAATGCGTGCAACCCGTGAGCTCTCTGTACAAGACGGCAGTGAACACCATCAACATTATTAGCATGACTCTACTTCCTGTTTACTTCATTCCTTCAGCTGACAACCTCTACAAAAGCCCACTGCAAAGCCGCAGAACACACATCCCCTTCCCACTCCTGCAGGCATATTTCAGCCCCCCACATCGGTTCTATTGCACTGTACTTCCCATCAGCCTGAAGTCGACAGTGGAATGTTGGAACAATGGTGACAAAGATGTCAAGAGAGGTCTGGTTCTTTTACTGGGCACGATGTAGACACTTTTTATGACTACATACTCATGCAATAAAAATTAAGTGGTTACCTAAGACCACTACCAAATGACAAAACCACAATTATGCATCAGTTCCCTAGAAAATCCTTCAGAGAAATGGATGCTAGCCGAGAACTACTTATTAACATGAATACCCTCAAGATCCATGCCAATGTTTTTATATTTTTATGAAAATCAAGGTGATTCTTGGTTCCTTGAGAGTAAAAAAAAAAGTCAAAGTAATCAAAGTGATCTTGTTAAAAAGCCCCAATGTATCAGGTTCTGCTAAATCTAGGTCAAGTAGATAACATTCAAAGCAGAACATGCCTCTTAAATTGTAGTTAAATAACAGAGATCAAAGATTTTTAAGTCCATTTAAGCCATGAGTCTTGAGTTTATTTCTCAGGGAGAAAATCAGAGCTATCTTCAGTTTTATTTATTTCTTATGTACTTCAAAATGTAATCAATCAAAACTCAGAAATTATTTTTTTAGATTTTATGTATATATTTGAGAGAGAAGGGGAGCGAGTGAGAGAGAGAGAGAGAGAGAGAGAGAGAGCGCGCGCGCACACCTGGGCATGAGCAGTGGGAGGGGCAGCGGGAGAGGGACAAGTCAACTCCCCACTGAGAGGGAGCCTGCTGAGTCAAAGTCAGAAGCTGAAACATCTGAGCCACCCAGGTACCCCAAAACTTTGGAATTCCGAGGAAGAGACATGACTAATTCACTCAATGGACCAGTATGTCAACGGACAACTCTTCTGTCACTTAACTGTGTTAAGTTTAGCAGGTTGTGAGGAAGACCAGATATGTGTAAAGCTCTGAAGAGAGGAAAGCCAGGGAAATGCAAAAGATTGTTATGAGACTATAATTTCTTTTTTATTAAGGTACAGCTGACACATAATGTAACATTAGTTTCAGGTGTGCAATGTAGTAATTCACAAGGTTATACATTATGCTCTGTTAAGTGTAGCTGCCCCCTGTCACAACACTACGGCAGGATCTCTGCCTTCCCTGTGATGTGCCTTCTATCCCATGACTTACTCATCCTGAAACTGGAAACCTGTACTGCCCACTCCCCTTCCGCCATCTGTCCATCCCTCCATCTTCCTCCTCTCAGGTTCACCTGTCCATCTATCTGGTTCTGTGTAATTTTTAAGCATCTTACTTTGATCAAGAATACTGATCTATTCCAAATCACATTTGAGAGTGAATTACTGGTTTGTTCTGAACCAACTGAATCCTGCCTTCTCCATTCTAAGCCATGTTCCCTATTCAACAGACGCCATCATAGTGATTTTCCCCACTCATGATCTCTACTATTACCAGGTTTGCCTGTGTGATGCCTGGGTGGTCTGGGTGCATATCTAGGCTCAAAGGCTGGTTGTAGGAGCTGATCCTCCTTCCCAAACTTAGGCCTTGAACCCTTTCTCAAACACTACTTTTGATGAGCTATCGCCCAAATTGCATTTTTACTCAAGCCGACAGCCTCCCTAGAAGGAGGCATCTCTTCTTCAGTCATCAGAAGGTGGACAAGGCATTTCCTTTCTTCATCAGAGCCAAACACATGTCAAAGTCCATGTGTAGCCTCCAACCTTGTCAGTGCCACACAAAGAAAACAGACACCTCTGCTCATTGAGTCCAGTGAGCCTCACGTCTGGACTGGGTGATGTTAACCCTCTGATGCCCTCGGGGAGTGGGCAGAAACATGAAGGAGGGGTGGTCTGTGAATCTGTCTCTAAGAGAAAGCCACCGCTTCTCAGCTCCTGCTGGCTGTTGGTCATGTAGGGAGGAGTGGAGGAAGGGCAGTATCTCCAGAGAGTCTCAATTTTCTTTTTTTTTTTTTTTTTTTTTTTTTTTTTTTTTTTTTTTAAAGATTTTATTTATTTGACAGAGAGAAACACAGCCAGAGAGGGAACACAAGCAGGGGGAATGAGAGAGGGAGAAGCAGGCTTCCCGCTGAGCAGAGAGCCCGATGTGGGACTCGATCCCAGGTCTCCAGGATCATGACCTGAGCCGAAGGCAGTTGCTTAACCAACTGAGCCACCCAGGCGCCCCGAGAGTCTCAATTTTCTAATAAAGCCAGAAACCCAGACTTCTCTGTAAAAATATCCTCTCAATTTTCAATGTCGCCATCAAGTTCCAGACATTTTTAGACACAGTGATAGTTGGACCAAACATCTTTCTTAGCCACATGCAGCCTACAGGGTGCCAGTTGTGGAAATGCCCCTCCCCAAAAGCAAGGAAACCTAAGTCATAACTCCCATCTCCCCAGTATCTGTAGACAACTAACAACAAGGAGCACATCGTGCTAGGTACCAGACTAAGTGCTTTCCATGTATTACCTCCTTTTGATTCTCATTACAAACTGTAATGTTACCATTTTGGCTGGAAAGATTTAAAAAAAAAAAAAAAAAAGAAAAGGCACTTAAGAAAGGGAAGCCCTTGTCTAAGTCTTGCTAGCTAGGCAGCAGCAGGATTTGAACTGGAGCCTCAACTTTAAACTGCACCAGCTTTCCCCCAAACCACAGGACCTGGACCTAGAAACAATAACAACACAAACTGCCTTGGCAGGAGGGGCTTCTTAGCTCCTGGGGAAGGTGGCCTTCCGGATCTCTGTGCCATCAGCTAGGGTATGCGCTGCCAAGTCTGTTGTTCTGAGCTTAGTGGTCCAATGTGGTCATCTCAGAAGTGAGAAAGGATAGTGTCCTTCAACCACATTTCCAAAGCACGATTCAACCCTCCGGAGTGATGAGCCACCTGCTGGAAGAAGCCTTCAATCTGGCCACTAATTATATTTGCGAGCAGAACGGCTCTTAAAAATAGTAATTTTTAGACAGTAAGACAGAAACTTTTTCAGAAGCCTTCACTCATTGATTCTTCCTTGTATCAATAGGTTTTACCTTGTTAACAAGCTGATTTGGGGGAGCCCACTGGCTCCAGCAGTAGGGCATGTGACTCTTGGATCTTGGGGTTTTGAGTTTGAGCCCCATGCTGGGTGCAGAGATTACTTATAAAAAGGTTGATTTTAATCTTATTACTTCAACATCAAAGTGAGAAAAAAGGCTCAACATCAAATAAAGTGTTTTAACAAAGGAAGTCTAATAACTTCATCCACCACTCTTTCTTAATTAACTTAAATAACTTTCCATACTTTCCTAATGTTCATTTTTGGCAGAAATTAAAGCAAAAGCAACTGAATCCAAAATTAGTGCACAGGCCAGTTGTGATTTTTATTTGCCTTAATTTCAATTGACAATAGAGCCATCGTGAAGGATGCGCTTCCTCAGAGAACTTCCAGCTCCCCTCTTACACTAACCCTTCAAGAACAAGCTTCAGATTCTTTATAGAGCTGTACAACCACAGGAATTTTTAACAATGTCCATTTTCAACTACAAATGCAAAGAAAAAAAAAGAGAAAGAAAACCTCTATCCACGGTGCATTATAAACTCAAAGGACAATTTTTTATTAATTTTTTTTTTTTGAGAGAAAGACAGTGAGTGAGAGAGCAAGCACAGAAGGAGAGTGAGGAGAGAGAAGCAGACTCCCCAGGGAGCGGGGAGCCCAATGTGGGGCTCCATTCCAGGACCTGAGATCATGACCCAAGCCGAAGGCAGACATTTAACCGACTGAGCCACCCCGGAGCCCCCAACTTTTTTATTTTTAAAAAATAGCCTGGAATCCTGTGGGGCTGCAGTGCAGTGTATTTTAAGTAGCAGAAATAGCCCACCAGAGTCATCTCAGTGACCTAAGCTGCACAGCAGACAGTATCCACTGGACGTCCACAGCCCCCACCGCTAGCCTTCTGAAAGTCACCAGCTGCCTTTGCATTAGAAGAGGCGTAGGCTTACAAAGTGTAACAGACAGAGCGGGCAGCCCAGGACAGAGATAAGCAAAGACATCAGCCAGGAATAGTACTGGCAGGGGTTCCACTTTGTACTTTCTGTCCCCTCCCTCTGGAATACCTTTCACAAATATTATTGCCACTGCCTCTGGATTTCTGCTCCCCTGTGACCTCTTCAATGAGACCTAACCTGAACACGCCTCACCAAACAGCACTCACAATCCCTAGCCCTTACTCCTCACTTCCTTCCTTACCTTTACTTTCTTTTCTATCACTTAGCATCACTGCACATCTTGTGTATTGACTCATTAATTTATATTCTACCTATCCACCACTAGAATGGCAGATTCATGAGAGCTTGACTGCTGCCTGTTCCCTTCATTGCCCAGTCCTCAGGATCTAATAATTAATCAGTGAATGATCTTTTGAATGTAACCAATATACAATTGAACAGATTATAGATCATTAATGACCAAACCCATCAGAATGTCAATGCCCGAAAGAAGGGCTCCAGTATGTGTCTGTCTCCCTGTAGCCTCCCATGCCATGACCTACAACAGTGCCTGCCATAAGTATGAATGGCTAGATCAGTGAGTGAATGAATCACACACTCTGGTTCCTTCTGCAGCCAAGCTAATTCCATTGGCTGGGCAATGGTATTTTCCTATGTGCAGTCAAGACTCCGTTGGAGGTTCAAATTCTATTTCTTTTGTGTTCTACTGGGACACCTCCATGTCTTTGGAGGTAAATTCTGCAGCTAATCAATTGCATCTCTCATGTGTTAATATATTAACTCTTAAAAGAGTGCTATTGAAAGGAACAGACTTATTTCATTCACCTCATGGGATGGGACATTTTTGTTAAGGAATATGTGTAGGGGAAGGAGGGAAAACACAGTGATCAGATCTCTGGAGGTTCAGAAAATCCTGTGTCAAGATTTACAAGGAATCTGTGAACTCGGCAGCAGAAGGCTCTCAGCCTTGCCCAGGCAGCCCTACCTCTCCTATAGGCTCCCATTTTGCCACACTTGTCCCACAGTGCCTGGTCTTCTCCTTACATCTTATAGGTTAACACCTTTGAACAATCAAGACTCTTGGTCATCTTTATGGCAATGAGGATTAGAAAAGAGTGGGGTTCCATTTCTGTATTTCTAACAGTATATCATTCAATCAACTCCAACTACTATAAGACACTTCTGGTTTACAAAGAAGAGCACTGAGAAAATCAGTTTTGCCATGCCAAGTGCAGTAGGCTAAATTATTACTCAGAATATTTGCTGCCCTTCCCTGTGAGGGGATTATCCCTTCCAGTCCTGGTGACGTCAGACTTAGTCAAATCACTTAGTGATGAAATGTGGGTGGGAGAAAGTGTGCCTCTTCTGAGCAGGAAATTTGAGACCATTACCTGGTTCTGCCATGTTGTCTTCTCCTTCTGCCTGCAGACAGAAATGTCTCAGGTAGAGGGCCACTCCTTCAGCCTAGGTTCTAGAAGGCTGAGCATATGGAACACAGCTGCTGCTGACCCAGGATGGACACACAACAAGATCAAGAAACAAACCACTGTTGGGGCGCCTAGGTGGCTCAGTTGGTTAAGTGACTGCCTTTGGCTCAGGTCCTGATCCCGGAGACCCGGGATCGAGCCTTGCATCGGGCTCCCTGCTCTATAGGAAGCCTGCTTCTCCCTCTCTCACTCCCCCTGCTTGTGTTCCCTCTCTAGCTGTGTTTCTCTCTGCAAATAAATCAATAAAATTTAAAAAAAAAAAAGAAAGAAAGAAACAAACCACTGTGGCAAGCAGCTGAGCTTTTCAGAAGATGTTAGTGCAGCAGAACTTAGCCAAAGTAGAATGATACTCTGATGATCGGTTAGTTCGTTTCCTCACACTCTATGCTGTTATTAAACATGTAAACAAAGAACTGGTATTGCCTTAACAGTAAGCAAGGTCTCCACTCTCTACACTTGAATAGAGACTAACTGACCCAGTAAGGGCAAAGGCCAGCAGATTTCAGCCAAGTCATGAGCCCCTCCCCGCTCCATGCCAACGGAACAGAAAGCAAAGGCCCCAGGCAAGATAAAAGCAGACACACATCCACAGAACTGGCTTTTTGGGGAGACAGTATCTTGCAGAAGTTTCACCTGCCAATTCCCATGCGCAGAAGGCAGCAAAAAAACAAATCAAGGTCCATATGGGCCGGTCGTTAAGAGTAACTGCACACCTCATAACCTGCATTTCCCAAACCGCCCTCCATGTCATCTGCTGCGGCCTCTGGTGTGGACCTGGCACGCGCCGTGGACCCTGAAGCCGCCTGCAGAATGGGATCTATGAGGTCCCCGCATGTGTGGAACGCTGTACAAGCCGGCAACGCAGACTCCAGGTATGCCCCAAAGTCAACTCAGTGAGGACTTAACTGCAGGTAAAGGAAGATTTACAAGGATATGAATCTGGGGTTTTCCATAATTATGTATACTGTAACATCAGCATAAAAAGAAAACATGATATGATCTTGATCTAGACAGGCTCTTTTAAACACACACACACACACACACACACACACACACACACACACGCAATTTAATAAATGTGACAGATACAAAAGCCAGAATCTTTTTATGATGTGAAGTTGACTTAAGAAAAACCCCAAGGAATGTTACTGTAATTTGTTTGGGCTACAAATTTTCATCACAGTAATCAGTACAAATGTCTGTGTCCCCATAGGCCACATCGGCCATTTCTGATGGAGCATGGCATGCATTTATTTGATGACTCACAGGTACCAAGTGTACATCCAAGAGATGCTGAAAGTTTCATTAAGCTGACTGATTAATACAATCTGAAGATTCAATGCTCGTTATCAAATTCTCCTAGAGTCCCTTCAACGGTCGGGGCTGACCAGACAGAAGTGCTGGGAAAATTTCCACAGATGGCTCTCCAGGAGAAACTTGGCGGTGGCCCAGAGCCCACCCCAATGGCCCAGCCATCATTTCTCCTGGGGCCGACAGTGAGGATGTGGCTTTGCTGGCATGACAGGTATGTGTGTCCTTCTGGAGCATGTGTGGTACCCTGTGAAAAAAATACTCAGACGCACATATGAAACCTCTGCCCCTTTGCAAAGAGTTGCAGCTGCTTTGAATCCTGAGAACTGAGAACTTATTTTAAGAGACAAAGGTTTCTTTAAACCAATATCCATAATTTAGAGACTGGAAGGAGGTTCCTGTGTCTAGAATGCCACATGTGGTCTTCAGATGTCCCCATCCTTACATCCCCCACAGTGGCAGGTTTTCCACAGGGACATGTTTCCCACACTCATGAGCCACTGCATCAGAGACCAGAGAGCGAAAGGAACTGGAGGGAAATATGACCAGGGGGCACTACTTTACTGGGTGTAGAAGTAATAGACATAGCGGTCTTGAGCACTTGAAGAAACATGTTATGCTTACAGAGAATTTCTTCTACATTGCAAGTCTTTTTTATTGCATATAATTCTAGGTCCATTGGCGAGGTCCCCTATTTCTGGAGCTGAGATTTGTAACCACATGTGAGAGGGCAATTCCCCTCTCCTCTGGTCCTCCACTGAAAGGCAAGGACTCACAGCCTCAGTGCACTATTCCACGCAACCTCTCCTATAGTTTGCTGAGGTTATAGTACGAGAGTTCTGGCCAACAGAACATGAGCAGAGGCGATGCACATCACTTCCAAGCCTGGCCCAAAGAAACTGCTCCTGGAGATCTTCACTGGTTTTCCAAGTGAAGAGATTCAGAAGACCTAGAGAAGCTGGGCTCCAAGACTGGGAGAAGCCTCACCTACAGTGAAGGATAAACCCCAAGCCCTTACTGAACCATATCTGGCCCTCAATTTGAGCAAGTGATAAATATTTATTATGTGGGACTTCTGAATTTTGGGGATTATTTGTTATAGTAATTTATTTATTCTAATACGGTGATAAATTTGTCTTAATCGGCCAGATGGCTTTAATCTACAATGCAGAACTGTCAAACACTAAGGAATATGTTGATACGTGGCCTCAACAAGCCCCAGGCAACAGTCTTGACTTTCAATCTTTTATGGAACACAACAGAATCTGGACAATACTAAAGAATGGCCAACAGGTTCCAACTATTACCTTCTCTAAGAGACACAAGAGGCCCTTTTTTCCATGTTATCCTCGTGTAGAACCTGCCACCATGGGGGATTTAAGGACAGGGACATCTGAAGACCACATGCGGCACTCTCCACACAGGATCCTCCTTCCAGTCACTAAATTATTCTTAGGTGATTAAGGAAACTGTGTCTCCTAAGTCATGATCAGTAGCAGCATTCATTTTACTGCTGCAACTTCAGGACCAAAATGACTCTTTAATGTTCTGTCAAATCTTGAGCAGGGATGGTCATGTGAAATTCACCAAGCACTGTTTACAACTAGAAATGCATAAAGTGTGTTAACCTGTCCCAGGCCGGGGTTGTTACACTGAGATCTAGGATACGTAGTGATGCATTCTACTTAATTTTCCACCTTCATTTTACACTTTAGACTTCCAGGAGTCTTACATCTGTTTTCCAGCAGCTGCAAAGACATCCTCTAATTGCATCTGAATGAAAGCAGAGACTTTATTTCCTTGCACAGAACATGTACACATTACACATACTTCAGGCACAATGAAGCTATCTCCCTTTTTCTAAATTCAATACATTGTCTCAGCAGCAGAGAAGAGCCTTTTTAAATCAAAATAATACTCCTTAAAAAAGATAATCTACTTTTTTGAAGTTCTTTAAAATGAGCTTAGCCAGAACACCAGGGACTCCAATTACACGTATTTACCTGATGTACTTTTTCAAGAAGCATAATCAAAAATTGCAGACTGACTTTAACACTGTGTACTATGCATCTTAAAAATGCACTTATGATGTCAAGCCTTTTCTTTTGTGGTTTCCTGTTGCTATCATTCATTCCAAGTAGTTTCCTGGTCTTTTCTTATGTGAGGCAACACAGTTAACCCTCAGCAACATAAAGCACTTAACGATTGTGCAAGTCTTGTTTTGCATCTCCTTCTCTCATTCATAGAACACTAGATTTTTCATCTGGCTTTAATCTTATACAATGATGGAAATAAAGGCAAACTCTGAGACCTGGTCATTAAGCCCCCATGGCCACCCAGCAGATGCACAGGAGAGGCCTGCTAATCATAGGGATATGATGGATCTCCTCATCTGGAGGGCTGTGTTTCTTAAGATGTTTCTAAATTTCCTTACACTAATGGCTTATGCAAAGACACACATTGGACAAATGGATTTCTTGTTAAAAAAAAAAAAACCTTATTACTAAATAAATGTTATTTTTACAAATAGCCCCATGGGCTTTGACCAGAGCAGTATACAGTTCTGTCCTACCCTCAGCCTCTAAGAGGGCACCAGCACTTCCCCAAACCTGTCCTTGTCCTTCAACGCTGGAAAAGAACTTGCCTTTCTTCAAGGGCAGGCTTCACTGACTTGACCATATTTATTAAAACAGAACATCACGTAATTATTTCTCAGACTAGGCAGTCCACTCTCATTTGAGGCTTTAAAGAGGTTTTCATATTACAGGTCACTCTCTTAAGACTTAGTTTTGAACTAACATATTTATAGAAGTGATGTTTAGGGAAGGTATGGTAGCTTGAATACAGTTTAACCAAGGGATATTTGGGATGCTTACATATCTCACTATAGAGAATCAGTTATAAAAGAGGTTGTGGTGGGCCAAGAAAGGCCACAAATTCTCTGTTGCTCCTCTCATCAAGAGGTATAATCAATTTCCTTGGTGCAAATCTGGGCTGGCCTCATGACTAACTTTGACCAAGAGAATGTCAGGGAGGTGACATCAGGTGGTTTCTGCGTGAGATCTCAAGACCTTGCACCTTTTACTCTTCCCTCTTGATGCTCTGAGATTGCCCATCAAAAAGCCTGCACTGGTCTTCTTGAGCAGGAAAGACGACATGGAGAGATGGATGCATCAACACCCAGCACCAACTGCTAGACTTGTAAGTGTGGCCATTTGGATAATCCAAGTGGGGCTAGTGGAAGAACCGCCCACATGATCTACAGAACCATGAGGAATTATACATCACTGTTGTTTTAAGCAACAGACATAGACTTGGGTTTCGTACACAGCAAGAGGTAACTGAAACCAAAGGCAAAAAAAAATAAAAATTAAAATTAAAAAAATAACAGAGACTTACTATTTACTCCCAGTGGGAATCTATGTAATTCCAAGAGTCAGATTCACAGGGAGTCAGACTTTTAAAGATTAATTTTGAAAGCACTCAATAAATGGTTAATTGTGGCAAGCACAAATACACTTTTATAGGGTGAATGGGAAAGTATGCTGAAATGCTGGCTGGATAGGGATTTATGGTTCGGGATGAAAGGTCCTGTGACAGAGATGATTCAGGAAGTGCTGGGCCTCTAACAACTTAGACAAAAAGTGCACATGGTGTGTTCTGGAAAACGCAGGATGAAAAAAGCCACTCTCATGAGATGACAACGACAGTGTTAAATATGCAAGTGAAGTTTTTAATGAAGCAGTTTTATAAAATATGGTGGTAAAAAGGCAGTATTTCTAATTTAAGGCATTATTGTGGGAGTCTGGGTCCCCCAGTCAGTTAAGCAGCCCATTCTTAGTTTTAGCTCAGGTCATGATCTCAAGGTCCTGGGATGGAGTCTCACGTGAGCAGGGAGTCCGCTTGTCTCCCTCTCTCTGCCCACCTCCCACTTGCCCGCTCTCTTCCGAAAATAAATCTTTACATTTTTTAAAAAAGGCATTATTTTATGTGTGACTTATCTGAGATCCTAAACGAATAGAGTTGAAACATCTCACATTATGAATTAAGACTTGACTAATTTCATCTGCATCTATAAAAGTTTATATATTGAGGTTGGCCCCTTCCAAAACAACACAAAACAAAAGCTGTTCTTTATTTTTCTCATTGGGGAAATGCTTGAATTGGTCTACATTTGGGTACAGATGGTATTTTATAAAATGATAAAGCTCAAAGGTATAATAAGTGATTGGATACAATTTGGTGACAGTTACTCTGAAGAGGCTAAAGAAATGATTATTTTTTTGAAACAACTGCAGTTAATTAAATTACCTGTGGAGACACCTATTTACCCAAATGTTGAAAGGCACTTCGCCATTACTAGTGTAGGTCCGTGGAGTAGTCTATCCTGATGTATGTTAACGTATCTCAAGGAGCAAAGAGGTTCTGGGTACTTGTGATAAGCTTTATAAATTCCATTTATGGAGGTTAACAAGACATTTGAGTTGAATGTCAGCAAAAATGTTGCTTCACCTCATGAAAATATGCTCTAAATAGCTTTTCAGTCATCTAAGTATGACTCACCTGTGGTGTATACATTTTTAAAACCTACTAAGAGATCCTACTTTAAAAAAATATTTCTTCTGATTATCAAAGGCACATGTTCACTGTAGAAAATATTTAAAAATTTAAGACTATGTAGAACAAACTGTAATTTCCCATAATCTCACCATTCAAATATGCTCAATGTAGCTAATACTTACTGAGTACTGACTGTAAGCCAGACGGTGCTTTAAATTCTTTACATGAGATGAATTCATTTAATCCATCAAAGCCTATGAGTTATGCACCACTTTTTTTAAACAAATAAGGAAACCAAGGCAGAGAGAGAGAGATATAAGGTAACTTTTAGTTACATGATCCGTGGTCCAACAGCCTGTAAGAGGAAGAGCTGGGTGTTCTGGCTCAAGGCTCAGGCTCTAAATCACTACACATGGCATTGCCCCTGGGCTGACATTCTATTACCTTCCTTCCAGTCTTTTGTCTGTATCATATATATGATGTACATACTCTGGACTTATACTGAGATTTTTTCTTTTTTTGAGAGCCCTAATAACCATCTGTCAAAGTCTCACCTTTGCCACAAAGTCCTTCCAGGTATCTCCAAACCCACACTGATTTCTCCTAAGTGGCTAAAGTAGCCATTTCAAACACTTAGCATTTACACAGTTCAATACATTTCATAGGTCATTAAGCCGAGGCTGTAGAGACCACATCTGATTTTATTTTCATCTCTCATCTTCCTGAAACCACCTAAAATTTTGTAAATGCTAAAAACATTCGGTGCTTGACATATTTTCAACAGAGTAGGATATTAAAAGAGTAGTACTTGAGAAACTAATTTTCGAAAACTCTTTGGAAATATTCTAGGACTCTGATGAGATAGGTCATCAGAAACTAAACTTGTTGGAGGGGACAAACAGAAGATAAGAGTAATCTGTGGTTTCTCTGGAGAGGGAACTATGAACAACAGGGTCAATGTTGGGACACGTCTTCAAAGTTCTATAAATGACATGGGGGGAAGTCCACAAAAAGTTTTCCACTTTGATGGCATGATTAAAAAATTATAAACAGAGAAATGTAAAGCACAAGAGAAATCAGTAGAATATTTTACTGGTCTCTAAGGGTGATCAGAAAGCAGCAGGTCAGCAGTGTCTGGGCAGGAACACACCGGTGTGTTCCCGTTGCTAATAACAACGACTCCCCCCGACCTTATCACCTGGGCTTCAATTCCAGCCCAATCACTCTGTATCAGTGAATCGTTAACAATGGATTTTTCTAGAAGATTTGTAAGTTAAACCTAAACAATCATTCACATGGACCAAGGCGCAATAAAAGGTAATTCTAAAACCCACTTGCTGACAATCACTGTACAAAAAAAAACACCCTATTAACTTCATACAGTTATGTGGCATGTCGTCAAAATTGGTACTTCATGAACCTAAAACACATCACCTTCAAGACTTGAATTGGTCGTGACAACTGGTACGCCATGGGCACTACAGCATCTGGCACTTCTGGTCCCTTCCTGTTTTACTTTTAGATTCATATTTTACCTGTTTAACTACAAATACACAAAGCTTATATCCATGGACAGCTTTAAGATGGTAAACGTGACATCTACAGAGAAATGTCAAGGGCTCCAACCTTCTATTCCGCCAAATACCATGAAGCAGCCATTTGCTAAGACGGCGTCCAGAGCCAAGAGGGGTCCCAGGACCCAAGTTCATCAGGCAGGCAAACCCAGAGCCCCGCAGCTGTGAGGTCAGCGCTGGCATGTGGGGACCTAGCAAATGGCATCTTCCAATGGCCCTCAACAGAACTGCCTTGTCCACCTTGACTGGCCACCCGATCCTCAGAACCGCAAGGGTACCTCCTGCAGTGAGATGGGGCAGCAACTGAGAGATGAGGGGGTTTCCTGTTGTACAAACTAGGCAAAACGGAATCATGCTGAAAACACCAAGGGCAGCTCATTCAGATTTTAAATCTACTTTTGCAAATATGGGCTTCCTTCCTCCCTCCCTCCCTCCCTTCCTCCCTCCCTCCCTCCCTTTCTTCCTCCCTCCCTCCCTTCCTTTTTTTTCAGTCTTAACTAAAACTTAAAAATAGAGGCATTCCTAATCGATAAAGGATATAAAGGATTCCGAACCCCTTCAGGCTCCTGCCTGCTCCGCAGTTGTTCCCAGGGATAGCTCTTAGCTGGCAATGACACACACCACAGGCATGCTTTTATAAAACCCACTCAACTCTTTTACTTCAAAATGAAGTTCACTGTAGGGAGTGAGTGCAGCACAGTCTGTCCCTGGGGCTGTAACATGGGCTGTCTCCTACTTTAACATCTCAACAGGACTATTTGTACGTTAACAAGCACATTGAAAAGAAAGCATCACTTGCCTAACTCCAATTCAGCCTTTCAGTTGTTACTATCCAAATAAATACATGCTCATTATCCAAAAAAAAACTGGCAAGAATAAAATTTGTATCATCAACTAGAGTTCAAGTTTCTTGTGCTTACCTGAGCCCTTCCTCCACTGCAGTCACCTGTGGGCTTCTTCAAACTGTTCTTGGCACAATTTACCCCCATGTGTGTTGTTCTTTTACACAGATGAGACCACATGACACATATTGTTTTAAACCTTGCTTTTTATTTAACAGTGCATCTTAAACTGTTATATGTATTGTTTGCCTTTACATACTGACTGACTTTAAGCAAGCTCTATGCCTGAAGGTGGGCTTGAACTCAGGACCTGCAGATCAAGCCACAAGCTCTACGGACGGAGGCAGTCCGGCACCCCTTTGACTGTTACGTCTATCTCAACAGCAAACACTGAGGGTAACTGTGCAGGGGAAGACGGACAGGTGAAGGTACCACCTACCACGCTGCCAACACACCCGGTTTCACACTATTTTTTTTTCATGGACTACCTGGAATCTCCACCACCTGGATTCTTTCCTGGAAAGAGCGAGTTGGTAAGATGGGTTCTGAGTCTAAGAAAAATCTCATAAAATCAGGTACTTTATTTTGAGGACGAAGGAAATACTTGTTGGAGTTACTATTAAAAACATTTTCCGGGTTTATTATGTGCCAGCCATCAACCCATGGCATGCTTTTTTTACAGATTTCAAAATGTGCATGAGATCTGATATGAACACAGAACTCAATACTGTACCTTTACATCAAAATCTCCGCAGTATATTTCCCACCTTCAAATACTTACCCATATGTATACAAATAACAAAACAACAAAAACCATTTTCAAGGGACAATTTTTTTTAAATCCACTTAGATATCCTGTTCATTTCACTGCATGCCTACCTACACTGATGTTTGTTTTTTAAATTCTGCGTACCTACTGGGTATTTACCCCAAAGATACAGATGTAGTGAAAAGAAGGGCCATATGGACCCCAGTGTTCATTGCAGCAATGCCCATAATTGCAAAACTATGGAAAGAGCCAAGGTGCCCTTCAACAGATGAATGGATAAAGAAGATTGGTCCATATATACAATGGAATATTACACCTTCATCAGAAAGGATGAATACCCAACTTTTGTAGCAACATGGACAGGATTGGAGGAGATTATGCTGAGTGAAATAAGCTAAGCAGAAAATGTCAAATATCATATGGTTTCACTTACTTGCAGAGCATAAGAAGTAATATGGAGGACAATAGGAGAAGGAAAGGAAATGTGAACTGGGGTAAATCAGGGAGGGAGATGAAACATGAGAGACTCTGGACTCAGAAACAAACTGAGGATCTTGGAGGGGAGGCGGTAAGCGGATGGGAGAGCCTGGTCGTGGGTATTGAGGGCATGTGCCTGGAGCACTGGGTGTGGAACATAAAAAATGAATCCTGGAACACTGAAAACATAAAATAATGTAATAAAAAATAAATTCTGTGTAATGTTACTTTAGTTTTGAGTGTACAACATAGTGATTCCACAACTTTACACACTATGCTCTGCTCACCACCAGCCTAGCTCCCATCCATCACCATACAATGCTATTACAATTATCACTGACTACATTGACATTTAATAGCAGTAATAAAAATAACTGCTCACATCTACTGAGCCGCACTGGGCTCACCAGCCAAACACCTGGTATCTCAGGACAGGGCCTGGGGAGCAGGTAAGCTGAAGCTTCCCAGGGCTAATAGGGATGAATATGCTCCTGCTTTATTCCCTGTGCCTTCAGGACCCCTCTCATTAACACCTTCATGGGTGATAAGAAGTGATACTAGTGACATCCTTTCTCAGTAAGATCATAATCGGAGGATCAGAGAGTTTAAGAAATCCTTTGGAGAAGGGAGGATTGCACTGTAAAAAATCCTATTAGCTACTGTAATGAAGGTGATAAATAGTAAGTTTTAATAAAAATGTTCTATAATTTAGCTACACAGACAAACTGCAAAATGGACAAAAAGCAAATAGTTCAGACTGCTGAGAAATGCCTCAGTGCCTGGGACATGGAAAGCAATTTTGCTTACGTTTATTAAGTCCTTATTACCTATTAGGTACTATGAGGAAGAAAATCTATCAGACAACACTGTAAGGAATTGCCAATATTTGATCATTCTGAAATACCAGCAGCTGTAAAATGTTTTAGGCAAGTTAGAAAAGTCTGAATTGGGTCTTATGTAACCTTGAAGTCCGAGCACTTCATCCAAGCATCATTCTGACCTATAACAAAAAGAGATTCCAAGTGGCTCACCCTTGAAGTTCTAGTCCTTCAGACATCCTCAATTAAAATTACTCAGAACATGTTGGCAAGCCCCTCGATCTTTAAGCTTCTTGGCTATAACAAAATTCTGATAAAAATGCCTTTTCTCTCAAAGTCTTAGATTTCAGTGTGGGGGTTTTGCTGAGTGCTGTGGCAGTTTTTCCATCATGCTAGTAGAAGGGACTTCTGAGGGAAGTCAGCCATAGTGCAAGGAGAGAGGAAAAGCATCACCTCTTTTTCAACCAAGTCCAAGACCCAAGTTCACCACCTGATGCTGTGACTCCCTGTGTGAGCACCAAAATGTAAGCTATACTCACAGGAACAGAAACTGTGTGAAGGGAGAAACTGTCTCCGTCCTAGACACCATTTCCCAGCCTGGAGAATGAGGCTGGGCATGGGGAAGGCACTCGGTATCTGCTGAAGGAGTAAACTGATGAATGAATCACACCGGGCAGAATTCACTGAAGTTCAACTTCTATTTCTCCACTAGAAATCAAAGTACTCAAGACTGAGGGGGGCATTAAACAGACAACAGAGTGCTGATGAGCTATTATCCTGAGGCTCATATCAGCAGACAGGAAGGACCAGCAGGGGGCAGCGCACAAGGCAGGAAATCTCGCCCACCACTCATGGGAGCCAGTGGTCCTCCCTGTCCATCGAACAAACTTTAAGCCCCCTGAAATCATTTTTGCAGTGGACTCACAGCCACTGCACTAGATCATTTAGGAGCTTCTCACTTAAGGCAAAAAACTAACCAGATGAACCTAGCGTCCTGCTGCCAGGCCCTTTTGCCAGCAATGGGGCAGCGTTGATGCACATGGGGCTGGTCACGGATTTTTCCCTGCTGTGGGATGCTTGGATGAAGTGCTCGGACTTCAAGGTTACATAAGACCCAATTCAGACTTTTCTAACTTGCCTAAAACATTTTACAGCTGCTGGTATTTTAAAATTTCCACTGAGAATGGGCTCCCACTTAGACACACACACACACACACACACACACACACTATGTATATATAATAGGTAATGACATCATCTTCATGTTGAAGCTAATCTAGGACTACATCAAATTCTAAGTACCGGAAGACAGTCTTCCTTAGAGTCAATGTCACATCTGAACAAGTGGATGACTTTCATTACGTTGTATGTGTCCACATGAGGAAATAAACACACTTGGGAAAGAGTCTGAGTCAGCAGCTGGAACGCAGGGTGAGACCTTCCAGGCCTGGCTTTGCTTCCCACTCCCCACCTTTGCGCGTTAGCACGCACCCAGCCTGTGGCCCCTGAGGGGCCCACTGCCATCCCAAACCAGGGAAACAAGATGGAAGTACAAAGATGACCGTAGAGTTCCTTCCACTCCACTCACCACAACAGCCCCGGTGAGAAATCCTGGACTCTTGAGCAGCTGTATGTAATTCATCTCCTCTAGGACCAAAGAGAAAAGTCCTCACTGTTAACTCAGGGTCCCCAAAATAGGTAGACTCATTTCATTTCTGTGCTTGTACAGAGTATAAGTTATAGAACTTCTGACATTAAGAAATGGCAATAGTTTCTTTCTTAAAGCTTATAAGCCTTTCTTGATGAAGAAGAGTACCCCAAAACATCATTAAATGACAGCAGTGCTGCCCTAAAGCCTGGTTCATAGCTGTGGGTACCTCGGTCACTGTCCCAGTGAGACAGAAGTCACTGGTGCAAAGAAGAGCCCCGGCTAGGAATCCATGGCTGGCAAGGGCACCGAGAATTGAATTAGTGACTCACTCATGGGGGAGATGGGAAACAGTGCAAGGAACCACTCCTCGGAGCTTTTGCAGGAGGTATCCGCTCCACAGTGGGCCAGAGCGAGGAGGCTGAGCTGCGTGGTCAGTCGGCTGCCTCCTAGAAAAACTGAGGACCAGACTAAATTCACGATTATGTAGGGTTTAAGTAGGATTAGTGCCACTTCTATGGCACCTTCAAAGGGTGAAGAGAGTCCTTTCTGTTTTTGCTGAAGCTCTGAGTCTGTTCAAGTTTGGTAGGTCACACTAGAGACAGAGTCAAGCCCGAAGCTTGATTTTATTTACTCTTGGCAAGTCCCAACTTCCTGGTTCTAAGGGGAAAGGGAGGGAGGTGTTTAAAAGTCTCATAAAAAGGCTCCAAATGCTTCTTGGACACCAAAGAGCTCTTACAAAACTACATTTTGATGAGCTACATGTAAATGAATCAGAAACATATGGACTTCATTTCCTTTATAATACACAGGGGTTTAGGAATGAAGAGGTGGGGGAATGCTCCCCAAGATGAGTCTGGGCTCTGGTGAAAATGTGAAAGTGTGTGTGGGGGGGTGCTCAGACATTTGCTAAACCTAAATTAAGACTAGGATAATAACCACCCCAGCCCTTCCTCTATGGGCCTCTGGTATCCACCAGCCAACCTAAGATGCTAGTGAGAGAAAGAACTACATACCTAAATATGACAGCCTGGGATCTGGGGCTTTTTTGATGATGTGTAGGGATCTGGAAATTTTCTATAACTTGCCAAAAAATACTGGATATTTTGGGGCTGTTGGGAATCATGAAGTAGTATATATAAAAGTTTTACGTCCCTAAAATTTCACTAAAGGGAATGCGGGTGGTGTTTCCATAAGAGGGCCATACTCAATATGACAAAGCAAGGACTTCTCCATGGCAGGTGCTAATTTGAGGTTCTCTGGAGCACCACATTTTGGAGGTTTGATGTTCTTACTATAAGCTCAACCCTCCCAAATCCCCAGGATGGGGGCAAGAGAGGGAGCAGGCTGACATTCACTCACCATAGAGCTGTGGTTTCTACTCCCTGCCCTTTCACACATGCGTTTTATTAAACTAATGAATTATGAGGAGGTTATAAAGAAGCTAGGAGCAAATGAGGTTTCTGGAGTGAGCCACTTGATAGGGTCAACCACTCAACACCTGTTTTAGCTAAAAATTAGATCGAGCGTTTTAATTTCACATGTCAGAAAGTCAGCGTGTCTATGTCAAGAAAAAGTGATTCTGCCCAAAGCAGAGAGACAAAATATAAAACAAAAAGCAGGACAGCAGATGCTGAATGACATTAAAAAAAAAAAAAAAAGGCAAGCAAGCCAACATGAGAAAGACAGCCCCAAGAACTGATGAGCAAGAACTTGGGCAGTAGGAAGGGAGAAAGAACAGTAGGGAGAAAGGCACCTGCCTCCCCATTAAAACATGAAGGAAACCGTCCTCCCACACAAACCCTGTTTCTTTGGAAAGGTCACATGCTTGATGGCGTATCCCTTTTCGCCCCTGAACACAGGCACAATCGCTTTCTGTTGATCACAATGTTGAGCTTAATCAACCAGAGGTTCCACTGGAACACTTCCTTCCTTAAGGCTGAAGTGATGTCATTATTTTCACTTAATTGCAGAATAAGGGGTGCTCTGTTTGTTAAGGGCAAGAACGGCTGAGCCAACAATGGTAAATGCTGCGGCAGTGCACCACTTCAGGGTTCATGATTACTAGTAATTAAGGGTCTGTCCAACGGACAGAATGGGCTCTTTTCTTCTCTATCAACCAGCACTGGGCACTTGACTCAAGAGAAGCCACCCGGCAAGTAAGAGCGAGTCAAGCTGCGCCCTGGCTTGGTTCAAAACCCAATGCTGGAAGGCCATGAGAAGGGGACACAGAAGAGTTGCTCTTACAAGCTCACTTCTACATAAAGGTCAGGTGAAAGCAGACGGCAGCAGCGCAGCGAGAGGGCAGAGGTGGCATCCCAGAGCTTCCGACACGCCCTGAGGAGTTTCTCACTAAAAGACCGAGGAAAACATGTAGAGTATGAAAGGGGACTAGGAGAAGTCCCAAGAGTCAGATAAAAAGAAATTCAGGGTGTCCATTTAAATAAGAAAAACATACGTTTAGTCACAGACTGTATGTTCTGCAGCTAAACTGTCCTCTTTGGGGGGTTAAGTACAATGTATTTTTATTCATCTTTGCATTACTGTGCCACATTTCGTGCTGCCCAGAGCACTGTTAGGTGCTGCCACTCACTTGTTTCCAAGCTCAGGGTCTCAGTAAGCTCCCCACCCACAGTTCCTTTGCTAGCCTAACAATTCCATAGAACCTGGCAACATTTTCTTCTCTTTTTAACTCTAACCACCTCCAATCCAGTTCTTTTGGATCTGCCAGTTAGGATTTAACTGATTTAAAGAAAAAAGCTTGCAGCTTCACTTGCCTAAGAATGGGGAGGTATATAATATTTTAACACTTGTGCCTAAAGCATTTGTTGTTCTAAAAGCAACACTATTTGTGTTGGCATTACTTTTTTCTTTCTTGTCATAGACTCATGTGAAGCTATTGGAAAGATCCTTATAGGCCTGTGGTCCTTAAAGTGAATTCCCAGAACTAGTCTATCAGCATCACTTGGGAACTTGCTACAAATGCAGAACCTTGGGCCCTACCTCCTACCGTCTGAAGCTGAAGTCCTGAGGGTGAGGGCCAGTGGCCTGTGTCCTAACGTGCCCTGCAGGAGATTCTGCTGCATCCTCACACTTGAGAATCACTCTTCCAGGGCACTGGTCCTCGGTCCTGGCTACACCATCTGTAAACTGGGATATCTACCTCACTTCAAATTCACATCAGAAGAGATGATACTTGGGAAGCCCTACTCGCAACAGACCCGTTTCTGTCTTCAGGTCTTCAATCACAGGCTTAGGGGCACACTTCTGTGTAACAGAGCCTTCCCTTCTTTCCTCCTGCTTTGTCAGGGCCCTAAATTCCATACTGAACATTCCACCCCATGAAACCTCTTATCTGTGGACTGCGGATTGTCAGCTTGCCACTACATATGCTCTTGGCTCTAGATTCTGCCATAGCTTACATTCACCTGAACTCTACGGCTCACGAGGAAGTCAGTCACAACACAGTGCTTGGGGCCGACTCCGAAGTCAAACCAACAGGTTTCTCCACAGGCTGCTCCACTTAGGGGTCCTGTAACCTTATTAGTAAGATCATTCTTTCTGAAGCTTCGGTCTCTGCATCTGCAAAATGGGGGTACTTACGTTACTTACTTGAGGACTACTGTAAGGAATGACGGAATCTGTTTTTCATGAATGAATTTTAGTCTAACAAAACACCTATCTTTTTTAAAATTAACTATACTGTATTATTTCTTTCAGGGGTACAGGTCTGTGATTCATCAGTCTTACACAATTCATAGTGCTCACCATAGCACATACTCTCCCCAATGTCCATCACCCAGCCACCCTATCTCTCCCACCTCTCCCAAGGAAACATCTGTCTTAATTCCAAAAATCATCTTTAAAAATGCACAGAGATAGCAGTCATACACCAACATCAGAACCCTCCTTTCATATCTCAGGAGGGAGGGAATGGGATCAACCAGAGCTGGGAAAAGGGTAGCATCTGTCCTCCACACTATTTACCCCCTTAAAAAAGTTCCAAGCCATTACAGTAAAATGTCAACACTTGTTAGAAAATGCCCACATCTGTGTTTTAGTCACTACTTACAGAACTTGAGTTTATTCAAATCTTTAGTATATTACCGGATGAAAAATAAATTTAAGAAAAGGAAGCACAACAAAACCTATACACAAAATTGATCACTCTTGCAAAAGAAAAAAAGTCACAAACTATATAGAAATTATGTTTTTAAATTATTTTCCGAAGTTATGGTACCACCAAGTTCTACCTGTTTCACCTTGTCACTTCCACTGTGCCTAGGTAAGAAAATGTTTCTATTTCTCTAGAGATGGGCACTGAAGTAGATTCCAGTGCAGCAAGAAGAAGAAAGAAGAGGCAAAGAAAAGCCAATGTAGCAAAAATCATGACCTATATGTTGAATATAAGGAATGGTTACAATGTACAATGGTTACATCTGGGGAACACTTATTTTCTGATCTCTTTCTCTAGCACCTTCTTCTGCCCCAAAGTTACTCATCTTCTCTAGAGGTTAGCTTCCTCACCTGAACACTGTCTTGTGCATTTCTTATGGGAATGAAAGGAATGGAAAGGTGCATGTTTAGCTCCATACCTTAGAATAGTCACTGGATATAATAAGTGCTCTGTAACTAGGGTAACTATATATAGCTATGTAACTAGGGTAACCATCCCCTCTATTAGCAATTAGGGAATAGTTACACTGGTACTTTTTTTTTCTAAAAGATTTTATTTATTTATTTGACAGAGAGAAACACAGCTAGAGAGGGAACACAAGCAGGAGGAGTGAGAGAGGGAGAAGCAGACTTCCTGTGGAGCAGGGAGCCCGATGGAGGGCTCAATTCTGGGACTCTAAGATCATGACCCAAGCCAAAGGCAGATGCTTAACCAACTGAGCCACCCAGGCACCCCACCCTAGTACATTTTACCACTTAAAAATTGCTCCTTCCCCATTAAGTATCCCAATGACTAGTTTTAATAGGATAATAACTAGATCTAGGCAGTAAGTTCACAAGAAATTCACACAATTATCTCATTTAACTCCTCATAAAAAATTAGGCTATTTTCATCCCCTGGGAGGAATATGAACCATAAGGAGCAGATAGTTGCCGTGTATGTACATAAATTATGTGTGTATCTGTCTAAAATAACTTTCAAAAGGGCAGTTTATTTTTTATCAAGTAGATTTGCCAAAACCAAGCAAGATTATACAAAACATACCACTAAGACACATCACTGTTTATGCTACTCAGCAAATTCTAATTTGACTGAGTGAGATGTCTGCCTATGGAATACCTGCCCAGGGAAAAATAGGTGTCACTGTTTGGAAGAAGTATGATTAATAAACAGTTTGGAATTTAAAGATACTGAAATATGGTGTTTGGAAAACAGCTCTCCAGAATGTAGGTAAATGTCTTCGTTTGTGGGTAAACCGAGCACAGCTCAGAGAGCACAGTTGCTCAGCCTGATGATTCTTGTATTCTTAGCAACGCTTTCCTCAGGGATATGCAATACCCACTATCTGTTCGCCACCCTGGCTGGATTCTCTGGCTGACAGACAAGTACCAGGTGACCCTCAGCCCCATAATTTAAAGAGGCAAAATGAGCACCTAAAATGGAATAATCAAAGGCTAGGGTATGACTGTAAAGAGGGGAAAGGGTTTTGAGACTGTAAAATGATAATGAAAAGGTAACATTTTTTTGCAAAATCATCATTTATTCTTCATAGCTGAATGATGTAAAAACTATTATCCCCATTTTATAGATGAAAGAGCTAAAGGTCAGCAAAGCTAAACAGCCCAGACCCAGTATTTCAGCCCAGGCACTCTGACACCACAACTCACATCCTTCAGCATTAAAAAGGTCAAAATAGGTGGGGGTGGTTAGCTGGCAAAGATAACAGGGAGGAGATGATCTTGAGCTCTGGACAAAGGATAGGGAGGTAGGATTTGGTCCATGCAAGGGGCACGGGCAAGGATGGGGAGGGAAGCTGTAATCTGCGTGGCAGAATGACAAGAGAGTTCAACCTGACCAGGGCTGTGGAGGGTCTTAGGGAGATAAGAATGACAGAGAATGGGGGCTGGGGAATAAGAAACCTACGAGTGTATGCTAGTGTCTCATTGGCGGCTGGAGAAGCAAAGCAGAGGCAGAGGGAGGCTCGAAGTCCGGGCATCACCAGCACAGAGCTGTGAGCTAAAAACAGAGGTAGCTCTGAGAAGGAAGAAGAGTGCCAGGGTCCGGGTGTGAGTAATGGCCACTACCTAGGCAGGGGACAGAACCAAGGAAGGGGAACTTGTATTTTAAGTTTTCTATACACTGACAAAGTTCTACCTGAATTCATACGGCAGCTATGAAACCTAGTAGCTCTGTTGTGGTTAAGTTCGAAAACATCTCTGGATCTTGTTTTACTCCAATACAAGATACAAATAATGAGAACACCTATCTCACAACATTCTGGAGAGGAGTAAAATCACACACC
This sequence comes from Spilogale gracilis, assembly GCA_004023965.1. Classification (NCBI taxonomy): domain Eukaryota; kingdom Metazoa; phylum Chordata; class Mammalia; order Carnivora; family Mephitidae; genus Spilogale; species Spilogale gracilis. The sequence goes on along the minus strand of PITA01001519.1, from coordinate 156,751 downwards.
AACGATGCCAAGAACAATGCCAGGCGTGTAAGGAAGCACTTTCTAAGTGTGTGTTAGTTGTCGCGTCTGTTGTTACCACCATCGTGATGGTTCCCGTGAACACGATCTACACCAGTCTGTAACAGGGGAAAGTCAGGAACAGCCTTAACGGACATCCACAGAGAAATGGCTAATCATGGAAAACCAGGTAACGGTTTCACAAATTGAAGTAGTGTTTTATACATTCCAACCTGAAAGACCTTCAAGATTAAGAGAAAGAAGTAAAACCAATTCCAGGATTCCTACCCATAGTCACTAACTGTGATAAGGCAGTGACCACACTGTCATTCCCACAAACATCTTCAGTGTGTTAGTAAGTTCTCTGTAGAATGAATCTTTGCAGACTCCTATGTGATAAGGAGAGCCGTTTTCTATACTGATGCATTGAACGGGCCAAGCATGTTGTGAGGGCTGGGCCAAAGCCCTCAGAGGCAGGGAAAGGACCAGATTCGAACAGACCTGACTAGCTGTTGCCTGCTTTAATCGCCAGACAAAGCAGATAAGTTGCAGAGGGGATAGAAAAATTAAACATGTCTGCTTTTGCTTTTTAAAGGCAATTAAGGATTTATAGCCAAAGTGTTGTTACTTTTTGAATCAGAGCCAGTAATTATTATTTTTTTCTTTCAGGGAAAATAATTACACTATAATCACTGACATTTTAAAGCCACTACTTTATTCCCCCAGAACAAGCACTAGTTACTAAAATTCTAGCCATGTCCCTTGGGACCACAAAACAACTCTAAGTCCACGGAGAAGCTTTCAGAAGGAGCACCTTTGTTTCCAGAGTGAAACAAAACTGAACAGCTGCAGTGGTTATTGAAATGCAGAGCCAAATCTGAGTCCACAAACCCATAGGGAGAACCTTTATTTGCAGAGTTTCCTACAGTCCAGGATATTCAGAATAGTTTTATTCTCTTAAGTAATTAAAATTTTCCTGCTGACATTTTGTTGCAACTATTGTTCTTCTTGGCATACCCTTTTCTTATTAATAACAAGGATTGTCTTCAGACTTGGTCCAGCATGATGATCTCCAACTCCACATGGCTGGTGTCTGAACCAGTGCCAGGTCTCAGAGTGCACGAATTTGGAAAGCTAAAGCTGACAGAAAATATGCACTGAATTTACATGGTGGGCGAAGGAGAAACTAAGAAAAGCACAAGCTTCAGGGTATGGAAAGATGACAGGGAGGCGCCAATGGTAACTTTGGTCCTCTACTCCTGAATTTAAAGCCACTATTGTTCAAAATGTATAAAAGTAAAACACAAGACTGTTCACAGCTGGATTCAGGTCTTCCTTCCATGGTCTTATCCACAACTAAATACACACCTGGATTCAAACCTATGCCCCAAACCTAATACCTATGGGGTCCTGTGCTAATCACTGCAGAGGGCAAAGTAATTCAGAAAAGGTAATAATTACAAAATACGCTTAAGAAATCACAAAAGAAAATTCTGAAAATGTCCCCTGCCCCCGGTTTTTCTTTCCCAAATCCGCCACACCAAGAAATCCTCTCAACTTTCAACACCTTCACCTTTACAATGAGTATAATAATACAAACTATTTCCTCTTTGAAAATTTTTAGGGTGGCTTATAAACACCAAAGAAATCTCAAATATAATAAGCAATAATTATCCATAATCTATGAATGTCTTTCATTTAAGAAAAAAACTTGAAAAGACTCTGCTAAAAATGGTTTTGAACAGAAAACACAAACACATCATTTTATGATAATCTAAAATATAATATCTAGTACAAAGAATACTATAATTTTGTCTTTTTCTTGGTGACAAATATAATGTCAGGCCCCCAAGAGAGCTATCAACACTCGCACAAATATTGTCAAAATATTTGAGATATCTAAATAAAGCAAACAGAGGTAAAATTACTTGTCAAAAAAGGCCATTTTTTTTCCTTCACTATTTAGCAAGAGCTTCCCGTGGGCCAGACACAGCACCTGATGCTGAGGATAAAATGATGCATAAAACAGGAAGAAAATATTTATTAAATACTACTACTATTTACTATAAACCATGTCAGGAAGACTACCCAGTGTTCGGGACAGGCATTCATGCTAGAAATTACAGTCAACTCTGAAGAAATGACACCCAAAACTTCTCCGCTATGGACATGGAGGTTTCATGGGAGTTTGTAGAAACAGCCCAGAACTGGAGGTAGCTTCTGGCCTCAAGGGTCTTCCCTACTGGTCCCTCTGGAGGATGCTGGGGATTGTGACTCCAAGTACCCAGTGCAGAATGCCACTGTGAACGCTGTTATGTGCACCTGACCAGGGAACAGTCTCCCCCTCCCTCTGCTGCCCCCAGAACGCCACCACCTTCTTGCCTTCCCTCCACAAGGCCTGTGCCCGCTCCTCACACCTGAGGCCCAGGGGAGGGTTAGGATGCGAGACACACAGCAGCAGACCTACTGTTGAGGAAACTATGGAAGGGGCAGAGGAAGGACGGGTCTGTCCTCCCTTGCTCTGGCCCCCATACGGCTGTGGCAGGACGGTCAAAGTCACTTCTCCCCTCACTCCCAGCTCCTTTACAAGAAAAACATCCAGAGCCTGGGGTTTCTCAACTTAAAAACAGCTCAATGATGGGAAGCCAGCTGCTTTCAAAAAGAAACAACACAAGTATTCTTTATTTTATAAGACCTTTTCCATTTCCAGAAAAAAAAAAGTGCTGTATTAAAGGCAACAGCTGCTTCAAGTTAATAAAATCTGAATTATCTTTGCTTGGAACCTGATCACTAGTTTTAAGTCAGAAAGTTGGATTTCTACGACTATTTCTCATCTTATGATCTGAATCATTTCTGTGGTGGAAACAAAATTGAATGTGTGGTTAATCTTTATTCCTAATTTAGGTTAATAATGATACATCTTAAATCCAAGGCCTCATATTTAAAAAACTATGTAATCAAACCAGTGGTTGAAAATAAAAGCAATTCCCAGTCTGGGATGTATCTCAATATTTTTAATCCATCTCTCTGGCTATTTCCTTCCATTTAGTATTTAAATATTTAAATGTTGTATCTTGTGGCTTTTGATTAACATTTCTGAAAAATGTTTAAAGATATAGAAGACTGTTTTAATGATTCACAAAGGCAGGCAATGTATTACCATTTTAAAGCATCATCATTTCAACTCATTCCATTCACTAATTAGGGGGTTTTAGAACGTTAAACGCCATTTAGTTCAACTTAAAGACAAAAAATGGAAATAGGAAATTTCACAAAGTTAAATGGTTTAATGCAGTATTTTTCTCCTATATATAAAAGTAAGAGTAGAAGAAACACCAAAATATTAAAACTGGCTATCTCTAGTGGGATTTCACTCCATCACATATTTTTCTATACGTTCTATGAAATGAAAAAACATTATTTTCACAAAATTGAAAAAAAACTTTTATCTTTACTTTGTTCTTTTTTAATGAATAATCAAAAATAGAAACTGTGCTTCCAGTATAACCAGTAATTTTGTATAATGAAAACAAAACTCGTGGCTAGCACTATACTGGGAGGGAAAACTGCTTGGATATGTAGAGGGGAAAAAACCTCCAGGAGCGTATCTACAAATCTAGCAGATAATTTTTTTTCAAAAGTATTAAATATTAATGTAAACGTTCCATTTTTTGCATAGTATACTCGAGGTCTTTGTAAGACAGGGCTATCATTACAATGGTCAAAATATCATTATTTTACAATTTGGTAAGCCCTAAAGTATTCACTTAATCAGAACAAAAAAGGAGACAAAAATAAAAGAAAAGATTCACTCCTCACAGGTTTTTGCCCCATCCCAGGCACACCTAACACCCAAGCCCAGAAGTGTGAATGTGCAAACTGTCCTTCCTATTCATTTTCCTGTCCAGGCTCCCTCCACCGGTCAGGGGAGAAGTAGGAGACTCCAAGCCTGTAGAGAATCCAGTCCAAAGCAAACCCTGATAGTTTCCTAGACCCTTCCAACTGCAAATGCAAGTGGGGAGAAGGCTAAAAACTTTAAAATATGCTGTGGAGGCTTTACAAATAAGCTTTTAAATCATGTACTCTCAGAAACCTGTGAATTTCATCATGGACCCCAGAAGCCAGGAACACCTGAGGTCCACATTACTCAACAGCCTGTGCAAGACAACACAAAATGCTCCCAAGGACATGGACTGCTCTGCCCAGGAAGCCCCCAGATGGCCCAGTAAGTGAGGACAGTGTCCACTAGCTGCACATCACAAGGTTGACACTACAGGGCTGCTAGCCTCAAGAAGCCGGCAGGTACACCAAGCAGCCAGAACCACCAGGTAGCCACAAGGAGCCAGATGCTGTGTGTGGCCACTCTCTGGCTAATTTCTTTCAGTGGGTTTGGATTTAATACATTGTACCTAGTTGACAAGGTCTTACCCAACCTTTGGTTTAACTGGACAAGAATTACTCAAATCTAGGTTTTAAAAATACACTCTCAGTCCAGTAACATGTTGAATGGTGAGTGGTTTTGTTTCCAATGTTATTTTATAGGAACCTCATATGACAATGATGTTAATAGAAGGTCTGCTTTTGCCATTCAAAGAGGTCTAATCTATAAAATATATTAACACAGGAATACAAACAAAAAGACTTCCTCATGGAATGGAAGAAAATATTTGCAAATGATATTACAGACAAAGGGCTGGTATCCAAGATCTATAAAGAACTTTTCAAACTCAAAACACCCCAAAAAACCAAATAATCGAGTCAAGAAATGAACAGAAGATATGAAGAGACACTTCTCCAAAGAAGACATACAAATGGCTAACACATGAAAAAATCTTCAACATCACTCAGCATCAGGGAAATACAGATCAAAACCACAATGAGATACCATCACACCAGTTAGAATGGAAAAAAATTAACAAGACATGAAACAAGTGTTGGCGAGGATGTGGAGACAGAGCAACCCTCCTGCACTGTCTGTGGGAACACAAGCTGGTGCAACCACCCTGGAAACAGTACAGAGGTTCCTCAAGATGTTAAAAACAGAGCTACCCTACAACCCAGCAATTGCAGTATTGGGTATTTACCCCAAAGACACAGATGTAGTGAAAAGAAGGGGTACATGCACCCCAGTGTGCATAGCAGCAATGTCCACAATAGCCAAATTGTGGGAGGAGCCGAGATGTCCTTCAAAAGTTGAATGGATAAAAATGTGGTTCATATATACAATGGAGTATCACTCAGCCATCAGAAAGGATGAAGACCCACAATTTGCATCAACACAGATGGAAGTGGAGGGGATTATTCTAAGTGAAATAAGTCAAGCAGAGAAAGACAATTATCCGATGGTTTTCCTCATATGTGGAACATAAGGAATAGAGGACCACAGAGGAAGGAATGGGAAACCGAATGGGATGAAATCAGAGCGGGAGACAAACCATGAGAGACCCTGGACTCCAGGAAATAAACTGAAGGTTACAGAAGGGAGGATGGTAGGGGCATGGGGTAACAGAGTGATGGGTATTAAGAAGGGCACGTGTTATGATGACAACCGGGTGTCATACACAGTTAACGAATCACTGAACACTGCACCAAAAACGAATGTTGGCTAGCTCAACATAAAAATAAAAGCCTTCAGAACTTGTGTAAGGAGTTTACACTAAACAGAAGCTCTCTGATGGGTGTGAATCTATCTTAATATCTTGCCCTCATGGGTCAGTCTTCATCTCCCTTTTGCAAAGGGCTGCAGGCTTTAGACTTAGAGCCATCAGCTAATCTGAAGACTGTTTCCTCTGCACATTAAAGCTACCTTCCAGTCACTGCATACAATAATTTCCCACTTAACATGAGGCAAGGGTTATTTCTTATTTACTTCTTTATTTATGGAGGATTATGTCTTCTTAATATTAGTCTACATTTAAAAGGAAGGGATGTAAGTAAAGCTATTTTTTAAAAATATCAATATGGATAGAAGAATCGATGCTGGTGTGTGAACGACTGACGTCTGCCCAAGGCTGGGATACAGTTTCCATAAGCATGCCATTAAAATAAAACAAAATTCTCAACAACTAGGAAATGTCCCACAGCACAATATTATTTTAGTTCTTCCTTAGAATCAATATTTACACTCACAGGGAACATGTGTGCAGGGAGTTCAGTTACAAATCACATCAAGGGGGAAAGCAGGAGCCCTGCCCCACCATCCGTGACAGGACATGATTAGTACACTGAACATTAACACGTCCTTCTCTGCAGGGGACAGCCTCACCGGACAGTGCCTGCTCTCGAGGTAGCCCACAATCTGTAAGTAGTAACATGACTCTAATCCAGTAGGCTTAAAAGCCTGTCCCTTAAAACCTTAAAATCTTTTCCCTTAAAATCTTAAGACAAGAAAAACATTTTGTGACATCCTTTTTAGGCATCGATGACTATGCTGGGCAATTTACACATATCCTGTGAATTTCATTTTCACGGGGGTCCTATTCCTTAGCATTACTCATGACCCCATTCAACAGTTTAAGAAAGAGAGGCTAAGTAAGGCAGATTGACTAGAATGAGGTCAAAATTCAACCCTACGGCAGAGTACCCTGTCCCCACCCCCACCAAACAGGGGTGTGTTTGTGAACACAATAAAAGGAACCTAATTTTTATCCTGAGACTGAGAAACAGGACTTGCCGTAAGAAAACCTGCATAGCGGGACACGTGGCAGGAGAAGTGGGAAATCACTTCAACACACCTGCCTAATGGTATGCGGATACATTTTACTTTGTACCTGGAAATACCCGACCTACCCATTCAAAGGAGTTTGCCTGCAGCTCCGCAAACTCTGCTCCTCTTCCTATCCTCCTGGGATGGGAACGCGGTCCTCGGCAAATGGGTCCCTTTGCGTCAGCATCAGATGGAGTGTATAGAGATGGAAGCTTCTGAACAGGGACATTTCTATGTTAATACAGCAGGACTGACCATCACTCACCCTGGGGAACATTGTTAAGATTAAGAATCCCTGGTCCAGAACGCCTGCTGCCTCCAAGAGATGGTAAACAAGAGTCATGGCTCCAGGGCAGGGAGTGGGTTTGGCACATTTGCACTACTTGAATCTATCTGCAGGATCAAAATGGTGTTTGGTGGAGACAACCAGGAGAGGAGGAGGAAGAGGAGACACAGTTATGTTAACAGCTCATTTGGGGAAACCATTTGAAAAATCAGTGAATTCATCCAGTAGCCTACCACGGCCCTCTACAGGGATACAGATAATAAGCTTCATACAGTGACTTTCTTATCTTACCTGCCATTAAGAATTCTTTATTTCTCATGAGTTAACTGGGTCCTTGAATGAAATAAGTGTTTCGGATGAGATTCAGTTGATGCGTGAGCTGGATAATGTTTTGTTTTCACATCCACTGCATTGCTTTTGTGGAGCTGTTTTCAAGAGATGTGGCAAATATTCTGAAAGTTTTTGACCTTCCATGCAACACGGCTGACCTCCACTTAGACAAACGCCACAACTCCTTCCTTCTTTATAATTGCTGTGACCCGAACAGGTGTTTTTTTGGTCCAGTGGCTCCAACGGAATGAGCCTTCTCGCTCTGACTGCTCAGGATTTCTAGAGGGGAGAGCCTGCCGCACACAGCAGTGACTGCTGGCTTGCAGAGGACAAAGGCATCCCGGACAGCGGATGCTCCTGTTCTCTTCACCAGTGGAGACCCCGCAAGTGCTCCCAGCATGGAGGCCCCTGAGTGGGGAAGCTTTATTTCTCAGTATCTCACATCACTGGTCCATTCACCTATCAGAATACTGGTAATATCTGAGAAAATACCAAACTACTTCTGAGAAATAACATGTTTCACCGGATGGACACAAGAAAGGAGGCTGCAGTCAGTCTCCGAACCAGCACGTGTCTAGATTTTGGGAGGCCGTGTTTGCAAAACTTCAGCCTGAACTCGTAAGGCCCTAGGTCTCCATTCCTAGACAAATTAAATTTAAAAAAAAATTCTCTCTTCTTATTTCTTACTGCAGTTTTAAACAAATCATCACAGCGTGGTACCATGCATAGGACAGGGAAACCCAAATCATCTTTCATGCTGGGAAAGCTGTCCTCATACTTTCTTGAGGTGTCCACATGTGCTTAATGAATTTCAAGAAGAGCCACTCTCTGCTCACTAAACCGCTCCGCCAGCATCATGAATTCTGGTCAGAAACATCTTCTGATCTGAGTTGATTTCTACTATCTACAGCAGCGCTGGAAAGCTGGGGTCCTCATGGCACCCACAGTCAGAGGTGAACGGACTGAAAGAGTAGGAACTAACGGACACTTGATGAAATAATGCCAGGTGGATAAATCATGAGAACTTCCTCGTAATAATCAGAGTCAAAACTAATGAAAGAAACCAACAGATGTCTACTACGCCGACGTGTATGACTACATGACACTCTGTTACAAGACAGCCATGAGATGCGACTCCCGTGGAACACTGACCCCACAAACCCCTGATGTTAGGAGGTGTTTCATTAGACTGAAATTAGACATGGTTTCCAGAGTCCTTCTGAAAAATTAAAAAAGGCCCCATTCCCTGCAAACTACAGACAAAATATGTCATTACTCAGACCGCACTTGGCTTTTGCAGGACAAGTTTAAGGAACTATCGTCCGGCTCCCCAAATCTGTATTTACCAAGGTTGGCACCCCTTTTAGGTAGGGCATTTACTCTTCCTGGCTTTCATTTTGTTTAACAGCATCTAAACTTACAGAATTAGGGGCATGACAGATACATAAGAGCATTTCTTTTCCCAAATCAGAGCCTGAATATACAGCATCGTAAAACAGCTTTTTGCACTTTCTGTATCTTATTTTTTTAAAGATTTTATTTATTTATTGGACAGAGAGACACAGTGAGAGAGGGAACACAAGCAGGGGGAGTGAGAGAGTTGGAGAAGCAGGCTTCCTGCCAAGCAGGGAGCCCGATGTGGGGCTCCATCCCAGGACTCTGGGACCATGACCTGAGCTGAAGGCAGATGCCTAAGGACTGAGCCACACAGGCACCCCTACTTCTTTTTCTTTTTAATCTGAGGAGAGGGGAAGAGAATTCTTTACCAAAAAAGGTTCCAAGACACATTTCTCAGTTGTTCCTCACTTTAAAAATGAAGTATATCTCCTTTAAGTGTTACTGGCAACACACAACATCTCTAAGTCAGCTTAACCCTTTTTCCTTGTAAATGAGAAACACATTTTCAGACTTTCTGGTGGTACTTCTTTAACGATGGGCTGCAATTTGCCAAACTGTATTTTCTATTCAAAAAAGGACAGATGAGCTAAATAAATCAAAAGCAGTATTTAGGAGGAAGCCTGGCAGGCTTGCAGAAAGAATGTGCCTCATATTATCACATTACTCAGCCTAAAACCCTGTATAAAACAAACAAACAAGCAAACAAATAAATAAATAGAAGTTAGCCATTCTTCGCATTTGACTGTGCTGACAATGTGGAGTCCAAAGTCTAACATAAATGTATGACTACCATTATATGCAATTTCATTTATAAGTCAAGGGCCACGTGCCTCCTGTGGGCTTTTCTCAAATTTTCTATGACAAATAATAGATCTTCAAATGCCTGAATTTTTTACTAACTTGCAGCAGCTTGGAAGAGTCTCAACAAAGACTCAAAGGCCACATGGCCCTCAAGGCCAGAGAGAGTCACCCTTCACCCCTTTGTAGAAAAGATTTACTGACTCCTGATATAAATCCTATGAAGTATTACTATTATCCCAATTTTACCGAAAAGGCAAAGGTGGCCCAGAGAGAGTAAGCAATGTACTAGAAGAAACACAGCAAGAAGAGGCAGGCGCTGGTACTTGAGGCAGTCTGCCTCCAGGGCGCAGGCTCACAACCTTGGTGTGACTTCTCTCTCATTGGTATGGCTGTCATAATGATCATCACCGACACACACTCTCAGGAGCACACACATTCCTCTCTGGGCTTTGGGCTGCCCTGAGTGTGATTACTGGTTTGGAGGTCGAGCCTCTGCAGTCTTGGATGTTCCGCCCTCTTCTGGCTCTGGGGCTTGTTTCCTGAGCGATGCCTTCTCCAGCCAAACCTGTGCAACACTGCATCTCAAATCTCCAATCGGGAGCCTGGCAGTCCCCGCTGAGTGACTTAGAGCTGCAGACCAGAGGCTGTGATTGCACGTTTCTGAAATTCTCTTTTCCCAACTGAGTGTGTTTTCTATAATCCAAGATTTGCCTGCCTGCCTTGCAGGGCTTCAGCTCCTGTGTCCCCCATCTACCCATGTGGGCTAGCCCCACCCGTTATCTAAGCCAGCATCTGGGTCTCTTCTCAGCAACAGCCATGTGGTCTCAATTTGGGGTGTGTGTCACAGGAAATGGGGATCACAACCCCACTGCCATCTGCATTCCATCAGCACCCTCCAGTACCCATACCAACTTCTCTTTGTAAAGCCTAACACTCTGAGGCTTCTTCCATGCCTTGCTTTTCCTCTGGTGGGTTGAAGAGGGAGTTCTAGTTATCCCCTGATCCTTGCACCAGCCCATGCCCTGAATGATCTAGTCATTCCTAAGGCTGCTCACTCTTCCAGGTCACACTTGACACCAATTGGGAAACTTCCTTCTCAGCATCACAACAACCACCGGTGGCCTGCCATGATTAGTGGCAAGGCTCATCATTAAGATCCTAGGATCTGCAGTGAGCCAAACACAGGCTGGAATCCTGGCACTGTTGCTGACCAGCTGTGTGCAACTGGACAAGTCTAATATCTCCACTTCCCTTTCGTCGTCTGTAAAACGGGGAATACTATATGGTCATTGTGAAGCTGAAAGCATGTCTAAACATGTTGCCTGGCACACAGTAAGAGCTCAGTAAATGGTAGGGAGTACTAGCTTATTTTTATCATTCTCATCATCACTGCTGTCACCACTACCAATTGTGACTTTTACAACACCAAAGTTATCTAAATACAAAACTGTTAGAGTAACTATATGCACAGTGCCATACAATACTGTATGTCCTGTAGTGGTCTCTAGGGCTAAAGGGAAATAAGGAATCCACCAAAAATTAACAGAAGTGAACAAATCACGTAATCTCTGTAGGCCTACGTTTGCTCATATGAAAAGAAGAAAAGTTGGATGAACTTGGAATTCATGCTTCCAAATACTAAGACTAAAGCTGATACATAGATCAATGGAACAGAATAGAAAACCCAGAAATGGACCCTCAGCTTTATGGTCAACTAATCTTTGACAAAGCAGGAAAAAATAGCCAATGGTTATTCTTAAACTGACATTCCTAAAAAGACAATCTCTTCAACAAATGGTGTTGGGAACTTGCACAGCCACATGCAGAAGAATGAAACTGGACCATTTCCTTATGCCATATAGAAAAAAAACCTCAAAGTGGATGAAAGATCCAAATGAGAGACAGGAATCCATCAAAATCCTAGAGGAGAGGGGCGCCTGGGTGGTACAGTGATTACGCTTCTGCCTTAGGCTCAGGCTCAGGTCATGATCCCAGCATCCTGGGACGGAGCCCCATATCAGGCTCCCTGCTCTGCGGGGAACCTGCTTCTCCCTCTCTAGGTCCCCCATGCTTGTGTTCCCTCTCTTGCTATCTCTCTCTGCCATAAATAAAATCTTTTAAAAGAAAATTCTAGAGGAGAACACAGGCAGCAACCTCTTCAATCTCAGCCATAGCAACTTCTTGCTAGACATGTCTCCAAAGGCAAGGGAAACAAAGGCAAAATGAATTAGTGGGACTTTTTCAAGATAAAAAGCTTTTGCATGGTAAAGGAAACAGTCAACAAAACCAAAGGACAACCTCAGAATCTAAGAAGGTATTTGCAAATGTCTTCTCAGATAAAGGGCTAGTATCTAAAAATCTATAAAGAACTTATTAAACTCAACACCCAAAGAATAATCTAGTCAAGAAGGACATGAACAGACATTTTCCCAAAGAAAACATCCAAATGGCCAACAGATACATGAAAAAATGTTCCACATTACTCGGCATCAGGGAAATACAAATCAAAACCACAGTGAGATACTGCCTCATGCCAGTAGAATGGCTAAAATTAACAAGTCAGGAAACAACAAATGTTGGTGAGAACAGGGAACCCTCCTACACTGTTGTTGGGAATGCAAGCTGGTGCAGCCACTCTGGAAAACAGTATGGAGATTCCTCAAAAAGTTGAAAATAGAGCTACCTATGACCCAGCAACTGCTCTCCTGGGTACTGACTCCAAAGATATGTATGTAGTGATCTGAAGGGGCACCTGCACCCCAATGTTTATAGCAGTAACATCCGCAGTAGTCAAACTATGGAAAGAGTCTAAATGTCCATCAACAGATGAATGGATCAAGAAGATGTGGTATACACACACACACACACACACACACACACACACACAATGGAATATTACACGGCCACTAAAAATGAAATCTTGCCATTTGCAACAACATGGATGAAACTAGAGGGTATTATGCTAATGAAATGAGTTGATCAGGGAAAGACATCATATGATCTCACTCATATGTGGAATTTAAGAAACAAAACAGAGGATCATAGGGAAAGAGAGGAAAAAGTAAAACAAGACAAAACCAGAGAGAGAGACAAACCGTAAGGGACTCTTAATCATAGGAAACAAACTGAAGGTTGCTGGAGGGGAGGAGGGATGGGGGAATGGGGTAACTGGAAGATGGAGAGTAAGGAGGGCACATGGTATAATATAATTATATATCATAATAATATAATTATATAAGACTGATGAATCACTGACGTCTGCCTCTGAAACCCGTAATACATTATACATTAATTTTTTACATTAATTTTTTTAAAAAAGAGTGACTTGTGGTTAATAAAAATAATAATAAATGATATGTAAAACAAAGAATAAAGCTGATAAACCTGTATGCTGATTTCACCTATAATACCCTAGGAAGACAGGACAAATCCTACAGGTTTCCAAACAACACTGCTTGTTACGAACTTTGTTTCCAATGAAAAGCATCCCTGTATAAAAGTTTGTCTTCATCCCTCAAATCATTTCCTGAAGCTTATCCAGTAAGATAAAAATTTCCATGTCAAAGAAATAAATGACATCCAAGCAAAGTGAAAATAAACCCGATACGCATCTCAACTTCACTAAGGTCAAACAAACAGCCAAAATGTTCAAAGTATTAGCCTAATTAGGGATAAGGGGAGGTACTCCAAGCTTGAAATTTCCAGATGCCACATGATGATGGCTTGACAATCTTAACTTACATTTCAAATTCTGGTCGTGAGAGAGAGGAGGAGGGACAGTTTGTCTTTCAACTTTGCAGTTGGACTTATTCAAATCAATTTCCTTTCCTGGTACACATAAAATGACATCTCCTCTAACATGAGGAATGCAGAAAACCTCAACTGGTAAAGCAGTCATGCTCACTTACCACACTGAGATTAAAATGTGATTTGATAATCTTATCAGAAGATTTCCATGACCTGTGAGCACCGCCTTCACTTCATAAAATACTGAACGAATGGCTTGATCACCAAATTCCCAGAAGGAATATCTGAATCTATGTGGGAATTCCCCACCCAAAGAACTGTCCCTTTGTTCCAATTTCATAAAATGCTCCTTATTTGAGGGCCATGAACACACTGATGAAACGGGATCCCGGGGGAGAAGCCTGGAAGGGCAGTGACCGCTGCCTGCCCACCTGGCTCTTTCTCACCTTTCCTTTGATAGCACAATCCACATTTGAGCCTCCCTCAGGGACAGTGAATAAATCCTAATGGGGCCACACCAATCACAGTAAATTCTGTCTCATCAGTGAGCTGGGGTGTGACCCAATGTGTCTAGTAAGCACACAGGAAGGTTCAGTCTGTTCTAGGACTTCTAGGAAAGCATCTCTCACACTCACAAAAAAGAGACAAAGAAACAATGTCTTGCTGCCATCTCTGGAGGCTGTCTTATCTAGATGTGATGCGAGGACCTATGGCAGCCCTCTTGTGACCATGAGGAAAACTAATCTGGCATGGTAAGGATGATCAAGAGCCTGGGTCTTTGAAAAAGTCCCTGAACTGCTCAGCTCACTGATCTGGGAATCACCAAGTCCTTGTACCTAAGAACATGCTTTTAAAGTTCCATTATATATGGCTGAAAATATTGAAAGTCATAGAGCTGGAGCCATGGAAAATCATTAGAGAAAAATCTAGTCTTCTTCATTAGATGTGCCCTCTAAACAGCATACAGAAACGAGCTGCTCTGCTCGCCACAAATGGCAAGATATGAAAGAAACAAGTTTTAAGAGTTAGGTAGCTTGCACCCAAGCCACAGTGACTGCTGAGGATCAAACTTCCACAGTTCACCTGTGATGCATGTAGACACTTCCATATCAAGTGAACAAGCCTTAAACACTCCCATGTGCTGGACTCTGCAATCTGTGACATGAGGATTTAGGAACAAGCCTTCTAAACTGCATATGGATAGGAGATAAAAAGGTTTTAAAAACAAAACAAAACAAAACAGTGACTACAACATCTATCAGCAAATGCCGCGTATGACAGTAGAAATCACAGTTCAAAAATTAGGGACTGGGTTTCCAAGTCCTTTAAAAATTCCTCAGGCGTTTAAATCCCCTCAGGGGATTAAAAATTTTTATCAATTTTATACAAATCTGAAACTGCTTCTTATTCAAAGTCCATTTAATCAGAAACAAAACCAAAAAACCAAGGGGCACCTGGGTGGCTCAGATGGTTAAGCATCCGACCCTGGATTTCAGCTCTGATCATGATCTCAGCGTGGTAAAAGCAAGCCCTGTATCAGGCTTCACACTCAGCGTGGAGGCCACTTGTGCACCTGCTTTGATTAATTAATTAGTTAACAAAATAAAATAAACCAAACTAGTCTTATTTATCTGGCAGACATACTTCAGAGAACTCTACACATATTAAAAGTATAAAACTGGTTCATTAAGGAAAATGTTTTTATGACAATGTTCATACCTCAAGTCAATCTTCCTCCAGACTGCTTTCTGCCTTTTAAACATAAACGTTTCAATGAAAGGCTTAGACTTTTCAAACTTCAGCTACTACTTTCCTTGGTTAAATAGGAACAAAAGGCCCCAGGCGTGTTGGGCACCAGACAAGGGCAGCAGGCACAAAGACAGAGACCGGTTTTCATGGAGTGTGTGTTTTAATAGTGGAGACAAAATTAATAAATGCTGTATCAAAGACCTAAAATTTTATTTTAGGAAACAAAATTAAAGCTTGTGGCTAATGCTAATAAGGAAGGGGCTAAAGGAAACTGGGTGGGGAAAGGCAGTGCTACTTCCAGGGGGGGAATTAATCAAGGTCTCTTTGACAGGTGACACACCAGCTGTAATCCCAGAGGAAGACGAGCTGACCCAGGGAAGAGTCATGTGAAGCCAGGAGTTGAAAAGAAACAACCACTGGCACCCAAGCCACAAACCACCCCAGTGGTCTTACTTGTAAAAGGTACAGCTCATCACTAACCTACCTTTCTACCTATAGCTGGTTGTGACGACAGAGTCCTCCTCTTTTTAAGTTCAAGGTTGAAAGCCCTACAAATGGTAAAGTGCCCTTATGATTAATCTTCCCTTGGAAAAGCACAAGGCTATAGTTGCTCTAAAAATAAACCCTCACGGCTGTCTTATGTTTCATACCGCATCTCTGAAAGCAGTAAATTAAAATGAGTTTTGACTTGAGAAGTTTTATAGCCTCTGAGATACCTGAAGATCCACAGGACTTTCTACATCACAGCAGAGAATCGCTCTCTTTTGGCAAATGCGCATCAGCGCCATAATGACTGATGCAATTACACTGCAAAACTGCCTTCTAAAGAGTGGCCCAAGTGTGAACGGCCAATCAGGAGCACGGGCAGAATTCTGGGGCCACTCAGCTGATACAGGAGCATGGGCAGCAAAGAAGGCTTGGAATTTGCTGGCAGACAACCAAGCCCTTTTTGTGCCATACTATTTTTACAGCCCCGGCTCCTAACACATATTTGCCACGTGATTACATAAAAATTAAACCATCAGCCACAGCACTACACGGCCACTAAAATCCTGTCACTGAAACAAATGACAAGCACATTTTGAAGTACAGAAGCGTATTTCGGGCCAATCCAAAACCCTATGCCGGAAACGGTTTCCAGTGGATGAAGGTAAGCCAGACCTGCAGTGTTTAACAGAGATTTGGAGAGCAGCAAGGCCAAGGCTGGGGAAAGCAGGGAGCATGGATGCATTCCCTGCTTAGGTCCTAAACCCTCAGGATGTAGGTCTCGTGATTTCACTTCCAGGTGAAGAAACTGAGACCCCAAGAAGTCAAGAACTTGCTCAAGGAATGTACTACAGCCGAACTGTGAATCAGATTCCTGTGGCTCCAAACCACAGGCCCTTTGTCCTCATCACACTGCCTCACCTGGTCAGTTAGGTTTGATTCTTCAGTATTCCTTGCATCTCAGAAGTAACAAGATTTCTGAAGGTCCTTCATAAAAATCTTAGTCCCTACAGAATCATAAGAGGAAGCTGAAGCGTGTTGCATGAAATGAAGACTGAGTTTCACACAAAATTGCCTCAGGTGAACATCAGGACAAGAAGGTTAAGGATCTTCCGTGAGGAGAAGCAAAGGGGAGCACTCGTGCACCTCCTGCCTGTGAGAGGACACACAGCCCTTCCTCTTGCATGTCACGTTCTTCCAAGCCTTTGGTTTCTACTCTGACAGTTCCCACTGCACTAAATGCCTTGCTCTTCATTACCCTGTACTGGCCCAGCTCCTCCTCAGGACTGAGAAGTCCAGCACCACTACCACTGCCAACGTCATCCCCCTCCCCTCCAAGCAGGACCTGAGTTTAAGTTTCTTTCCTCCCATACTTAGCACCGTGGTGCCTTCAAGTTGCAAATTCATACAGATACCTGCTAATGCTTCACTTGGTCACATGGGCCAAGGGCTGGGCTGGGCTGGGGGCAGCAGCTGTCAAGAGGAGGGATGCTCAAGGGGTTGAGGACAGGGGCTCTGGGTAATGTGACATCTTCTCTCTCTGTCACCCTGGCCTCCTCTCTATAAATGGGGATGAGGATTTTGCTCAGCCCCTCGGAGAGCTGTTGTAAGGGTGACAGGCAGACAAGGTTGAGAGATGCTGACAGCTGAGTGTTGCAGAACATAAGGAAT
This sequence comes from Spilogale gracilis, assembly GCA_004023965.1. Taxonomy (NCBI): domain Eukaryota; kingdom Metazoa; phylum Chordata; class Mammalia; order Carnivora; family Mephitidae; genus Spilogale; species Spilogale gracilis. The sequence continues at coordinate 139,580 of PITA01001519.1, read as the reverse complement.
GCTCCGTTAGCCTTCCATCACTTCCTGTCCCCTGCCTCCCGCTTCATTTCCTTCCAGGCACTCACTGTCCAGCCCACACATGGTATTTTGCTGTGGCTGACTGCCAGGTTCCACCCTACTTGGATAATAAGCCCATCAGGAGATGGCTCCTATCTTCTTCTCTGCCATGAAGTGGTATGGAAGACAGTAACTGGGATGCATGAGGCCTTAAGTATTTCTTGAATGAATGAGTGCACCAATGAACAAGTGACTGAACAAGCGAATACTGATGGACCAAGACATAGAGCATACAGTCTGGAAGACACCTGAGGAATGTCAACAAACTGAAGACCATAAAAATGGTATGTCAATAATTATAGGGATATTCCATTTTTTTGTTAGTCATGAAATAAAAGTGCCACATGGATACAATGCTCGGACATGTATTTATTGCTGATCTCATCCTAGGTGGGGGCAAGGGAGTCCTCACACCTATATGTTATCTGTCCCCAGACTCCCCATTATAAAACTAAAGCTGTGTGAAGCCACACCTCACCTCTTGGTAGAATATGCTTTAGCAGAGCCCTCTAGAAGGGCATAAATCCTCTGAAGGAAAATCTACCAGTGCAGTTGGCCAGTTGCCTAGCTTTGGGTTCCCTTAAAGGCAAGTCTTTGATTGATCAAGGGGCAGAGCCCCCCTATCCACACAGAAGGATCAGAGGGGCCCCCACCCACCCAAGTGACAATGCTACCATTTCCCCAGGCAGTGAGAACAGAGGATGACGACGAGGGGGAAGGGAGGTGAAATTACGCAGGCTAGAAGACCCTAAGTTCCCAAAGTCCCCTCTGGAGTTCATGTTCCTCCAAAGTCTCTCAAGCTACTTGCTTTGTTCTTACCCTTGACATCCTATAAATGAATCTGCTCCTGTTTTTGCTGATCTCTCTGACTGTGGACACTGCTAAGGAAGCTTGGGCAGGAAGTCAAGAGAAGATGAAGGCCCTGAGTTTTAGTGCCTCCATAGCTACCTGTTCAACATGCATTGAAAACCCTCAATTAATAAACCTCATTTGACTCTGTCCAAAGGAGGGGCTGAGTTTTTCAAGATTCTGTATCCAAAAAGTTGCATTTTTATAAACGCTGTCCTTGTAATGAAACGAAAATGTTCCATTCAACAACACACACACCCATAGTTTCGGTTCTACTGCAAACGTTCTATCACATCTGCAAACTACATGTTCTGGCATATTTCTGCTTTTCCTATTTGTAAAAAAGTTCTCTGTATGCCTTTCTTCTCAATATCCAGCAATGAGAAAAGTGATTTATCACCGGCCACAGGACCGCTACTCAGAATTCCCACCATCAATCCTGCCTTTGTGACAAAACCCTTATCTTAAAAACCAGATAGCATCAACCATTAATGCTTTCTGCATGGATGTCCTTTTATTCAAGAACGACTCTGTTTTCGTTATAAATCCCCAGGCATATGAGTGGAAGATGCACTCAAAGCGCATGCCTTCAGTGAGAGGCAATCCAGCTCAAGCGACAAGCTCACTTCTAAGCAGGAGCAAAATCCCTAAGTAAACATGTTCATGGGGGCTGTGCTGAAGGACATTTTTCAAAGACCAATGCCATTTGGTTGAAGTCAGCTCCAGAGGGCCACATACCTTTTCAATCAAAGCCACAGCTGCAAGGAGCAGGGGGCGGGGGAGACAACCCCTACACTGGGAGAGGAGCCTTGAGAACTCCATCCATCCCCACAGAACAGTTGGGTCTCAACTCATCCACATTCATCCAAGTGAACCCCTGCTCCTGGAGTTCAATTCTAAGACAGCTGTGCAGAACCCCAAGAGCAGAGGCTGTGCCCTGAAAGTTGATACGGTCCCAGGTGCTTCCCCAGTTCCACTTGGTAAAGATGGCAACATTACTTTCATCTCTCTTGGAGGGTTTCAGGCAACCCCCAGACAGACATGCCAGGACAAAGAAGGGAAGACGGGGTTAGTTTTAGTGAAAACATCCCAGGCAATGTTGTACTTAGTGCGAGCAAGGGACACCATGACTGTTCTGAGAAAATTCATTCGGTGTGTGTCAACAGAATTGACTAAACATGTTAAAAATCACTTCATTTAACATCTTCCTTTCACAAGTAAGCTGGAGTGAAATAGCTAGGATTCAAGCCTCTATAGTCATGCTCTCTTTTTCAAAGCTGGTAATAAAAACATAAATAAAACATCAAATCTCTTTGCTCACAGCTATGTGTTTCCTAAGTGTTGACCTATACTAGTGTGGTCACATTGACTGATTCTCTTCCTCTCTTAGCCCTCATTCAAAAATTTTAGTGAGCTCTTCCAACGCATCAAACTGCTAGTTACTAACTCAGTTGTGTGGAAATCTAATGCTACGTTCTGCTCCATGAGAGAAGAAAGTAAGTCCTGGATTGTTTCATCACAATGCTTAAAATACCATTAGTTCCATCTGCACCTGTCCAGTGTGCTTCTCTTCCACGGGCTTCCAGACCTCGAGTGGGTGTCAGGTCTCAATCTCTGTGTGAACCACCCCCACAAATCACGCTGTGGGTCCTGGCTGTCACAGAACATCTAATCCGACCACAGCTGGTTGCTTCCAGGTCTAGGCACACCTGAGTTCCTGCAAGCAGGGAGACAGCAGGGCTGAAAAGGAGCACAGCTGTCCCAAGACAGCAAATAATCAGACCAACCCAAGAGCAGTCAGCCAAGGCAGCAGCAGCTTGATTTTGCAAGAGTACCCTCCCTTCAACATTCTAATAAAAATGCAGATTCCTTCCCATATTTGGGGAAACTACATATAGATAGATAGATAAATAGATAGATAAATAGATCAACAGTTTTAACAGATAACTTGGGGAAACTTCTGGAGTTTTGAGAAGATAGTTCCTGGAGCTTTCATGCTGGAGATCTCAGATAAACTGAGAAACTGCTACAAGTTCATTAGCAAAAGGGAGGTTTTCAGCTCTTGGTTTGTATCCCATGGTTTGCTGCAGAGACTATGGCTTATCTCAAATCCTACAGCAAGATACAGGGCTTGGTGACAGTTGGATGGAAACCAGGGTGGCTTGTACAAATGTTGATCAGTTTTGCTGGCCCCAAAGGTCTGTCTGAGGTCCTAAGGTGCTTTCCCTCGTAAAAGCCCCCAGGGCTGATAGTTAGGCATAATCTCTAGGGCCTTCCGCTGCCTGGGAACAACAGAGCATGTACCATGCACCCCAGGACTGACTGTTTTTATTACAAGGTACAGCAAGTGACAATGCAATGTAGATGACTGGGAGGACCAGGAGGAAATTGAGGGACAATTCGAAGGTGAAATCTAGCCACAAAGTGAGACCTGTGTATCTAAAGGAGTACTTTCTAGCAGAGATCAGCAAACCGTATAGCCAGCAAACTAATTTTGGTTCACCACCTCTTTTTTTAAATCAGGTTTTATTTAAGGATAGTTTTATCTGTTTACATACCGCCTATGGCTATTTCTATACTCAGATGGCTATGCTGAGTTGTTGCAATAGGCACTCTCTGGCCCCCAAAGCCAAAAACACTCACTATATTACCCTTTTCAGAGAGTAATACCCTGTTCAACAGTAAACGGCAAGGGTTATGGGCCATGTTCATTCTTCCGAATCTAAGTCCTCCAACAACACCTTATAAAGCTTTGTAAATAAGTAAAATATAAAATCAACCCCCCATACAAATGAGTCATTACTACACTGGGTCCTAAGAGTAGCCCAGGTGTAACACTTAAACCAAGACAGCAAATACTGAAGGGTGTTTCCACTCCACTCAGAATAAGCTTCACTTCTGCCTTGTCACAAACACAGGCTTTTGGCTGCAAGGAACAATGCGCAGCTAGATTCTGAGCACACCCTCTAGACAGGAGTGGATGGTGGGAGGCAAGAAGGCTTTAAATTTAAAGGGCAAATACTCTGTATTCTAGCATCAGAGAGAAGTAACAGTTGCCAGGATTAATGAGCTGCCATCAGCCCTGTCCCTTATTTGACACTCAGTCTGTAAAGAGAAAAGAAAAGTCCAACATTAATTACCTTCTAGGGCTAAAGGCCGCCCTCCAAGTATGTTCTAACTCCCTCTCTTGGAGCCTCTTGACTGCTAATCTCCTCAGCATCAAGGAAACCTGTCCCAGGACAGAAGTGCCTTCTTCGCTAAAGCCCTATAAAGCTTCGAAAAACCAAACTGAGAACTTGACCGTGCTAATTAGTCAGGGCCAGCCCCGACAGCGAAGAAAGCCTTCTCAGCTGACTCTCCTTCCCCAGCACTCCTTTAAAAACAGAAATGAAGTCAGTGAGTGGAGCCAGCAGGCAGGGTCAATGATTGCAGAACAGTTAAAAGGCAGCTGCTAATCCCAACTCCGCCTAAAAGACAGGAAGGCGACTTTGAAAACCGGTCCAAGGTTTTCTGCTCCTCTAGCCTGTTTCTATCTCTGGCTATTCAGTCCTGTGCTAAACGATCACCTCATTTACAACGCACGTTGTACTAGGGTATGTTGTCACGTGTAACGGAGCTTTAGACCTCTCCGATCACGTAAGGGCTGCGATAAGATGTCTCTCCTTTGAAGTGTGGTACGAGAGAGCAACGTGGTGGTTTCAAAAGGAAAAGCTACTAAGTTAATACATGGAAAATCTCCCGGCTCTGAAGGATTTCATCTTTCTTGCGAATACGAGTGTTTCTGTAATTCAACATGATCGCCTATAAAAACAATGAACACAAATGGCATTATACTGTACTTAAAAGGAAAAAAAACCAGGGGTTTATAATTACACAGCTAAGTCTTAAGGAAGCTCACTAACAACTACAGAACAAATACAGTATGTGTACTGTTCACAGATTACAAAGGTGCCCACAACGTTCTGGAAAAGTCATCCCAGCATGAGCGACTCTAGGGTACTATGTTACACCTTCAAGAATGCTTGGAGATTCCATTTCCAAGGCAAGTTTTCTTGTGACATCTGTGTCTAGGGCAGCAAAGCTCTGCACAAGAAAAAGTCTCTCCTAGAAGGTGCATCTCATCTTTTGCTCCCAGAAATCCAACACGGTGACTTTCTCAAGGACAAACTTGAGAAAGGAGAGTTAAGTCAAACAGAAAACTCATCATCAAACTTAATAATGTTTACCGCTGGGCCAAAATGAGAGGTGTGTTTAAAAGACAAAGGGCTTACAGAAGCTTCAAACTTTTGAAGAAAAAGTTCAGAACAAAGAAACAGGAAAGCATTTGGCAAGGCCATGCACTGAACTGTCTGAAGGACACCGTGGCAAATATATCCTCCCAGGCCCACCTCTGCCACCTGTCAGGAGACAGATGGGAACACATCCTTCAGTGCTTCGTGTCTCCATCTTCTCATTCTACAAGCAGGAGGCTGAACAGAGCAATCTCCAAGGATCATCAGAATGCTTCCACGGCTCTCTGCTTATGTCGCTTAAAATCAATTTTTATATAATAACTCAGCAGTAACCCTCTCAACAAAAGTATGTCTGACTGCCAAAAACCCTTTAAGGATCATGTAATCTGCAAGTCAGGATGCAACATTACAGAAAGAGAGAAGGGAGCAGTAGGATGAAGAAGGGAGGGAAGAGAAGGGGAGGAAACCCCCACAAAATCACCATTAGCTCTGCCCCTGTCATTTTGCAAGGAAGAATATATCCTTCAGAAGAAATGACACTCACATGCACTCGAGTACACACCCTGGGCTAGAGAATGGCCTCTCTTCTGCCAGAATCTTTCCTTTACCCTTCTTCCCCACAAACTGGAGAGCTGAGCTCTTTAGTCTAAATTGAGACCCATGAAAATAATGCAGTTGACAAGCCTCAGGAGCAGTTGCCCATCTGCATTCAGAACTAAAGCTGATGTAAAGGCCAGTCACCCACCACGGTAAGGGATATCGGCTGAACCAAATCCTCACGCCCTGAGCTGTGCGTTGCCCCCACTGCCAATCCTGCAGGGAAGACAACAGGGGACCTCTCCAGCTTGCAGTGTGCCAGACCTCAATGCCACAGGTCTGATGGTACTTTTCATGTACTTTTTTCTGAATGAAAAATAAGTATGCAACCTGAACTACAAAAATGTAGAAAAACACGTTTTTGGGGTGATGCAAGTCAAATTCTAAGACCCCCACCAAATGCTATGAAATTTATCTTTTCAAGTTCATTGGTTTGTCAGAATACAAGCAACAGCACCAAACACGAAGTCCCCTGATGTGCCTGCTGAAATCATCAATCTTTAGCCTTTTAAAATTCTGCTTGATTCGACTCCCTAAGTACATTTGTGGACAGAAACCAGTAACTATCCATCCTGTGTCCTGCAAAAGGGAAACTTTACGAACTCAGTATATTGTTGGTGTGGTTACTGGGCATTGAGTGATAGCTATGAGAACTACAAAGAAATCAAAGTCCTTGAGATAAGTGGAATTTCTAGACAAAGAATCAAGAAACTGAATTATAAAGAATTTTTTAAAAAGGGGGGAGGATAAACCAAGCACTACATAAACCTTCAAAATACCCATTTCTAAGACCTCTATTAGTGTGCATTGCAACATTATCAAAGACATTCACTTTTCCTGACCCTACTTTAATCCACGGTGTGATGCTATGTTTTGGGACAGGACTAAATTAGTACTTTCTTTAAATGGAGTAATTCACTTATGCATGGTTGATGACTCATTCTATGAAAGGTAAATATTCATTCATTCCAGCAAATAGGGTTTCCCCTGCTTTAAAACCCCAGTTGAGAGCTTAGTATAATGACCTTCCAAAAGCAACCTTACAGAAGGAACAATGTGGAGGAGAGCCTCATGGGCCCAAGGGATGTTAGTCTATTACATGACTAACTTCTACACCAAAGGAGTCTCTGTAGAAAGTTCTATCCATGCTCCCTTGATTCTTTTACTCTTCAGACTGTAAACTGAAAGAATACACATAAACCCTACATGTAATCAGACGTCTAGATGTTTATGACGACTAGGATTAATAAGCAACAACAGTAAAAAAATGTTTACAGAGCCCCCGTTGGAAGTGGGGAAATCCAAGCTCATTAGCTTCTCGAGTCACACAGCTTCCTTTTTTCCCCACCCGGCTCTTTGATCCCAGGGAAGACGCTCTACAGAACTGGTCGATGCGTTCCCTCCACTCTGCTGGCTTAGGTCAATGGGGTACACCAGAAGAGAATCAACAAGGAGAGGACAAATGAGGCCTGGGTATTTGCCCCTCCTTGTAGGGTGGTCTTTTGACAACAGTGGCCTTCCAGGGACAACACCTCCTATCTAGGCAGCCCTCTCCACAGGGCCCCTTCCTTCTAGGTTCTGGTAACTCCTTCTTGCTCTGCACCGCAGGCCAAACTAGGTCATATCAATGCTCCTATCATAGGACACTGCCCCATACTGCTTCCCCTATACCAGGGGTCAACAAACCGTGGCCCATGAGCCAGATCCTGCACAAAACCCGTTTTGGTCAATAAAGTTTTATTGGAAGCCATACTCATTCATTTATGTGATGTCTATGGCTGCTTTCTGCACTAGCACAGCGAAATAAGTGAAACAGAGGCCATATGGCCCCCAAAGCTGAAAATATTTACAAGTTGGCTTTTTACGGAGAAATTGCCAACTCCTGTCCAACACTTTTCTCATACCCTTGAAAATAATCCTTTAACTTACCTCTTCTGATTTACCCTCTGTTAGGTGTGCCATCTGTTTACTCCTGGGCTCCTGCATGATACAGTCCTCAATTACTACTATGATGTAGCTTTAATTACTGTAATTATTCCCATTTCATACAGAACAAAGAAAATTAAGATTCATTTTGCAGGAAAATATTTAGGTAACAGGGAGTGAGAACAAGTTACAAAAAAATAGTAGTAAAATAAAAATCCACAAAGCAGCTTACATAGAGAGATAGAGAGAGAGAGACAGACTGATGTGTGAAGTGTTTAAACTCTGTCAATAAGGAGTCAGAGAATTTTTCCCCCTTATTTATAAGATAAATTAATAGCAGCCAAGAATCTAAGTTTGCTTTGGCGACTATTGGGGAACCTGCTTTCCCCCTGCCATTTCCTGCTCCTTCTGCTTGGATATGAGGCACATTAATACTTTGATGAGTGAACTGGAGACGATTTTGGGACAGAATTCTTTCTTCAGGAATGGTGTCAAACAATTTCATGGGCTCTTTGTTGGTAACAAAGAGAGCTACATGGTTAAACCTAGTTCCTCTCAGCCAGCCCCTGCCCCTAGATTTTGAATATTACCTCTGTAATACTTGAGTCCTATCCAAAGACAAGCGATCTTCCAGGGCACAACGAATCTGGAAGGCCCGCTCTGTGGGCTCAGAGACCAATAAATGGCTACCGCTAGATAATAATAAATAGTCATCAATTCAAACTTCAAGTTATTCCACACATTGGATGTGCCAAGCCCTTTGCAAATGTGTCATCTTTTTCTTCTCCATTTACTAATGGCCTGCAATTTTTAAGAGTACCACCATTACCTTCATTGTTCAGAGGTAAATAGGTATTGCAAACTCCCCCAGATCTGTGAAGGACAAAGTCTAAAGTGTACAGCCTGGCTCTCTGAAGGAGGCTTGCTGAAGCTTTCCCCCGCAGGAGGGTGACTGACACCCCAAGAGAAGAGGAGAAGCCTGCCATTGACGATCTGATCATAATAAGAGAACTGAGGTTATTTCAAGACTGCCATCACTGTTTCTGGAGCTCCCGTCTCCCGGTGGTTTAAAACAATTACCGTGATGCCCAACAATGCTACATGTCAGGTGGAGTGTTTGCTCCATGGGGGCTATGCTACCAGCACGGAGTAAGTTTGCAGGGGCAGAGAGGGAAGGATTTACATCCATACGAAGCTTCCGCAGACCTGTACAGAAAGAGGCACAAGTTTCAAACCCTCCCAGAGAAGCCAAGACTCCAGATCAACTTATTCCCAGAAAGGAAGGTCCTACCTGTCTCCCTAAATGACCATCTCACTAAATTCCCAGAAAGGAAGGTCCTACCTGTCTCCCTAAATGACCATCTATTGGTTTTATGTGTTAGCTGGTACCTCATACCCTCAAAGTCTATAGTCCATGAAGTATTCCTGCAAATGTTCATTTATCCAGCTGGAAAATAGAAAGCCTGTGTTAGGATTGAGCAGGTCGTGACGGAGGGGAAAATAAGGATTTTCAGAGCTTTGTCTGGGACCTTGCAAACTTAAAAATTCCCAACAGGTTCATGGATGGGTTCCAAGGAGCCTGAGTCCCTTGAAATTGTGTGAGCATTCACGTGAGAGAGCGTAGGAATGAGAGAATATGAGAATATCCATTTTTTAGCAAGGAGATCCAAAACTCTCATCAGATCCTTATTGCAGGGTCTTCCTCCCCCAAACCACAAAGACTCCCTGAGATGAGAGCTTACACAGTCCTCTTCCTTGGTGCCATCAGCCCACAGAGCATTCTGGCTGAGGTAGACCAACCAACACATCAGTGTTTTGCTCTTCGTCCTCCTCTTCAGCTGAGAGCATCTGCCCTTCCTTTTTTGCCCCATGTCTTGGTCACCACCGACTCACAATGAGCCTGTGATGTCACTATTCCCCACAGACTGGAGCTCAACACAAAGAGAAGGCTGCCCTGGACTCCAGCCAAAAGGGTTAGCTACTCAAGTAACACCAGGGCCTTTTCTGTGGCTGTTTCACCTGTGAGGCAATATCCTGACATCCAGCCCAAGTCTCAAAATAGGACTTTTATTTCATCTTGACTTGTCTGACTACAAAAAATGCATAGAGACTTCCTCATATACCGTACCAGCAGTTTGGTAATTCTCCATAAGTGACTATGTCCTATAATTGTTATTTTTTCCAGAAAGTGGTTTGAATTATATCTTTCTGCATAACAATAAAGTTTACTTCAAACTAATTCTGAAATACAAGACAGCCGCCTTCACAGTATCTGGTCAACAGCTCCCACTTAACAGCCCAGACGCAACCAGCAACTGTTTGTATTCCAGTAAAATGCCCTTTTCTGGGGGAAAGGGAGGATAAATTCTAGTGTATGAGGTTTAACTAAGTATAAATTTCAAGGTGCAAAGATACTCCCATATGCAGAACAGCCCCTGCAAAAAGCAGAAGCAACATAACTTTGGGATTCTTCTTCATACAAAGTGTGTGTGTGTGTGTGTGTGTGTGTGTGTGTGTGTGTGTGTGTAGCTTTCTCACAGTCAGCTGAGTAGGCAAAGAACTGATGGTTTGCTCAGTGTGTTTGCCAATTTCCCCCAAATTTTAAAACAAAAACACTCTCTGTGCCATGACCATATGTCCTGACGTGTTTTCTTTTACCACAGAAACCCAGGGACGAACACCCAACAGTGTGACATTGGTCTTTGAATAAATGTGGCTCTGCTTTTGGAAGATAAATCTTTCACACTGGCTCTGGAGTTGGCGCAGCATGTCTGTGTGGGGGGGTGTGAATGTGTGAAAATCTAGTTCTATTTATTTTACTTGAAAGTTTATTTCTGATTATAAAGAAATATCTGCTCAATGAAGAAAATAAAATTACAAAAATTATATAAATGTACAGTGTACATAGTTTTGGGGAGTCCAAGCTCTGGGACCAAAAGAAACATATATAAGGACATTACTACAGAATAGTTTGCAGAGGCAAAAACTGCAAAATAATAAAAGGATGTATCGGTATATGTGTCATAGAATAAGCTGGGGTTACATTCCTATTTTGAAATTGCATGCATTTATTAAAACCGATGACTTAAATCGCTATATAACGGCGAAAGGTGCATGACATATTGTTAAAGTTTAAATAAAAAATAAGTACAGTAGGAGTCCATTGGTGTAAGGACAATGATCTAAAAAAGAAAAATCTAACGTCCCATATGTGTGTGCACATTTCTATTCTTACATAATTACGCAGAAGGCTGTGGAAGGCTGTGTGCCAGGCAGGAACACTGCGTACCTCAAGAAAAAGAAGAAGAAAAGGAAAGGACCATAGGCAGAACTATCTTTTTCATTTTAAAACATCATTGTTTCAGGGATTTGGGCAACTACACATAACTTTACAATTTGGGTGGTGATAGTATATTCAATAAAAGTGGTTTTTTAGATTTTATTATTTACTTGAGAGAGTGAGCGAGAGAGAGCACAGCTGGGGGAGCAGCAGAGGGCAGAGCAGACCCCTCACTGAGCAGGGAGGCCAAAGTGGAACTTGATCCCAGGACCCCAGGATCATTGCCCGAGCTGAAGGCAGACACTTAACTGACTGAGCAACCCAGGTGCCCAATAAGAGGGTTGTTTTTTTTTTTTTTAAGAGAGAAAGAGAACTAAATATTATAATAACAAAATTTCAGAATCCACCCCTTCCATGGTAGGCCACTGCTGACAACCTGTATAAAAATTTCCATTATTCTCCATGCCTACACTAAAACACTTTTTAAACAAAATATATTCATATAGAATATTCATATAGAATATACATGTGATATATATATGCCACATATATTGTTTTTAATATGCTTTTCACTTAATGAGGCTTCAACATGTTTCCACTAACATGGGGTCTGATTAGACAGAAATGTGACAGAGCCATATGGGGACTTGGATCCTGTCTTCCTCAACTGTCAGCTGTGAGACCTCAGATAAGGCACTTAGCTGAGTCTCAATGGTATCTACTGTAAAATGGGAACAAGGCCACCTGCTAATGCAGGGCTCTGTGAATGACACGAAATTCATCAGGATAACCAAGTTCACTCTTGGACACACAACAGAGGCTCAACAAATGGAAACTATCAGTGAGAATGAGGTAAAAGTGATGTCACTGAGTACTCGCCTTAGACTAAGAATGCTTTTTTTTTTTTCTTTTTTAAGATTTTATTTATTTGACAGAGAGAAACACAGCCAGAGAGGGAACACAAGCAGGGGGAGTGAGAGAGGGAGAAGCAGGCTTCCCACGGAGCAGGGAGCCCGATGTGGGACTCGATCCCGGGTCTCCAGGATCATGACCTGAACCGAAGGCAGTCGCTTAACCAACTGAGCCACCCAGGCACCTGACTAAGAATGCTTCTAAGAGCTTCTAAAACCTTGAGACATATTCACTCATTTAACCCACACATCTAACTTCTGAGAAAGAGGCCATCATCCTCATTTTTCAAACAAGAATATGAAGGTCCAGAGAAATTAAGTAACATGTCCAAGGCTATACAGTTAATAGTATCAGAGCTGGGATCCAAACTACATCCACTGCTGCTCAATCCTGTGGTTGTGGTTGGGTTTCAGGGACGTTCTGCAGGAACATCTGTGCAGACCATGTAGTAACTGATTAACCACACAGCTACAACAGCCCTGAGCTAGCAGTCAGTTTTCTCAGCGCCAGGTCCCAGGTCTCTTCGTGTGGGCATATATGCGTGCATTCACCTGGACATCCCAAAGTGTTCCCCTAGGGACAGTCAGCACCCTCTGCCCAACTCTCCCCATGTGGCCAGCCAGTTATGCTCTGCAAAGGACCCTCATCCACCAGGAGCTCCTCCTTCCCCATAAGCACTTCCAGCACTTGAAGCAAAGTTTAAGCCAAGGCAGGGAGATAATGCCACAAGAGAAATAGGGCAAGATGGCCTCAACGGCTGGGCTCACCTGAACCATAGTCCATCACTAGGTCACCAATGGCATCTGCCTCCCAGGTGGGTGGCTGAGACAGTGAGTATTTCATTAGCTCATGATGGAATGAATGGTCCTACGCCAGGCTCTGATCATGAGAATCCCACGATCAGCTTATTAAACATACAGGTGACCCTAATGTCATGAAAAAAAATAATAACTTCTTTCCAGTCTCCAGAAGTCAGGGACACTGAGCAATATGTCTACCACCACTTTTAGGACTCTCTTTGATTAAACCAAAACGGCATTTCTGTTTCCCTCGAGATCTAACAGACCTCAAGTTCTGGCCCTGTTACGGTGGTGGTAGGTAACATTAACCCACCAACATGTTTTCACATCCAGTGACATGGCCATTCTTTCCCCTCTCTGACAGGGCTAGGAAATTTCCTGTCTAGTGTGATGAATGAACAGGGGTAAAAAGAAGGAAAGAAAAAGAAGAAGAAGAAGGAAAAAACAAAACAAAACAAAACAAAAACCCAGGCCATTTACAACCAGAGTTTGTTTCAATGCTCTTAACAAGCAGGATCTGGCTTCCCTGTTAGAGAGGCATCTTCCGTGATTACGAGTGAACTCTGGGTGCCATGGGGTTCGAAGGAAGTCCAAGAGAACTAAGAGAAAACAGAGCCACTTCCTCCAGGGAAAGAGGGTGATGTTTTCCCAGCACAGACCCCTCCCTCTCCAGAGTTGAACTTGAGCACTTCACATGCTTTGCTCAATTAAGGCAATGACTGCATTCCTAACAAAAGTCAGCAAGTTTTATTTCTTAATTGGATGCTCTATTAAATGGTGTGTGTGTGTGTGTGTGTGTGTGTGTGTGTGTGTGTGTGTAAAAGAAAATAAGTGGAGGGGCGCCTGGGTGGCTTAGTCGTTACACATCTGCCTTTGGCCCAGGTCATGATACCAGAGTCCCAGGATCGAGCCCCACAGTGGGCTCCCTGCTCGGCGGGAAGCCTGCTTCTCCCTCTCTCACTCTCCCTGCTTGTGTTCCCTCTCTGGCTGTGTCTCTCTGTGTCAAATAAATAAATAAAAATCTGTTAAAAAAGAAAGAAGGAAAGAGAAATGGAAAATGATTTAGAAGGAAAAAATATTACTAATAAAACCACTTCGCTTTTGTTTTCTTAAAGTTTCTTGAAACACTCAAGTTGGTCCCTCTACACTTATTCTGGTTTAGATCCTAGTGTTACTTACGGGATGTCCTTAAACCACAACGTTTCTCAGCAGTTTCTCCAAAGGAGACACAGAAAGTATACTGCATCCTATTAATAATACAGGGCACTCTCATGTGGATAACCAAGCTAAGCAAAATATTAAGTGAAATGCATTCAAAATCCCCAAATGTTAACAAAAGTGGTTCATTCTGCACAAAGCTTACTTGCTGCTGTTTCAACTTCTGTAACAGAGATCACTTCCTTTTAAAAATGTCCATTTGGGTGAATTCTGCCATCCCCCATCCCGAAAGAAAAGAGATACTGCTTGGTCTCTGTTTGATCTCCCCCTTTTGAAATCTTTAATACAAAGTTGTTGTTTTTTGTGTGTGGGTTGTTTTTTTTGTTTTTTTTTTTTTCAAAGTAAATCTGAATGTGACAGAGGGAACATTTCAGGGTGAAGCAGGCTGGCACAGAACCGTCCCAGCAAAGCTCAGCTCTACGCAAGTTAGCTTCTTGTCTTGGCTCCAGTGTTTAATGGAAAAATTAAGGTAGTTGCTCTATTTCATTAGTCTTAGCATTCTAAAACCTAGGAATTCCTGTTTTAAAGTTTCCCTTAGCAAACATTATTAGGAAACACAGCAGGAAATGCCTATTAAGAAACTTCTGAGGTCTTCATTTATAGTAACATTCACATTGTCTTTAGTTTTTTATTCTATGAGGACAGTCATCTGTTTTCAGCTTGTCACCCTTTTCTTGCTACTTCAGCACAAGAATGGTCTAGAAGAAAGGTAACGGTGGAAAAGGAGGATACATCTGTTGACTCCAACAGGTCTCGAACAACCCTTCCCTCATCAGATCCGTCCTGGAGTGTGGACTGGGGTAAGGAGCAGTGAAGACACTTCCTTAATGCTCCATTTATATTCCCTTCCAGAGAAGCCCTCAGAAAGTCCCACTGGGGGTTCCTGCTTCACTGACAAGTTGGTTTAATCAAGCACTTGTGACAAAGGAATTATTTCCTGGAATGTGTATGAAAATTCATATAAGCAGCAATTGTGGCTAAACTTCCATCTAAGAAAGTTTGAAAAAGAGGTGAGTGGAGGCATCCTCCAGAACTCGCTGGAAGTTGCTATCAATTCTACATTACCAAAATGGGATTCTATAGGAAGACAAGATCAAGGTCAATGAGGCAAAAGACAGGGATGACCCGTGTCACGTATTTTCTGAACATGACAGCAAGGACTGCGGCTTCCTGAGCAAAAAGCACAACTACTTAAAAACAAAACAAACAAACAAAAACAAAAACAAACTTATTGCTATACATGACTAAGAAAAATGCTTACTTAAAATACAAACACTGGAATTCATAAATGCAGCAGGGATTTTTCTTAAGATTATAAAACCTAACATGGTTTATCAAAAATTGAACTATTTTCTTATGGTATCATTATATTTATCTTTTTTTAAAACAAAGAGCAAGAATAGGGCTTCCTCATGATTTTTCTGCAGCAGGTCAATTTACTCCCTTGCTTCCAAATAAAGGAACTCTCTACTCCTAAATCCCCCCTGGCACCGAAAGTGAGGTCTATTTTAAGCCACTGCTATTCCTGGAGGGACAGCTGGAAGATTCCACCTGTCTGCAGAAGGTGGTGTGGAAGTATCAAATGTTCCCAAGACCTCATGTGACATACCATCACCTGCCTCTAATGCTTCTAATGTTAGACCTCCTACTGCAGTTTTACCCTCAGAAGCTGATCATGTGAATTGAAAATCTATTTCCAAGTCCGGCAATAGATATTTATAGATTGAATACTCAGCAGCAGGCACAGTGTGAGAACCTCGGAACATGGCAAACACACAGCTCAATCAACGTGTCCCTGATTCTCAGGAGCTTGGACTAACACAGGCCCCTCCTTGGCCCTTTCTTAGTGGACTGCAAATCTCACAAGGACACCTCACCAATAGAGTCCAAAAGATGCCGGATTGGGGATCCCATCTAGGTACACCTTACAGACTTCTCCACAGACTCTGGAAGGCAATGACAACGCATACCACGCAAAGTGTCCACATCAAACAACAAGAGGTGACAAATGTCCTCAATGAGAGAAGAAACAACCCTGCACATGAAAGCTCCTCTTAGGCACAAGTTAGGCTTCCAAAGGCTGGGCTAAAGTCCCTTTGTGGTAAATCCATTATGACCCAACTGGCCACTGACTAATGCCATCTATCTGATGGTGACACGTGGAGCCCGTGAACTGTGCCTGGGGCAAGAAGGTCCCAAGTGGAAAACTGACAGGTAATGGGACTTATTTTTGCAAAGACAGTCATATTCTTTTTTTTTTTTTTAAAGATTTGTATTTATTTATTTGACAGAGAGAGAGATCACAGGTAAGCAGAGAGGCAGGCAGAGAGAGAGGAGGAAGCAGGCTGCCTGCTGAGCAGAGAGCCCGATGTGGGCCTCGATCCCAGGATCCTGAGATCATGACCTGAGCTGAAGGCAGAGGCTTTAACCCACTGAGCCACCCAGGCGCCCCAAAGACAGTCATATTCTAATATCATATTTGACCCCATTCTTTTGGCAAGAGGCTGAGGCTTATTAGGCCCTCAGCAAATCAAATCTGACAGACTCCAGGGTATAGCATCAGGAAAAGACATCTGTTGTCAACACGGAAGGCACAGCTCTGTCCTCCCATGCAGAATGCTTTGGCACTGCTGGCCACGGCCTTTTAGTGAGTCATGAAATCAACTTAGTGGGCGGCAAAGAGCCTTAAAAAAGAAAAGAGAAAAATAGAAACACCAGACTGCTGTGTGCCATGGGGCTAAGTATCTCTCCTCACACTTGTTCAATTCTTGTACACAGACACCGGGACCCAGTCACATTTGGGAGCACTAGCCTGGCTTCTAATTAAAGCGCAGTTCTTACTGGAGGTCTCTGGAAGAGCAGTGTAGCACAAGGAGCTGTTCCAGTGGTTTTTTTTTTTAACTGGAGTGCAGGTGACACAACGTTAATGTTAACTGCAAGTGTACGGGACAGTGACTCTCTGACCTGTCTGTGTAGGATGCCGTGCTCACCATGAGGGTAGCTGCCCTGTCACCACACAACCCTATTATACAACCACTGTCTCTATTTCCTATGCTGTACCTTTTTTTCCTAAAGATTTGAGACAGAGAGAGAGAGAGAGAGAGAGAGAGAGAGAGAGAGAGCGCACAGGAGGGTGGACAGAGAGAGAGGGGGAGAGAAAACCCCTAGCATATTCCATGCTGAGCATGGAGCCTGATGAAGGGCTCAATCTCATGACCCTGAGACCATGGCCTAAGCCGAAACCAAGAGGCAGGCGCTTAACCGACTGAGCCACCCAGGCGCCCCTCCTATGCTTTTATCCCCGGGCTTATTCATTCCATAGCTCAAATAGCTCTTCTATCTATGTTTGGGTTGCCCCAATTGACAAATGTATGCACACCGAAGAGATGGAAATAGAATGCATGATGATGGCATAGTTTTTTTAAAAAAAAATGTATAAATACACATAAAAGTTGATCAAAAGTACATTTCCCGGTTTGGGGCCTGTGACACTAATATTTACCTTTTAGCCTCTGAGATTCTTTACCAATGTTGCATGAGTCTTCTCTGTAGTGGATTCTAGTCTCTAAAAACTCCTCACTGCTCAACCAAACACTTAAGAAGCTACACAAAGCGATCAACTCAGACTGGCTTGTGGCTACTTAAGAAAGATGAAGTCCGGGGCCGTGACATTACTGTAGGTGATTCTTGGGAGTATGCTATTCAAAGACCTGGACTGACATCATTCTATTGTCAATCTCCAACCAATGTGATTCCTAGATAAAATCTAGGAATTCTTAGGCGATTTGTCCTAGGGGACAGATTCATTTGGGGCCTAAATGTTTATAACATTTTTAGAAATAAAGTTGTCTAGGTGTAACATAGACACAGGGAGTAAATAAACCAGAAGTGAATATCCTGTAGCACGTGTATCCTCATTAACCGTGACTCAGATGAAGACTGCAATGGGACCAGCACCCCAAACCTGTCCTGGGGCTTGCTCCCCACCATCATCCTGAGGAATCCCATAGAATAACTTCGTTCTTATAGAGAAAAGCAAGGCTCACAATCTGTGATCAGCCAGCAATAGTACCAGCTGAAATTCACCAACTCTACCCTTTTACTGTTTTTATTTTTACTGCTATCTTTACAGCACCTGAAAATGACCTGCTACAATCATGACATAGTTCCCTTTGAAAATAAATTTAAGTTACACAAAAGTATGTTGCTTTCAGAAGAATGTTAAGTATTTACCAAAAACAGGTGGTGCATCGAAGGCAAAACCGAGCAGGTGGTAAATGACTACAGTTTGAGAAACACTTGCTTTGGGTGCTGATCAGTATGAAATGCTGAACAGTCTTAACTGACCATCGGTCACTCTGATTTTGTACGCATGAGGGGAGATAGTCTCTTTTGCTCCGTGGGGGATCACGCCCAATTTCCTCTCTTGCATATTTTTATAAAAGTTTAATGGTTGGTGCTTCATGGAAATCATATGGCGTTTTTATATTCTCTGGTCTGTATTTCTCCCATGCATCATGCTTTTAATTCCAACTGGAGTAAACGGATTTGGAATGAAAGGAAGCTGACCAGATTTTTCTCTCCTTAAATCTCTGTTTCAAGTTTTAAAAGTTCACCGAGAACTAGAATCAACTCCAACACAAGGCTACCAACAGCTCATAGTGAATGTCTGTAATGTTCTAATTATGGCAAAAAAGAACAGACACTTATAGGTACTTAAGTTCCAAACAAACTAAAGGGGAAAGGGAAAAATTTCAAAAGAAGTAACAACTTCTTTCTTGTCCTCTTCTCTTTGAATTAGTCTCATTTCCTGTATGTTCTATTAAATCTAAAGAGTTTAGCAGATGAGACTCTCCACATTTCACTTACAAGACTGAATGAATCAGGAAGAGAAATCTACATTTACCTGTGAGTAGAGTTCATTGATAATTAAGTCACCTTGTGAAAAGGACTTTCTTGCCCCTACACAATACCATCTGCCCCTTGGGTTCCCCCTTCATTTCTTATAAAGTATAAACAAAGGTTACTAAACAGGAATTGTATTAAAAAACAGCTTAGAACTCCATTCAATTGGTCTTGGGTCTCCAAGGAGAGATTCAAACAAAATAAAAGGAAAATCTCACAAATGACCCCTGTGAAATTAAGGAAGCACTTACATATTCAGGCACACATTTTCACCCATAGATTCATATATGTATAACCTATTATTTTATAAGCTCTTTAAGCAACCTAAAAAAATCTTATTTGTCAAAATGCAGCAAATTAAAGGACTTTGGCTAATAGTGTCAGTTAAAGCATTGTTTAGAACTTCACTAAAACCCAAACACCAAGGCTGAGGCAACATATCTCTGAAATGATTCCACCAAATCCAGCATTTAATGTCCTTCCTCTATGTGATCACTTTCCCTCTGCTGGTTCAGACACGAAAGGGAATTAATTCTCTAGATACCAAGAAGCTGATCAGGGCAGCCAAATGGAGAAATTTAAAACATCACCAGCTTTGTAACCATTATCACTAGTCCTTAGAAAGAAGGGATAAAGTGGTTCTTTCCAGCTTCCAAACTTACCTTTTAATCACCGAAGAAAATTAAGATACTGCTCCCTTGATAGTATTAATGGCTTTCAATAAAAATATGATGTAATACTTTTTTTCTGGCTTGACCCCTACTCCTCTACAATTCCTTTATCACCAGTAATTCGAATCCAAGTCAGTTTCACACATTAATACTCACCCAGGTTCTTACAAGCATGCTCTCTTAGATAGTTCTAAGAATGATACCAAGTATTAGAAATCCATTCACAATGCCATAACAAGATCATACTTAATCCTATTTTATTTGAGCTCCTCCCGTTTCATTTTAGAGTTTACAATGAGTAATAAATACATGCTCCACATGCAGTGCAATTTCCATGCCCCATCGGATTCCAGCACACAGGCAGTTATGTCTGTTCCTCTTTTTTTGGTTAAGATCATACTTGCTGTCACAGCAAGGGTTTCTAGTTTCATCTCTACACTCGACTGCATTTTTCAATTTTTCTCCATTGGTGTATTACCTTAGTATCAAGATATAAAAAGCAATTAAACATAACTTGCAATCTTAAAGGAAGATGTAGTCAAAGAAACTCTTCACAATTGTAAGAAAATCCCAATATTCTTTATGAGTCAGTATAAAACTGGAAATCTTATTCCTGTTTGGCATTTTAAAAATAGCTGATCTTAAACATGCAATTGTTTTTACAGTATTTTTAGAACACTGAAGTCAACACATATGCAATGAATTACCGTGTTGTTCACACTATGATGTAAGTTAAGAATTATTTTTGATTGATCAATTATTGTGATTTCTATAGTCTTAGGAAGTGACAGCTCTTTCTCAATCCAGATTCAAAGGGTCACTAATTTAAAAAAGAACTCTAAAACAAATTAAAATAATCTAATCATAACTCTAATTTCAGGGTCACAAACTATGCCATAGAACCATCATCATCAAAGCGCACGCTCCCTGATAGGTCCCTCCAGGCCAGCCTCTACAGAACAAGAAAACCCAGCAAAGCTAACCACCTGGCAAGTGTTTATTCAGACACTTGCATTATTTTCTTTGTTACAGCAATCTTATAATATTTGTAATAGTGTCCACATTTTACAGAAAAAAAGCAATGCCAGGAATGAGCTTGCCAAAGGTAAGGAGGGCAGTATGGAAATTAATAAAGGGAAACCTCACTCAAGTAGACCTGAGATGCTAGAAGGAGAGGCTGATAGGGAAAACTGGACCACCCATTATCAGTTACAGAAAGAACCATCAGCTACAGAACTCTGCAAGAAGAATTCCAACAGCGAAATATGTATGTTATATCTCCTACAAGAAATCAATTACCCCTGCAACTCAGCCAGTAAGAAACCATCATCACCCAGAATTCCCGATTCCCTCTAATATAAACTTTAGTTCAAAACAATACCCCTCAAGTTCCTCTTTCTCTTCCATAAAATGATGTTCCTCTTGTTTTTTGGTCTTGCCTTTGGTTTTTCCAGAGCTTGCCTGCCCTAGATTCGAATTCTCTACTATTCTCAGATAAACCCATCTTTTGCTGGAAAAATGGCAGTTTTACTTTTAAGGCTAGCAGTAGCAAATGGTGGAACCAGAATTCAAAAACTGGTCTGATTCCAGTGTCTGTGACTCTTAGCCATTCTAGACACTCACCGGCTACCTTAAAACCCTAGCATCACACATCTTGCTCCATACACTGGTCTTAGGAGTACACACCCTAGAGCCAGGGACCACATTTTAGCTCTCTACGGATCCTGACCTCCCTCAGGTAAGAGAGAACTCAGAGCAAGCCCAAAAAGCAAACATATGTTGACTAATGGTTTCTCTTCTACTATTATCCCCAAAACTCACACAACCTGAAGATTCTTAATAAACCACAACCTATAGATCACTCTATATAATCACTTTCTTCCCAAATGTTTAAATAAACACCTAGTAATTTTTTGGATAGGAGTTTTAAGTGTCTAGCTAATGAATTCTCAAGTCAGTGTGTCTGGAAACATAGTATTCCTTAGGAACAACCACTCCATGACAAGAATAAAAACTGTCTTCTTTGATTAGAGACTGCCAAAATTGTTTCTGTTCCCAGAGTTTCTCCAAATGTTGAAAAACAAAAAAACATATATATTTAGCACATTTTAAAATGGACTGGAATGCCTCTTTTGAGAGGTGGAAGAGCAGCTGTGAAACCAGCACTCTGAGGCTTTTAGTTCTCCTGACCCTGGGAGGGCTGTCAAATGACTCACTAGAACCAGCAGGAAAGAGGAAGTGATGAAAGCTGGAAATTAAGAGACTCAGAAGAGCCAACAAGGCAGCAGGGAGTGCCACCCTCAGGAGAAAAAGGGTGGGACACGCTCTTTGGAGTTAAATGGCCATCCAAATAGACAAAGACAGGTTAAGAGGCAAAGGTCTCCTAGGAGCCCTGTGGCACTTGGTGTGGCAAGGGCAGACAAGTTCTACCAGCTGCCCTCCCCTGTGAGGCTCCAGGGGACCATTAATCATCATTAGGGGGAGCTGTGCTGTTATTGCTTCCCACCCCCAGGCATTAAAAGTCCCCAGTGAAAGTGGCACAATGGCAGATCCTACTGCTCACAGCCGCCAATCCGTCCCAAGCCTTGCCATTTGCAATTTGCACTGACAATTTCTAACTCAATACTCCCTCTTCCTGTTCACAGCACGGTAATCTATAGGCACTGTGCTTACTTTTTATTTCCAAAATGGTATCAATCTGTTGCTTTGAAGGGTCTCCCAGTGCCTCTCCCAGGAAGAAGATGCCATATATTTCAGCTTACCACTTAAGTCCGACCATCCCAATATACCTCTCAAATTCAATAAAAGTACATCCACCCTCATTTTGCCTTATAGAGACAGAAAAACAAAAATTTCAAATAAAATTCTCAAAACCCCCATACTTAAAGGTACGCATCCAGATAGCATGTATAAAGATGAGTGACTATAAAATGCATCTTCTAAAAAACAATTTATTTCAGAGAGAGAGAGAGAATGTGTGGTGGGGAGGGGCAGAGGGAGAGGGACAAAGAGAAATCTCAAGCAGCCTCCCCAGTGAGCTCAGAGCCTGATGTGCAGGGGCTCAATCTCAGAACCCTGAGACCATGACCTGAGCTGAAATCATGAGCCAGACACTCAACCGACAGAGCCACCTAGGTGCCCCGAAAATGTCTTATCTGTACTATTTGTCAAGGGTTGGTGGTTGTGTTTTGTTGTCCTAAATGACCAAAAATTTACTTTTTTTAACCTAATCTGTATCCCCAAAATTTAATGGGGACACCAGTCACTTCTGATTTATTCTTGATTTTAAAATGCTTTGTGGATGATCTAATTAGTAAGTCTTTTTATTAAGAGATGGCCATGAGGAATCAACTGAAACCTTCTGCGGAGCCAGAAGTCCCCCAGCAAGTACATAGTGTCAACCTAAATGAACTCTGATTCATTTCAGCTGGGAAGGGGAGGCAGGTGCTCCGCTAGGGGCAGCATCCAACACCCTGTCTCCAGAGTTCCTGCCTGAAAGGAGCTGTTCACCCATCTCCACACCTGAGGCAGATGCTATGAGCAGTCAGCAATGAGAATGTCAACTCATGTGTTATTTTTATTTGTTTATAAATTTATTTATATTGGGGGGAAAGAGAGAGCATGAGCGAGCACCTGAACGAGGTGGGGGGGAGAATCTCAAGCAGACTTTCAAGAAACTTAGAGTTTTGAGGCTCTCAAGAGCCCAACATGGGGCTCCATCTCAGGTCCCTGAGATCATGACCTGAGCCGAAGTCAAGAGTCAGACAGTCAACCAACTGAGCCACCCAGGTGCCCCAAGAACATCAACTCATGTTTTAAAGGTAACATGCAAGCAAGAGTCAGCCTTGTGACATTTGTAACTCAGAAGAAACTTCTAACTCATCACATTTTTCACCTTTGCTTTTTTATGGATTACAAAAATCATACTGACTTTGGAGAATTCAGACATTACAGAAATGTGACTTCAGAGATTCGAAGTGACTGCCCATAATCCCACCCCACAAAATTATTGTAATAACTATAAAATGTTTATTAGCCCAGAGTATTTTTCCTATGAAAAGACTAATATAGTTGCCTGTACAATACACAAATTGCGTCATGCCATGTGTCCCATTCTTCATCTCTATGTTTATCTGGCTGGTGTACAGTGATGTCTGTTACAAAGATATTCACTGAAACCTGTTGTTTTTTTTTTGAAAATCTAGTTTCAATAGCAAAATAATAAGACAATAACAACAACACTAATAAACATAACAAAGTTAATGCATCAGTATAGTCACTAGAAGTAATGAATACAACATTTTTTTAAAAGGTAGGGATTTAATGTAGTATCTTTGGCTTTAATTGGTCACAGTGTTAATTCTAGAGAGAATAGGTCAGACCTGAAATAGATCAGAGTTTTCTCAATAATCCTATAGTGATAACACTACATTCTTGCTAGAGCATGTAAGAGGAAAACAGATATCAAAATTATTTTTGCTGACATCTATACTCAGATTTGGTATTAAGTTCTTACATCAGATGCTAAAATTTTAATTTTAAAAAAGCCAGTACTTCATATTTGTACTTAATAGCAAAATCCACTGACCTATCTTATCTCCTTGATCCACCTACAGAGTATGACAGGTAAGGGAGAGGGTAATGCTCTTCTATTTTAGAGATGAAGAAATCAAGGCTTGGCACCGAGGATACCAAGACTGTCTTAGAAACTTGAACTTGGGTGTCTTGATCTAAATTTCAGGGCTTTTTCCACCTCAGTATGTACCTTCTAGTACTAAAAAAAACAGCTGCACTTTAGAGGAACATTAATATCATTTTGCCAGGATCTTCCATTGCTATAGTATAGGTCATTAAGGTAAGATGAAAATGGTTAAATAAAGGGGCAAGAGAAGGGGGGGAAAATGTGTGAAGGTGTTTGCTTTATTTTACATGTGAAGACTAAAAAGACTGACTGATACCTGATAATCGAGGACATTCAATGCCAATGTAATCAGAGTCACGACTTCCAAATGATGACACAGTCGCTCCAGAAACATCCCTTAGGTGAGCCCATCCTAGCAAATGCCCAGCCAGGATGTCATCCCTCTCTTCCCTGTGCAGATGGCAACCATCATTCAATGACCCCCACACTCAGGGCTCCTATCTGGCTCAGTTGTTAGAGTGTGCGACTCTTGATTTTGGTGCTGTAAGTTTGAGCCCCACATTGCATATGGAGATTACTTAAAAATAAAATCTTAAAAAAAAAAAAATGACCACCACGCCCATTCCCATCCCATTCAGACATGACCTCAGAACCTTTCCACATCATAATCCAGGGTTTAACACTGTCAATACATCAAAATTGCTATGTAAAATAAAACTCTCATCGCTATCTCTAGGAATAGAGAGTTAGGGGCGCCTGAGTGACTCAGTCATTAGGCGTCTGCCTTTGGCTCAAGTCATGATCCCGGAGTTTTGGGATCGAGCCCTGCACTGGGCTCCCTGCTCAGCAGGAAGTCTACTTCTCCCTCTCTCACTCCCCCCAGATTGTGTTCTCTCTCCAGCTGTGTTTCTCTCTGCCAAATGAAAAAAAAGAAAAAAAGAAAGAAAGAAATGGAGGGTTGGAATCCACTACTAATAACTGGTCTCTAAAACCAGCTTATTTTTGCAGGTAACAAAGAGTCCTTACATCATGGGTTGGATTATACCAAGCCTCCTTCATCAAAACAGAGTATTTTAGTAAATGAGGCAATAGTTAGAGATTTCAAATTGACATGAACAGGTTTTAGTTCTAAGATAATAACTGCCCCAGAATTCTCTCTTCTCTTCTGTTGAACATGGTCAATGGGCATCAGTCATTGCAGAAGACAGCAGGAAAAACTCATGTATTTCTTTCTAACACTGCCCAGAAAGGGCTTGTGCCTATCTATGCCTGTTTAGCAGCAGTAACTTTCTTGTACAGAGTTACACAAGTAATACTCAGCTTTCCTTACCCTTAAAAAAATATATTACCAAATCCTCTAGTTTATAGCATGTTTTTTCTCCAAAATCAAACCAAGATAATACAGAAATATTTTAAACAATTTTCATGAACATTCACTGGTAACACTGAAGCACAGATCAGAGATTTGATTCAAAGGAAAAGAGGGCATTCATCACTATTTTAGAAGGAACTCTTTTAAGAGTTACAAATATTTAAAGAGGAAGAATAAAATTATCTATGCTGACTTGCAATGGAACTAGAGATAATTATAAAGGCACAGTCTTCAAATAGGTATAGAAGAATGAATAAAGAAATAAATGCAGAAGTGTTAATGATGATGATACTATGTGTGTTTATATGTGCATACTAACATTTTCTAGCTCTATCCACTGAGAGTGCACAGAAGTAATGAAACCCAGGGTGCCTAGGTAGCTCAGATGGTTTAGTGTCTGACTCTTGGTTTCTGTTCTGGTCATGATCTCCAGGTCATGAGATTGAGCCTTGCACTGGGCTCCCCATTCTGCAGGGAGTCTCCTTGAGATTCTCTCTCTCTCCTTCTTCCCACACCCTACCTCAGCTTATACACTTGCACATGTGTACTCTCTCAAAAAATTAACTTAAAAAAGAAGCAATGAAACCCCAATCATAGTGATCAGCCTAGAAACCATATTATGGTTTCAAACACCATTCCTCACTAAATGAGACAGAGCTACTTGGAAAAGGAGCTAATTCCAGACTGGGGCAAGAGAAGTACAGAATGAACCAGAAACATCCTGTGGTAACAGAAAAGAAGAAAGTTCTCAAGAAATGATGGGAACCTGTCAAAAGGACATAGTACCATCTTCTAAAGACTCCATCTGGCCCAAACTGGGCCATGTGATGACCAAACCATAAGAATCTATGAGTCCATACTGAGAAGGATGAATGGAGGAATAGATCAATGTAGATAAATAGGTACATAAAAATAGGCAGAGAAGGATACTCTTTCTTATAGTGGAAAGCCAAAGAAGAAACATAGAAGGAATGCAGTTAGAAAATCACCTCTTGTCAACCATTCTGGTAATAATAACCAATCAAGTAAAAGCTGTAAATGGAGGCTAAAACCAGTGTATTCAAATTTGAGGAACAGGAGGATATTCATGCGGCCTCAAAATATCCCCCCCATAAGATACACGGTAAAGGAGAAAATAACTCGATAGTGAAAAGTCTGGCAGATAGGACTTGAACCAAGCAATCCAAATTAATGTCACCAATAAAGAGACAAACTGACACCATGTGACTCCCAAGAGGACTTGCGGAGAAGTCCACATTGTCACTTCTGTGGTACTCTCGCTCAAAAACCACCTAAATCCATACTCCTGAGCAACAAACAAATCCAGATTGAGAGACACACTACAAAAGACCTGGTTTGTACTCTTCCAAATACGAGTAGCATGAAGGGCAGAAACTGAGAAGTGCTATCAAGTAAGAGATAGTAAAGAAATATGACAACTAAATAAAACCTGTCATCTGGGATTTTCTCTCTTTTAACAGCCATCATAGGGATTATTAGTGAAATGTAGATAAATTCGGTAGATTAGATAACAAAGCCCCACCAATGCTAATTTCCTGATTTAGATAACTGTCCTGTGGTTATGTAAGAGAATGTGTTATGCCTAAAAAACACATACACTGATGTATTTAGGAATTAAGAGTAGAGAGTGAAGAGGATTCAAGTCAATGTAACAGACGTGAGTATTGGGGGAATTTCAGTAAAGATGATACAGGAATCTATTTACCCACATCTGAAATTACATCAAAAAATTAATAGGATAATAAAGAGAACCTTAAAAATAAGTTTTTTTTTAAAAATAAATGCTTCATCAGCTGAATTCATATGCCATTCTTCAATTTTCGCTGGTCTCAGAACATTATCTTCTAAAAGTTAACAAATGGTGGAACCTCATTTTGTTCTGCTGGAGTCTGGCTTTGGAAGGGAAGGTGCTGTTAAACTGTCCTCGTCAGTCCGTAACCCAGCCTAATCAGCAATGACAGACTAACCCCTCAGCAAACACAATAGTGTAACTGATTTACACCACTGAGGTTTCCCAGCTCCGTGACCACCAACGTTAGGTCTTCAAATCCCGACGCTTCCACCAACAACACTTTTTATAGAAGACTGTACAAAATAATGGTTCTTGGCAACCCCCCACCCCCTTCCCTGCACCCCATCACATCTGCTCTCTTGGAGAACAGGACATTCCATTTAACCCAGCAACTGTCACAGAAGCACACTTACTACCAAATGGGAGACAAGTACAACGTAGCCAGGAGCTCAGCTCTCCAACTTAAGAAGCCTGAAAATGGCAAGAAAATGCATATGCTGTGGATGGCCTCTGCAAAGGTTTAAGGTTTCAGTGGGTTGCCTCACAGGGTCATGTACCTGGTCCCCCAGCCATGTGGCTAAAAAAAAAAAAAAAAAAAAAAAACCCTACCACCATCACCACAACAACGACAAAAACTGAGTCAGGGAAAATATAAAGAAATGAACCTATCGATCGCACATGCCCCCAAGTGAATTTGCTAGTTCCTCAGTAGGTTTTGTTTTTTTCCGTGCTTTTCTTGGCATGGGCATTTCACCCAATGTGGTATTTGCATAAGAAGCCAAATGCCTCATATGGTAGTCAACTGAGGAAATGGCGAGATGCTCCAATGCTGGGGAAACCAGCTGAATGGACTTAGGGAGAGATGTATGCTACCCACATGGGACATCCCGAAGGGGCTTTGGGGGCTAATATCAACCATATGTGATTTTTCACCTTTTGTTTTCTCTAAATCACTTGGAGGAGAATTTGGTAAAGTGTGACTGGTCCAGAGTAGACTCTAGAGGATACAGAAACAGGCATTGTAAGAAAAAGAGAAACCTGTTTACGTTGCTTAATGCACACTCAGGGGGCACTGGGGAGATTTTTCCAAAGGTTTCAAGCTACTACAAAGAAGCAGAGCATAATTCCTTGAAGAAATCTGATGGTACAGAGGTATAGGAGCATTGCCTTGCCTTCAAAGGGAGTTCAGAAAGCAGGCAAGGCTTTGAGACAGAAAATCTAAAACCAATGGGGCATTTATGGTTTAGAATGAGTACAAAAGGCACAACAGAGAAATTAAATTTAGTTTTCTAAATAGGAGCTGAGTATATGTAATGAAAGGTGAAGTCAGAAGTTATGATAAGGGCCTGAGGCAGCTCCTAAGTACGTACAGGGAGAAGACACACAAAAAAATCAGAAGCAAGAAATGAGTAAGTTGGAAGTTGCTGTATCTCGGGGTCAGATGTGAGGAAGGGTGGGCACAACCATTTGTTTGTCCTGACCCAGGGCAGAGGGGGACAGGAGGTGCCAATAGAGAGCATGGGCTCCTGGACCAGCCAAGCTCCAAAGTTGCAACCATGTGGACTGAGAGGACACTTGATTGGAGGGGGTCCAAGATTTCTAGCCCAGGCCAGCTCAGGCTTTCTTATTAGGCCTTGAGAGCCCCTAGACAAGGCATCCAATCGATCAGGCTGGGAGAGGGGAATGCTGAAAACTCTGCTCTGAGCAACCCTCCTTACATCATAAGGTTTTGGACTAAGATCCATCTTTAATCCAACGATTCTCCCTGGTACCCCTTTCACACCCTGAGATAGTGCTGGAAGTCTGTGGGGGCACTCACTTGCACAATGATCGGGGTGGGGACCAGGGAGGCTAGAATTCTTGCAATGCACACAGCCCCAGGCAGTGCACAATTACTACACTTCTACCGCGACTTCCATAGATCCTGCCAGACATTCATGAAGGTAAAATAACACATGTTTTACAATTACCTGAGTGGAAACCCTAAATCTCTTTTACATTTAAACTCTAAAGGTTCTTTTTTTTTCAGCTTAAATATGCACAGACTGTACCCCCTTGTTCATAGCAGTATTACTCTCAACAGTCAAAAGTGGACAGAGAGAGAAACAGAATGCCATACATCCATCTATGTTTACACAGTGGGACAGGACTGAGGCTGAAAAGGAAGCAATTCTGACACATCTTCCAACATGGATGAAGCTGGAGGATGAATCCTGCTGGATGAAATGAACCAGAACCAAAAAGACAAATATTGTATGATTCTCCTTACACGGAGCACCTAGAATAGTCAAATGCACAGAAACAGAAAGCAAAACGCTGGCCTCCAGGAGCTGGGGCTAGAGGCAGCGAGGGGTTATTTAATGGGCACAGTTCCACAGTGGGAAGATGAGAAAGTTCTGCAGATGGATGGCAGTGATGGTGGCACAACAGTGTGAATCTACTTAATACCACAGAAAGGTATGATTAAAAATGGCTATTTTATGTTATGTATATTTTAGTGCAAGTTTAAATACATACACACACACACACACACACACACACACACACAGAAATGGGCAAACCGCAAGACTGTACTTTGTTGTGCCAAAACTTAACCACAGTCTGTTGACCGGTGCAGAAAACCCAATCATGTGGCACCACCCCCCCCCCCCCCACCCCCCCTCCACCCCCCCACCCCGGTGCCTGGGTCCCCAGCACCACCCTCCCGCTCTGGCAGCATTTACAGCTAGGACCTCATGTGGAGTCTACAAGGACGTACAATGCTGCTGTCCCCATACACTTACATCCTGATACATATATTTTATTATCAATTACCTCCCTTCTATTGTTTTATTATGGTACATAGAGATCTTACAATTGGGTGGGTCTCTATGTAAATAGTACTTATAAATTTCATTTCACAACAGGATTGGTGGCACTGAAAAATATTCATTATAAAAAGAAAAATGAAGGGAGTTGGCCTGGCTCTGAGACGGGTGGGGACCACTGCTGTGGTCTCAGGGGACAGAGGAATAGGAGGAACTGTGGAAGACTCTGCACTAAGGACCAGACTCAGTGAGTCTCCGCGGATTTAAGATAAAAGCACCCTTCTGCAAGAATCAAGGTTTTTACAGTGGAGGTCTGACGGCGGTCTACCCACTCCCCTGAAAAGCAAGAAAATATGGTGGAAAACTAGAAAGTGCCTGACTCTCCTTTGTGATGGAACACAGACATACTTAAAAAATAATCAAATTCATGCCTGGTAATAAGCTCCAAGAGAAATGAGGTGAACCAGGGTCTATATTTTTCAGTCATGGGAATCACTGTATCCTGTCAAAAGAGATCAGGATTTAACTGAGAAGGGCACGGTGTGTCAATTGCAGTGACACATGTATTGTTGCTCTATTGTGATCATCCTTCTTTTCCAGCTCAACACTGGGACATGATTAATATTTTACATACTGTCCAAAAGGGGAATGTGAATTACCAGAAACCGTCCTCCACATTTCAAATACAGATCCCCCCTTTGCCAAGAGAAAATCCTGCCCAGCTGTAGATTTCTCATTTGCAAAACATAAGAGCAATGAAATTCCATTACTTAGAGAAACTGGCTGTTCCACCAAACCCTTGGCAACGGTAGCTGTACTTATCTTTCTGAACAATAGCCTCAGAAAATGTATTCTCTCTTAAAAAAAAAAAACAAAAAACACAACAGTAAGTATGCCTTCCAGCTCTTGAGAAAGTGCTCTTGCACAAGCAAATTCTTGTTACAGAAAATGCACTCCCCCGACTGGGGAAGTACAAAGATGGACTCTAAAACAGGCAGTAAAAAGAGCTCTAAGTTTAAAAAGTCAATGGGGGAGGTAACAATATTAATAATGTCCTAAAAACAAAATCAAGTATCCTTTTCATGTTTGTTACCACAATGTACCTGCTCCCTCAGAAGAGTTACTCTTAGACCCTAGCCGTTTGGTTTGCTTTCCCTGTGAGGTTCAG
Organism: Spilogale gracilis; assembly: GCA_004023965.1. Classification (NCBI taxonomy): domain Eukaryota; kingdom Metazoa; phylum Chordata; class Mammalia; order Carnivora; family Mephitidae; genus Spilogale; species Spilogale gracilis. Next base: position 108,331 of record PITA01001519.1, on the reverse strand, counting down.
CTGTGTTTTCCCCAGGATATAAACAATCCTGATGTGTACTGCTTCGCACATCATGGAATTCGTCCCAGCAAGAATGGAAAGGCAAGGCTTTCTTCTCTGTCTTCCAGGCTCCCTTCCCCGGGAGAGTATGCGGCCAAACTCCAGTGGGTTATGTGAACTTCGCTCACAGCTTATCTCATAGTCTGAGTTCCCACTCAGTCCAGGGTTTGGAAACAGACCATGAAAACACTCACAAAACACAGACGCCCCGCCAATGTGTTGGGAACAAGCGGCAGCAGCGTCGGGGCTGTTTTTCCAGTTCCCCGTCTAATGTGCCATGTCTTGGCCATGCCCCAGGGTGTCTTTCTTGTGGGACTCAACGTACCATCCTGCACTCTCCTACCTAACTTCCTGCTCACAGGAGACCTGGCAACTTATTCCATGTATTTACCCATTAAAGAGCAGTCAGCTCTTTTAATGGGTAAAAAATGGTCAGCCAAAAACAGTCCGCTGTGCCCAACTTTGCACCAAGAGCCCAAAGCAGGAGTCATTGAATCATTCCTTCCCTTTGGGCAACCTGGAGCATCCTCGGATACTATGGGACCCGATTCCAGTACACTGGCTGGTGAGGGGAGAGATCCACCTCCCCCAGAGCAAATCCATTAACCTGCTCTATAAAGGCTTAAAATGCTCCACCAAGACCTGAAAATGGAGAATTCAGGACGACGGGAGTCTGACTATGGACTGCTGCCTACACATCCTTGGACAGTTGGCTCGTACACCGGATGACAGACAAACCCAGAGAGAACAATGCATCCGGAGCAACAACAATGTCTTGCGAGCTGGGAGGACATGAGCTGACCCCCCAGAGCAGCCCTGATTCTTGCGTGGTAACCAATGTGAACACCGACACAATGTGCACAACAGGGGTTTGCTCATCTGGTTCTAACTAACGTGCAACTCTCCAATGGCTTTCGCACAAAGCTCTAACTGAAGCATACAAAACAGATGCAAGGCTGTGGGAAGACAGCCAAGTTGTGAACATGCCACTCATAATCTGGCTTCTCTATATTTAATATAAATAAAAACTTAACACCAAGGCAGTCAGCGCCCTCCATAGTCCCACACAATGGGAGAGTTCTGCCCAGCCATCCACCAGCTTAGGCTGCCCTCCCCGACCAAACATCTTGCACCGAACGAGACGAAGACGAGATGGCATTCAGCCTCTTAGAAGACACGAGCCAGCGTTCACATACCTCAATAATCCTGTCATGAATCTGCAGGCCTCCATCCTTGGCTGCGGGCCCACTGTCAACTATTTTGGATACAAAGATTCCTTCAGTGGACGATCCATCTTGGTTGTCCTTTGGGTTAAAAAAACACACTCATGAATGCAAGGCATTAACTTGGTCATGAAAATAAAAGCTTACACTCTTAGACTGTAACGGACTCTTGCTCATGTCAAAAGTGGCAACGGGGTAAAAGCCCATCTGTTACCCCTAATTTCTGTTTCAATCTAAAATTGACACACACACTCGGTAAAATACTTCAAACCGTCCAAAAGGTATGAAAGAAGTCACTGCCACGTCCTACCCACAGTCCTTTCCCCCTAGAGAGCTCCTATTTGCGTTTACATATCCTTTCTGAAACATTTCTCATAGATTGCTTTCCTAAACATGTCTCTGTTTCTTTCTCATGCACACAGATGGTACATGTGTGCACGGGGGAATGCTCTCCCAACCCTGTGCATCTTGCCTCTTCCACTTAAGTTTACACATCTTGCAGATTTTTCATCAGTCTTACTGTCTGGCTTAACTCGCTTAAGCGGCTGAACAGTATGCCAATATTAGGATACTTAGCACTGTTTCCACCTGTTGCTCTCAGAGACAATGATGTCTCCAATACCTACCTACCTGTACCATGAATTATGTTTGGCCATGTGTATTGGGGCAAATCTCTAGTAAATGGAACCGGCAGATCCAAGGGCATGAGGATTGGATGTATGTTGCCAAATTATGCACTGATAGTTCATTAGAGTATTTTCCCATATCCTCACCAGCTCAGAGTATTAATAAAACTTTCAAATATCCAATAATCTGATTGTGAAAATTGCTGTTTTACGTGTGTTCAGATTTACATCAGAAAAGCTCACCACCACCACTCAAAGACTAATAAATTCTCATCTCCAATCTCAAATCGCTTTAAATCTTTCAAAGTTCGGACCGAAACTTTCTGGGAAAGGCAATGGCTCGCTGCTGAAACTCCTTCTTTTATTTAAAATCAGTAAGTTTCAACAAGCCCATAAAAAAAAAAAACCCTCACAGCTTGTTCAAGAACTTCTTTCCAAATAGCACAGGGATGAATTCTCTCCAAGTGTGTGGATTAAATTTCTAGTGATTAACAGATGGATTTATAAGTTAAATGGCACAAGTATGTATTGTTCTCAAACAAAAGCATATGAAAAGTAACTGCAGAATCTTCCACAGAAACTCCAAATCCTACCATCATGGTAAATTCTTTGCTATGATGCCATAAGAAGATCTATTTTAATAGCAATTTCTGTGCATAGAAATACATATAAATTCCATTTGTCAAGAAGTAACTATGAAAACATACAATTTTTCTCTTTAAACAGAGAAAAAAAAAAACCACAATAACCCTATATTCTGAAGGAGAAGGGATGACTTTAAATGTGGTTTGATCGATCCCTTCCAGTGCAAGAGAGATGGCCAAGGGTGAGAAAATGCACATTCCGTACCTTTCTCTCTCCCGCCCTCCCTCCTCACCCCTTTCTCTCAAAGACACACACACACTCTATAATGTTATAAATAGGATTCAAAAGAAACGAAAATCACTCCTAAAATGAGCATTAACTGTTCTTCCCAACATTAATCCCCCCATGACAAAGATAGGTCTCTACACTGTCATCTGGATTCTATCAACACTGCCCCAAGAGAGAAGGTCAGTGAGGATGTGGGTGCTGTACTATGTCAACTACCCTCAAAAGGCAGCCCTGCCCAGCATCACAGCACCTGAACTGGCCCACCACACACTAAACCTTCATGGTCTGAATTTCTCCCTGTCTCCTTTGTCTCTCACAGCTGCCTTACTAATGCACTAATCCCAGGGCACTCATGGATCTCCCTACAAGCATCTCTCAAACATAAGTAGACAGCTGTGCAACAGCTTCTATTTACTGAGGGCATACTAGGTAGGTAATGAGTACTTTGTGTCCCATTTTACCCTCACAATATCCACAAACCTTAATACTATGTTATTCCCCATTTCATAGATGAAAAACCCGAGACAGAGAGGTTTAGTAACTTGCCCAAGGTCACGCAGCTAAAAAGTAGCATAGGTCAGTTTCAAACTGGAAAGTTCAACTCCCTTACAAAAGCCTAAGTGCAATACTGTCTCCCATAGAGAAAAAAAATCTCAAAAATATACGTGAACTCAAAAGTTCCACATTCCAGGCTATGGAATATTCCACTGAACAAACCCTAAGAGCCTCAACGGACCACAAAGGATTTATGGACAATCTTGAGTTTCCTAAGAGGTGATGTCAAAATACCTAGTGAAAAGAGATCCATGTGCTTACTCTGAATTAATTGCTTTGCATTTTTTGGCCAGAGAGAAAGAGGAGGATGGGGGAGGGGATTTTTAGCTTTGGTTTGTTTTGCAGAATACTGCATCTTCACAAGTAATTTTTCTTAGGACAGCAAGTAAGTTCAAGCAAAAAAAAAAAAAGAAGAAGAACAGAGGAACAGGCAAAAGCAAAGAGTAAAATTCAGTTTTAAATTAAGACAGTGGTAGACGGTGGAAAACAGAACGCAAAAAAATATATATATATACAGAAAACACAAAATCAAAGAAAGCCAAATCAATTCCATCCTGGGTAGCTAGATGTGTCTTTTAAAAGACATCTGTCTGTTCTTAGTTTGTTTGGCACCTCTCCTAATACATTTTAAGTCAGAGCTATTTATCAAGGTGAACTAACAAGGCTTGGGATTTGTTTTGTTTTGCTGGCTTGAGAAAAGGAAAAATAAAAGGGATTGTTTTCATCCCAGGGGTACCTGACAATGAAGTATATTTGCCAAAGGCTGAACAGAAATGTCTCATACACCAGACTCGATGTTGTTTCTTTAGGGGTATAAGAAGGAACGAATGAATGATGTGATTTTGCTAAGAGCAGTGCATCAAGCAATGAAAAGCCTTATGTCAGCAACCCCCGGGCTGGCCCTATGTCACAACCCAACCAAGCTTCTAACACAAGAATTCCTTGGGAAACACATGTCATGTGTACCGCATTGTACTTCCAGTACTAACAATGAGTATGCATTGTGGCTCATTGTGGCTTTTTAGCATGTTCTCAATGACCTGCCAGATTTCCAGGCAACAGTTCAGAATACATTTAGGGTTCATTATGCGATTTCTGCTAATCAGGACAAGTTTTTTTTGTTTTGTTTTGTTTTAAAACCAAGCACTATTGCAATCACATGCATATGGAATTAAGCCTTCCTCCAGGGGACATGCATGTAGTTCTTGCAAAAAGACCACATGAACTGAGAACACTTATGAAAGCTACAAAATTCACTCTGGCTTGCACTTCAATCAGCTTTTTAAAGGAAATAACCTGCAACATCTACTTTGATAAGCACAAGAAAGAGCCATATTCCATTGAGGTTGGGAGTGTCCTTTCGTCGTTGGTGAAGGACAGAAAACAAACACATAGTAAGTTCTCCAACCATCACCAAAGACACAGCATGCCTCTCCATTTCAAGCATTTTTCTTTCTTTACTTTTATTTATTAATTTATCAGAGAGAGAGAGAGAGAGAGAGAGAGAGAGAGAGCGAGCATAAGCGAGGCAGGCAGAGGGAGAAGCAGGCTCCCCGCTGAACAAAGACCCTGGGATCACAACCTGAGTCGAAGGCAGGTGCTTAACCGCCTGAGCCAGCCAGGCTTCCCATTTCAAGTATTTTTCAAACACTGGGCTCTTTTTCCTACATATGCTCTCGTGAGGCAGAGAAGGAATCTTCCCAGTTTGGGCTCTTTCAACCTTGCAAGTTTCTGAAACATCTAAAGGTGAACTGCATCTTGGTTTGTTCAAGTCATTTCTTAAAACTGGTAACAGTGGGGAGAGGAGATTTAAAGATTATGAAGCCAAATGAAGGAGAGCCTCTGTTACTCGTACTTAACAGGAAGGCAAAGCACACTCTACAACACATTCTGGAGGGTAAGCTGGGGAACACAGGCCTGTGCTAGTCCTGTTGTTTCCTGGGACCAACTACTCAGTGGTCCGAGTCCCACCCGCTCATCTGTCCCCTGTGCTGGGCACATGCCCCCACCTACCCCGGCCAGGATACAAGCACACCAGCACCATCACATGCTGCCCGCTTGCTCAGCCAACTGGCAAATGAGGAAAGTAAAAACGTATCAGCGAGATATAAATTTTACAGTGTCTTAAGAATTTCAGTGACACAATGTGACAAAGCACTGTATGTGCCCATTCCTGGGGCTCAGCAAAGTGGGGGTGCCCCCGCCCCCTCCTTCTCACAGTTTAATCTCATGGTCTGAAGGGTTCTCCGTAGCTAATTTTTATACACAGTTAGTAAGTCAGTCTGTCACTTAGTGACTGTGCACTGCCTATAAATAAGTTGTCATTTCTTATAATAAGATGTGTATGTTTTTGAAACCATGCCTTTGGCCACAAGCGAGGAGAACTCAACCTACTCCTCCTCATGCTAACTCCCCCATTTTCTCCATGCCTCTTTCTGACCACCTCCTGTCTACCCCTTGACTTCAGCGATGTTATATTCTTTGCAGCTCCCCCAACTGCCAACTCGGGGGCCATCCCTGGCTCCATGTGGGCTTCCCTGGGTCTTTTCACTTTCTTCTAGTTCAGGGCCCTCCCAAGGCAGCCCCGGGTGATTGGCATTGGAACAATGAATGAACATAGGACAATTTGTATGCATATTCACGTTTTAATGTCATCATTTAAAATGTTCCATTTTGCATGTAACTTTTATAAGCCGTGTAGTAGTAGTTCAGCAGCAACTATATAATTCAGAACTAACTAAATAAGTTGTTTTTTGTGGTTTTTGTGTTTTTTTTTACAGTTAAGAGTGCTTAATGAAACATTGTGTATGGGCCTCTGATCTAGCAAACTCCTACTCATCCTTCAGAATACAGCTCAAACGGCCCTGCCCCAGGATACCTCCTACCCAAGGGTGAGCCAGACCCAGGAGCAGAGTTTAACCACATCTGGATGCCTGACATCTTCTTATCCTTTAGGATTCAGCTTAGTATTTCTTCCTCTCTTTCCTGAATTCCCTGGCCAGTGATGCCCCTTGGTCCTTGGGATGTACCATCTGCCATCCTGCCTTTTTTTTTTTTTTTTTTTTTTTTTTTTTTTTTTTTTTTTGCTGTATCACATGTCTCCTAATCTGTAACCATGACATTTACTTGTTTCTTGCCTAATGTCCCCACCAGGACATAAACTCAGTGACCATAGGGACCCAGTCTCCCTGGCCTCCACTGTGTCTCCCAGCTCCTAACCAAACAGCCCTTACTCAATACTTATTTGTTGAATGAGTGAGGGCAATTTTCCTTTCCTTTCCTTTGACTATTATTTTCCTTTTAAGATAACAAAGGAGGAAACGATCTGCATAAGACAGGAGCAAGAGGTGATGCCCATTTCAGACAAGCCAATATGAAAGCTGTGATCCTGCAACAGGCCCTTTGCCACATCCCATCCCCAGGGTCCTTTCCGCAGACGTTTTCCTCCCCCTTCAACTGACTGGTCTGAATTTGTCCTCTCCTTCCTGGAGTTGGAGCTAATGATGAATGGGGTGGACAAAAGAGCTGCAGTGGGAGAAAAAGTAAAGGGATGCAGCAGCCCAGGAATTAGGGAATCGGCTCTGACTAATGAAGAGCTGACAGAGCAGAGCTCCAGCTCAGTTACTCAGTTCTAAGCACACACATCTCCACTGCAACACCACCAGACATGCCCCTCAAAACCTCAACAGTTTTGATAATCTGTTGTATTGCTAGGACAATGCTATTTTAGGAGACCACAGCTAAATAAGAATCCCTGAGGGCAAAGATGTTCCATAGACAGTCAACTCTCTAATTACAGGGAGCAGAATGAGGTGAGAGTAAGGTTTCCAACCACTCACCACGCCCCTCCCCCCAACCTTGACCCCTCTTCCCACTGCAGCAGGGCAAGGAAAAACACATTTTAGTGATTAACATACCACACATGGCCGGCCACCAATGATATTGAATCCCAGGGAGCCAGAGTCCCGATGCAGGACAAGAGTCAAACTTTTGGTTTCTTCACCCTGTAGGGAAAAAAATGAGTTCAAAATTTTATTTGCCAACAGGGAATCGATGGTTGCAATTTTCTATTTAAGTGGACTCAAGGACTCTTAGGTCATCCTTCAAACTCCTCTGCCTCTTGGGCAGTTTCAGCAAGGAAACTTCTGGGCCACAGCTGAAACGGTGTCCTGTGCTGAGGAGGTTACAGATATTTCTAGACCCCACCTTACCCTGCGGTGCCCGCATAAGTATGTCTGGTGGTGTCCAAGCATGCCTAATGAACATCGCCTATCAATGACTCCGCGGTCGGCACACACATCTCTCCTCTGACCAGCCCATCGCATGCTGGCTGTCTAGAAAGCTACTTTCTGTGTGTTCCTCAATCACTCTCAACAGCAGCATTCATGTTTTGTCCCGAAAGGTTCAAGGAGCAGCACTCTTGGAAGCCTGAGCGCAGGGAAGGCTTGTCAATAGTCATCTGGGTCTGAGAGGCTTGAGGGCAAAGCAATCCATGAAAAGTCTGACGCAAACGTGGAGGGGAAACAGATCTTGCATCTTTCTGAAAGGGGGAGAGGGGGGCCCTTTCACAAAGTTATTACTGTCCAGGCCATAGGAGATGCCGGGCTGTTTAACAGAAAACACTCTGTTCAAAGGGGAGTGTTTTCTGTTAAACAGCCCGGCATCTCCTAATGAATGGTCAGGAGGAGTCCCTTTCAATCACGCAAGCAGAAGTCCCCCAGGCAGCTCACACAGGCCCTGTTCAACAGCCGAAAGGGACGGAGATGCCCCGGCACTAACACTATCAAGTAACAGACAGTTGAGTAAAAATAGATTTCCCCTTCAGTGTACACGGGCACTAACTAAGCTTTGACACACACATTCGGCTCGCGGAGACACACTGGAAGGGTTTCCAAAGATTGGAATGACGCAGAGAACTTCCCAGGTACAGAGTGCAGATAACTGCAAACATTTCACTCGGCTTCTGCGTAAACCCGGTACTACTTAAATGCTGCATTTTTAGAAAATAAGAACTACTCCGTTAACCAACCCTAACAGTTCATCCCCCAATAGATTTTATTCTAAAGTTTACTGCTCCCTGATCAAACCTTCACCTCCTACTTTTCCTGTGGAAAGAAATTAGCACATGTGAAAGGCACGAATGCTGAGGATCTGACCCAGCCACATTGGTGAGGGAATCCACGCTTTCTGACGGGCACCGCCAATGGCTTTTCTGCAGCATCGCTCCATTTACTACTGGAGCGGTCAGTGCAAAACTCAGGCAGCAGACCTTTGCCCAGTGGAACGAAAAGGAAAAATAATAATAATAATAATACACGTAGATGACTAATGGGCCTCAACATGTAAATTTACCTCCACGCTTAAAGTTCTTAGTAACCACAACTGTTTCTCATGACTAGGGCCCAGCAGAATTAAAAATATTTGCATTTTTTTTAAATTTCAAAAATGTTACATCTGCCTAAGCATCAATTGTGAAAGTCTTGTAAAAGCAAAAATGAGTTTTTCATTAGAAAAAGACAGATTAGGGGCGCCTGGGTGGCTCAGTCATTAAGCATCTGCCTTCAACTCAGTTAATGATCTCAGGGTCCCGGGATGGAGTCCTGCATGAGGTTCCCTCCTCAGTAGGGGGTCTGCTTCTCTCTCTCTCCCTCTGGCTGCCACTCCCCAGCTTGTATGCTCTTGCTCTGTCACATAAATAAATAAAATGTTAAAAAAAAAAGAGAGAAAGAACTTTTACTGAAAGAACTAGGTGTCCTCTAAGAACAATGCAACAAAAATATTCATTTCCATAAGCTCACTTACTTGATATATGAGTATTTTAATATAAAGAGAACAAGTCTCTATCAACCTACTGTACAACACCCAAAACAGCAAAGCCTCTATAGTAACTTACTGATTTTTCAAAAAATATTTCCAATCCACAGCCTCGCCATCCAGAGCATCTCTCTGTCAGCGGTTTCGATATAATTAATTTGATCTACACTAGTTAACAGGCAACAACTGTCGCTACTCTAACAGAATAAACACTCAGGATCAACCTGATAGTTCTGAAATGTAAACATGAGGATTCACAAACTGGAATGGTTTTTATCTCTTTGCCTTGGGAAAGAAAAACCTTGGTAAGTCCATTTCTTCCCTTGCTATGTTAGAGGGATGAAAAAGTCAGAAATACACCGGAATTCCAGTGAGTTATGACACAGAGCTACATTTCTGGCTTTCATAATTAATGAGAGAAACTGCACCGTTCCACAGTAATCCAAGGCAGATGGCTCAGTCTGACAATATCAAGTGATGCACGGAAGAGAACACACAAACAAATTTGTTAGAGCAAGTTGTAAATCTATTGTGTGATAACCACTTATTCTTTCCAAAAATGAAAGAAAAACAAAGAAATCATATTATACTGCATTAACAATGATAACAGCTAACATTTATTGGCCGCTTATTACGTGCCAGAAATGATATTAAATGTGTAAGTGCTTTATTTTCTTTAATAAACCCCACCAATCTCATCAACTGATGTGACTACCACCCTCATGCTACAGGTGGGAAGAGCTAGTAAGAGGTCAAGCTGGGATTTAGACCCATGCTCTCTGATTCTGGAGCCCCATTACTCTTCCACACCACTCCTTTTTCATGTGGAATGTAGAAAACAATGCCATGTAGCCTAGAAATATCAAAGGTCCTTCTCAAGATGGTTCAATTGTTGTAGTTCCAAACCAGTTCCATAAAGGAACTCATGATAGGAAGTCTTACCTAGGAAACCATTGTCAGAACAAAATTCCTAAGTGTTCACTGAACTATTTCTCTCTTGAAGACCCAACTGAGATGCCCAGACACCTAAGTCTGTATCTAGCCTCAAAGACCTCTCTCCAGGGAGAAGTGAGACAATGCCTGAGACACCATTCCTTAGCCCAATAGCTATTTGCAAATAATGTTTTGGAATAATGGGGTTGACTGTCTACACTTCCTTGCCAGTCACAATCACAAGGGAGAAAGAAAGGGTGTTCTCACTTCTACAAGGTTTTTTGTTTGTTTGTTTTGTTTTTTAAGATTTTATTTTATTTGACAGAGAGAAACACAGCCAGAGAGGGAACACAAGCAAGGGGAGTGAGAGAGGGAGAAGGAGGCTTCCCGCAGAGCAGGGAGCCTGATGAGGGACTCCATCCAGGGACTCCAGGATCATGACCTGAGCTGAAGGCAGAGACGCTTAACTACTGAGCCACCCAAGGGCCCCACTTCTCCAGGCATCTGGACAAAGTCTGCTGTCCAGGAGGTTCACCACAGGCTTTAGGTGCCACTGCCTATTTTAGGACTGATTTGCAGTAGTGAACCAACGTATGGAAGATTCAACACATGGTGCTAGAAGCAGTAACAGAAGAGAAAAGCTCTTCCCCGGGCTGAATTCCTTTCATTTCTCCATCTAACTTTTCCTCGACACCATGAACTTGATTCTGGCTTTTCCTTTCTATTTCCCTCCCCTCAAAGCAACCTTAACTATGCTAATTTCTAATTCTTCAGGAAAAAAACACATGAATAAAGAATTTAAACACTGGACTTTTGCACAGCACATTTAACATGTTAACATTAATTCCTGCTTAATCATTTAACCTGTTTCCTGAGCTAAAAATGCAACATAATAAAGGGCATTTAAATAATTCTCATTCACTTATACTCCACCAATTAAACAGACATAAATATGGCACAAGGGCAAAGGCTCGCATCAATGCTCCTTTGCTCATTTTTCACAGAGCTGATGTTAATGAGCAGCTCTTTCATCTACAGGAAAATTTAACCAGTATTAATCTGTTTTGGTAGTTTATCATAACCCATGCTTTGAAATTTTCCCAGTGGCCTGAAGTAAAACAAAGAAGGGGAAGAATCTCATTCACATAAACAGTGGATTATCTAAAACATCAGCTGTTTGAAGCAGGCATTGTATCCATGCTCTACACCTGAGAAAATGAGATTCCAAGAAATGCAGACATTTGCTTAAGATCACACAGATGCAAGGAGGGAGAGCCAGGAATGACGGTCCATGGGACTCCAGCGTCCATTCTCTTTGCACTCTGCGGGTACATACTGGCACCGTATCCTAAAATCCCTTTGCCTCCAAAACTGAGCCTTCATGTTAAAATGTGATGAAGGATTAGACATCTAATTAGTTTTGTAATTAGAGTTTTAAGCAAGGTTTCTCTGGACTGTGTAATAACAGTGGCAAAGATTAAGAGTGTCTATTATGCCATGAAGGCTATCATAAGGGTATTATATCATCCCCCCAAAACAGGTTAAGATCTTGGACTCCAGAGTCAGAACCCTAGTTGAGTTTCCTCATCCACAGAATGGGGATAATAATGGTTTCTGCTCACATCACAGGGTCATTATGAAGCCTGAAGGAGACAGACAGTCACTGACAAGGGCCTCAGCACAGTGCCTGGCCAACAGAAGGGCTCATAACACAAACAGGGCACAGTGTACGGTGGACATTCTGCAGCTCAGCTGAGGCCGTGGCACACTTCAACCACATAAATTACCCTGCCACAAAATCCAAGCAATAAAAAATGTCTAATCCTAAATTAACTTAGTCTAGCTAAAGTCTGGGAGAGCGGGGGCCTGAAGTTAAGCAAAATAGGATAGTTATATATCCACCATACCATCTGGCCATCTGATGGCAGCTCCTTCCATGTACATGTCTTTTTTTTCTTTCTTTCTTTCCCAAAGCCTAGACAAATGGTGTCACATTCTAGGAAGGAAGGTTAAGTGCCAATAGACAGTTCTTACTCTAGAGATGGTAGTGGGAGACAAGTAAAGACTATAATGAGAAGCAGCTAAGCCTGGACCTTCAGTGGAGCAGAGCTAGGACAGATAAATGATACTGACCTGCTGGGAAAGAGGGATGAGGAGAGGAAGTCAGACAAATGACAAATGGGGGAGGTGGCCAGGGGAATAAAGAGGCTGAGGGAGCAGGTGCTGGCTCCCAAGAGCATAGGAGCAACAGTGAGTCCACGGATCTATCAGCTTAGATCGGGACAGCAAAGCTAGAAGACGCTGGAAGATAGGGAGCTAACGGCGTTTGGGGATTGCCAAGGGACTGGATGTTCCACGTTCTACCATGTTAGTGAGTCTTGATGGGCCGGGAAGAAAAGGTGACATGGAGAAGACAATCAACAACACAAATGAAGGGAAGACGACACCTCCATGGCACCTTTCCTAAGTGCTATCCTTAGTCTACTGCTCTTCCCCGACAGCACGTGTCTCTTCCCTTCAGGAGACAGAGACCTCTCAACAAGAGCTAGATGGCAGATGAAAAAGGAATATTCTGGAGTATAGTGACAGCATGGTCTCCTTGGGGTGGGGCCAGAAGCTCTCACTAGCTGGGCCCCTACTGCAGTGTAGGGTCTCCTTGGGAGTTGCTTAGGTCTTTGTAATTGAGAAAGAACAGAGATATAGCATCCTCAGAGAAGGAGATGTGGGTCACCAGGCCCTAAATAACGGCACGAACAGTCCACAGTACTTAACCCAATAAGTCACCAGCAGAAATGGAAGCTCAACGCACAGGAACACAACAGTTGAATGGCACTGAAAATAAACTTTGCTATCATATTCAAACAAGTAACTACATGATCAAAATTTATTTTCAACTCAAGGTCTAGGTGGACAAGAATTTGGGATGAAAATAAATGTCACAGTGGAAAAGGCAAAAATCAAATGTACTTTGTCAAAGTCACCTTACATGGTGGCTGGGTTTTTTTTGTTTGTTTTTTCTGTTGTATTTGTTTTTTAAATGTCCAAGAACATGAACTATCCTCTACAGGCAAGGTTCTATTTCCTCTAAGTATGGCTCTGTCACCGTCCTCCTCCCAACACCCTGGCCTCGGAAGCTTGGATGTGTGCCATCTCTTAATCTGTGTGGTGGCCCCAGAGCCCATCCATGCCACTGTCAATATGGATTCTTTGTAAACACTTCTTTCCGCCCCATGATGGGTGTTCTCCAATTACTTCTGTTGTGGGACTCATGGCCGAGAACTGGCTGGACTGGAAAGCTGCCCGGCGGGTTCTGAGAACTATAATTGACTGACCGCTACTCTGTGTATCTAGGGTGACATGTCACCTCTCAGCCTCAGATTATGCAAAGCTCTCCCAGAGTCGCACAGCTGGGAAACGGCTCTGTCTATGGACTAGTGACAAGAAAGCACAAAAGCGGGCAGCAGTGGAGGGGAGCAGAGCAGGGAGACCAGGAGGCAGAGCTGGCCGCCGGAACTTCGAACTTTGATGCAGAAGAGATGAGGGTGTCTTCACTCCCAACGCTAAAATGTTTTTGTCTCCTTTTCATTCAATCTGTGTTTCTAATGGTAAAGTGGCTTGGGCCAACCCCTCTCCCTCCCGAGAATTCAACCTTCAGTTCTAAAAGAGGAATATACTGGGCGCCTGGGTGGCTCAGTTGGTTAAGCGACTGCCTTCGGCTCAGGTCATGATCCCGGAGTCCTGGGATCGAGTCCCACATCGGGCTCCCTGTTTGGCGGGAAGCCTGCTTCTCCCTCTCTCACTCCCCCTGCTTGTGTTCCCTCTCTAGCTGTGTTTCTCTCTGTCAAATAAATAAAATATTTTAAAAAATAAAATAAAAGAGGAATATTCTTGGAGGAAGAACAGCAGAGGAAAGGGTTTAAGCCTCAAACTGAAGGCAGTCTTGGGGGCTGATGCAAATGAGTGGAAAATGGTTGAGACAGTCAATGGAAGTATTAGTGGTCTGTATCCATCACCAGGATAGGGGGGGCCAAGAGGAAAAGAGGCAAAGGGCATGAAGAAACAGAAAGGAACAAAGAAACAGCTTTTCCAGAATCACTCTATCTCCAGAACAGTATATATAAATAAAGTCATCCATAAGCCAAACAAGTTATTTTTGAAAAACAGTGTAAGAGAAGTATTCCCTACGCTAAAAAATATATATGTACTTTTCAGCCTGCAGCTATGTTTAAATAATCTAAGAAATCCCAAAATATTTATTTCTCTATTCCCATGAGTTTGATTAAGTTTATTTCTCTAATTTTTATCTTCAACTCATCTCTTTCCTGGAGACCTTCCACAAGCAAGGCTTCACCAAAAAACAAGCAAGAACAAACCTTACTTAAAGTGCTACTACTGCATTTGTACATTTCCACTTGACGGACTATAGGGTACTTCAGGCTCTGATATGTCCACATTTGATCCATGACCCACCCTGAAGCATTTTCCTCCCCAAATCAGAACACAGGCAGGGCCTCCCCAGCTAGAACACTGTAAGTTCTTGCTAGCAGAAGGCAGGTGCTCTTCCCAGCCCACTTCTCCTGAGCCGTGTCAGTTTGGGTGAGACAGGAAAATACACCCAACAATCCCTTAGCCTAGCCTTCAACATTTGTTGACGAGCTGTGACCCGCTCCTTCCCATCGCAGCCTAGGGCTGCTACCCCGGCAATGCCACTGCCCTGTGTCTTCCTCTTTCACCCAGTTCCCACCGCAGGAACTGCTCACTCAGGGCAGCATGAGACTCACAACGCAAATGTGACCCTCTAAGCAAGAGCCCCTTTCCATCTTCTCTGTTACATCTCTTCAAATTGCTAATGTTTCTTCAGCACTTTATTTTAAAAAGATCTATAAAACCTATAGGTGCCAGGCACTTAACTCACGGTCAATAAATGCTCATGATGTCTTACTGTGCACTTGACATACATCATCTGGTTTAAGCACAAAACCAACTCTATCAGCCCACATATTACTATCCCATTTAAGAGATGAGATAAGACAATCACGGCTTATAGGAGGTTGCAAGAGGCTGCCCAGAGGCCCTCAACAACAAGACAGAGGGAACACATGAACCCTATTCTCACCGACTCCAGGGCCTGGATACTAACCACACAACAAGCACCAACTCAATTCAGGGTGTATCATCCTCCCGATCTGTGTAGAGCAGAGACATGGGACACCTAACAAAAGCTTCTAGAAAAAGTCTAAGAGTTACCTCTTTGCCCAAGACTCATTTCTGCATATCCACTGCCTATAAAACAGTTCATCCCTCCCCTTTCCTGGGGAAGAAGCTGCTGATGGGCTCACTCACACACAGGCTGCACGGTGTCTCTGTCTCCCAGGTTCCTTGCATATATACAGACTGGGTGAGAAAGATGGATGCTGGTGTCCATCTGCTAGTTATTTTCTTTATAAGACTAATCATTGTGTTATACCACTTCCCTTTTTTATTGGAACAGGCTTATTAGGACACCATTAGTTCAGGGGGAACAGAAGCTAATCCACAGCAAGAAAGCTCCAGTGAACAAAGAAGAGGAAGACTTGGGTCATGTTTTCAGACTCAAGTGGGTGTCTGATTGATACTGTGGATCAGAGCTGTTCAAGTTGACCTCCGTGCCCAGGAGTACCTACCATGGTGCCCGGCAGGCTATGTATTAGAATGTGAGGAGCTAAACTGTAAGAATACATAAAGAAGGGCTGCGTTTTCTTCCTACCATCAACCACTCTCTAAATTACAACCATAAAAATTGGAGAAATGATTCACTGTTCCACCCGGGATACCATCTCTTTAATTCTGTATTGTTGAACTCTCTTTCATAGGATCTGTATTATGTTCCATGTGTTCTATACCAGAACTATGAAAATAGGAATTATGGCATGAGAAGAACATACTTCATGAGCACAGACCAGAAGCCAAAGGACCAACTACATAGAGCCAAAGGAAGGTGCTGGGGGATTACTTTTCCAAGCCTCTGCTTCTCCATCTGTAATATGGAAGGTAATGGTTTGTGGGTACCTACCCCACAGGGTCTTTCTGAGGATGAAATAAAAAGATGTATCTTCACCTCCAGTTAACACCAGGCTTGCACATATAGTAACAATCCTCTGGAAACATGTATGAGACCTCATAGGAAACAGTGCTTCAAGAGAAAATGCTTTTCTTATTAAGGTAGTGGTGTATAAATCTGGAATCAAATCCCAGTCTTAGAATCTATGTAAATTTTGGCTTTAACCAAGCGTGTATCTAATCTGTTTTATAATCAGCCCCTTTTACCAAAGAAGAGACCTACCTAATGAAAAAGATGGAGAAGCTGAGATATGTGCATACATAAAGCACCCTAAGTAATTAATATTTCTTTTCCTTTTAAGCTCCTTGGTCTACAGGCTAACACATAACTGCCTTACAGATTCTTAAACATCTAATATTTTTAGAGAAGCAAGCAACATTTGCAAGCACAGAATCACTTAAAAACACGTATCACCAGAATTTCCAACTCAAAATGTTGTTATAATCATTTAATCCAGTGTAGCAAACACATTGTAAACCTTAATTTTCTTTATAATATTTCAATGAAATGGATTGACAGCCCGCAATTCATTTAGCTGAACTGTGCTGTTTTGTCAGAGGCACTAGGAAATGGTTATTTGCTGAAGCTTTCCAGAAACAGAATATACTGAAAAGTAAACGAACACTCTGATGGATACATTTCAAAGTGTTTGGACATCTGGAACACCTTTTGATACAATTGTCTATTAGATTCACTTACCTCCAGGAGTTCTGAAATGGACAAAATCGTTTCTGGGATTTGGTGCTTGATACAATTTGATCTGGGTGGATGTAGTTGAAGGAAAAGAATGCCTCCCAAAAACCTGGGAACAATTTTGTTAACTTGGGGGTCACTAAAAACTCATGCTTTTTCAATACAAGCTCACTCTTGGTTAGCAATCTGAAAAAGTTGTGATGGCTGACAAGACAGTCATTCCAATTTTGAGTTCACCCTCTGAACAAACATATATTGAGAGTTTACAGTGAACATCAACCTAATGCCCAGAACACAGCCCTGGAGAAGATGGACATGCTCCCTCCTGGGAAGACATCATAAAGAGCCCTTCCAATTACTCAGTTACAGCTGTGATAAAGGCCATGCAGGAAGAGTACCAAAGTGAGCATCTCAGGGCACCAGACCTGGTCTGGGAGGTGGTCATGCTTGAGTTGGGATGGGAAGGATAGAAAGGTTATCTAGTGATGAGCCAACACTAAGAGCTGACATATAATAAGCAGGGGTCAGGAGGGAAGAGTTGGAAAACTTGCAGATTACCTAGTGATTAGCTGGAAAGACTATTGCAAGTAGAGAAAAGAGTGAGGGCAAAGGTAGGGGCAGAAGTGGGACTAGGCAGAAAGGAGCTTTTGGAGCATATTCACGGAATTGCCAGAGACCACTGAAGCTGGGAAGAAACAATGAAGTGTTTAAAAATAGAAGTAGAAGGGGGTAGGCTGGCAGGATCTAAAGCACACTGGACCTCACAGCCATGCAACAGAAACTGGAAGGCAAATGTAGGGTTTAAGAAGCTAAAGTGCTATCAGGAGGCACCTGCGTGGCTCAGATATTAAGCATCTGCCTTCTGCTCCGGTCATGATTCCAGAGTCCTGGGATCCAGCCCTGCATCAGGCACCCTGCTCAGTGGGAAGCCTGCTTCTCCCTCTCCTACTCCCCTTGCTTCTGTTCCCTCTCTTGCAGTCTGTCAAATAAATAAATAAAATCTTAAGAAATAAATTGCTATCAGACTGACATTTCTCAGAGATGATTCCTGGTGCTAGGTAATTGCTGGGGATCAAAAAGGTATGTAGTGGGAGCAGTTGTGATCTAGGTAAGAGACAATAGCGGCTGAGACCAAAACTGATTTTGTTCCCCAGGTGACAACCGGCAGTGTCTGAAGATACCTGAGACTGTCACAACTTGGGAAGTACTCCTAGCATCTAGTAAGCAGAGACCAGGGATGCTGCTAAACATCTTATAAAACCAGGCCCACTGTCCTTCAAACACAATGCACACAAGAATCATCTAGTTCCAAATGTTAATAGCTGGGGTTGGAAAACCTCAGTTTGGACCACGGTGATCATTTGATGAGAATGGAGAGCAGAGATTCACGGAGCGTTTTAGAGGTAAAGTCAATAAGACTTAACAATGGGCTGGATGTAGAAGTCAAACAGCAAAAGGCAGTAAAGATGAGGCTCCTCCGGTTTTTCAACATCTTCAAGAAATGCTCGCAAGTTTCCCTTTCTCAGAAAGCCAGAGAAATCCGCTGTGAAATGCTTTTGCTCTCAGAATCAGGTGGCCAGGTTGGGGTGGGAAAACGGGCACGCAACAGAGCTCTTCAACTTACTCAACAAGCATCCCATGGCCAAGTCTGCCGGAGCCTAGATGTGGCTTCCTAGGGGTTCAAGACACCTGTCAGGCCAGGGTTACCTGCTGTGTCACTGAGAAGTAGTCTGGGTTCTAGAACTTCACCCTGGTCTTTCTTAAAAGGAGGAAACCAATACCTGTTTGTCGCCGTCTATACCTGAATCCAACTAAGTAGCTTCTCAGGGTGATGGGCAGAGCACCATCACTTGGGAGCTTGTGGGAAATGCAAACTAAAGCCAGCTGTAATGGATCGCCATCTCTAGGAGTAAGCCTCAGGAATCCTGGGTTTTAACAAGTTCTCTAGGTGATTCTGATCACAGGGAGATTTGAGCAGCACAGCCTTGGAGACACAATGTCTATGTTGGTACAGCACAGAAAAACCCTCAGTGTCAAAAACCTGAAAGTTAAGATAATTTAAATGCCAGATCATTTTTAGTAAACAAGGTCTAGTCCTTGAAGGGCTAGTATTGAAAAATCTTCTGACTGTTCCTTATCTTACTTCAGCTTCTAACAGAGAGATAAACATTAGGACTTATTACAAAAAAAAAAAAAAAAGCGTTGTGCATAAGAGTTTCCAAGCAATATAAATCCTTCTGCCTTTTGGAAGAGAATAAACAGTACCCAGCAGGAGCAGAGAGTCGACCCAATGACATAAACAAGTTCTTAAACAGCTCGCAGTGGCGAGGATTTTTCTGGCTGCCGCAGGAATAGCAAAAGCTTTCAGCAAGGGCCACGGAGGGTTAACTTCAGGGCTAGAGGCACAAGCTTCCCTAAGGCCTCAGCTGAGGCCAGCCAGAGTCTGAAGCCAGAGAAAGGAACTCTCTGGAAAACTGCAGGCCAGGCCATTCTTGGCTGCCCTTAAAGCCAGAGCTGAGGTGCACAGAATTCTGAGGAGGGCTCCAACTCCACAAGGGAGCTCTCTCTGTAAGCTTAGAAAGCAACATCTCGTCCCTAGGCTTAAAACCCTTGATTATCCTACCCCCTCACCCCACACAGCTTCAAAAACATCCACAGTTCAGATTCAAGTATCATATTTTTGGTTCTGAGAGAGGATTTACCCAAACACTCCAGAAAGAAAACAGAAAGGCAAGAAGAAATAATAAACTCGCTTAACAATGAATGATGTATAAACTCCAGGGTAGTGAATGGCTTATTTATAAATAAGCGTCACTTAAAACTACGCAGGAAGCCCTCGTGACAGCATAAACAAGGGAAACTCAGGAACTCCTTTGCCCCAACCCTGGCGCCTGCTAGAAAACCAAGCTTTGCCCTCTGTTTTGGTGACTCGCAGCCTCACACCAGTCTTTTGTTCGCCTGTGCGGTCCTGGGTGAGCCTCCAAGTTGTAAATATTTGCCCTTTGCCCAGAGCTGGCCAGCTGCTGAGACTGCAGCTGACAGGCCAGGGGGCCAGGATGAGGGGGGTGGGGAGTGGGGACAGGGGAAACTTGCAGGCAGGCCTGGTGTGCACATATAGAAGGGGGTTGGGAGAGGGAAGGGAGAGGCGAGACAGATGGGGGGGGGGGTGTAGGCAAATATGCTGTCCTCCTCCACTGCAGCCAAAGAGAACAGCCAACCACAGAGTGGCACGGTGCCCCTCCACATTCGTCTCAAGTGTGGCCTCTGCCCTCAGGGAACCCCTTGTTCTCAACAGGTGATTTTGCACAGGCATACTCCAGGTTCAGAGAACACCTGATAATATTTGGAGACATTTTTAGTTGTCACATCTCCGAGGCTAGAGGAGAGTGCTCTTGGTATCTACTGGGTAGAGGCCAGAGATGCTGCTAAACACGGTACAATCCCGAAGAGAGCCTCCTACAAAAAGAATAATGGGGCGCACAATGTCAATACATCCCAAGGTGGATAACGCTGATGTAGAACCTGAATCTCCACTCTGCCCCAAGTCACAGTATGACTCTGGACCAGTTCTACCAGAGCTCTGAGCCTGCCTCCTCCATCTCAAAGGATTAAATAGATAATGCCTGTAAAGTGCTTCCTGCATTTGCTGGCACATAATAAACACTCAAAAGCAAACAAAAAAAAAGGTACTTGTGGCTACACTAAGAGGCAACACAAGAGTGCTTAAGACCTGGGGTTTATGCCGTAGATGTCTGAGAGGCTCAGTCCATTAAGCATTGGTTAAGCATCAGCCTCCTGCTCAGATCATGATGCTGGGGTCCTGGGGTCCTGGAATCGAGCCCCTTGTCAGCTCCCCGTTCAGCAGAGAGTCTGCTTCTCCTTCTCTCTCTGCCCCTCCCCACTTGGGTTCTCTCTCACTTGCTCACGCTCTCAAATAAATAATTTTTTTTCAAAAAAAAAAACAAAAAACAAAAAACAAAAACGAAGCTGGAGAGATCAGGACATGAAGGTTCAGAATGCAACTGTGGCACCAAAAACCTAGGACCCAGGCACCAATGAACCTCAACTGGAGCCTGTTTTCTCCATCTACAAAATGGGAAGCATCACACCTGCCTCACTTGATTAAGAAACAACTGAAAACACTTAGCATAAGGCCTAGAGCAAAGTAAGCTTTCACAAGTAATGGCCATTATAATCACACCAAGGACTGGCACAAGGGGATGGCGCAGTGGGAGATATTAAAGATAACAGCAGGCAACATTTGTTGGGCATTCACTTTCTCTCAAACACAGTGCCAGGTCTTTCTTATTCTCTCCCTGAAGGCTGACAACTACCTCTTCTGCATTTAGAGAAACTGAGGCACGTGGAGGTTAAGTCACACAGTAACACACTGTCTGACAAAATGCCTAAATTCTAAGACAGTTTCAATTCCACAGGACTTACTCTCAATTATTAGTTTATGTTTGGTGGCACTTCCCTTTTTTCTGGAATCACCAGATGAACACCACAGCCAGTGCCTGGCTGTGTTCCCCCCCCCCCTTATGTCACATCTCTAGGGACCAGTTTCTAACTTTAGAGAGGCTAAGCTTCTTGCTCAAGGTCAGCCAGCTAGCTGGCAGCAAAGCCCACGTCTGAATCCAGCTTTTGCTCCAGGGGCCTGCCCTCTGGCAGCCTTCTGAACTTATTCAGAACTGTGTGTTTCCTTTACTCTTTCTGGAATTTCTAGGGATGCATGGATATAGTTCACCCTGTGAGTCAGTATCTCTTGCTGTGTGCCACGTGTAAGGGAACTTTCAACCTTAACAGAGGTTAGGCAACTTCCCCAAGATCACCTGGCTGATCTGAGCAGCAAAGCCTTTGGACACAGTTCTGACTTCCGAGCTGCACTCATTTTTAATCGACGCTGTGGGTTCCTTTTAGTCTTTCCAGGCCCCTGGAAGCTCTGCTGTACCTATATTTCACCCTGCCTATATAAGCCTTAGGGACCATAGTTTCCAAGCTTAAACTACTTCAACGACCTGCTCACGGTGATACAACTGGTAAGCAAGGGGGGAAGGAGAAGGCAGGATGCTTCGGGGAAGTTCCAGGTATCCTGGTGCCCCAAGGGACAGGGAGAAGGCAGGATGCTCCTGGGAAGTTCCAGGCATCCGGGTGCCCCAAGAGCTCCGGGGTACCCAGGGGGCCCGGCGGGGGCTCGGGGCTGGCGGCGGGCGCTTACCTTGCCGCCGGGCGGCGCGGCCACGCAGCGGCTGAGCGAGTCCAGACGCGCGCTGTACTCGGTGAACTTCTTCTGGTAGCGCAGGGCGGTCATCTGCAACTCCAGCTGCGCCGCGGCCAGCTGCGCCACCAGCGACTTCTCGCGCTTGCCGGCGCGAAGCGCCTCCTTCTTGAGCGCCTTGTGCAGAGCGCCCAGGCGGGCCTGCAGCGCCGCGTTGTGCGCCCGCAGGGCCCGCGCACAGCAGTGGCCCCCCGCGCGCTGCTCGCCGTGCGTCAGGGGCAGCCCGCAACCCTCTTGGCAGCGGCCCACCGGCCGCGCGTCGCACGCGTCGCGCATGTGCGCCTCCACGTCGCGCCGCAGCAGCACCTGGCCGCAGCCCGCGTGGCGGCAGCGCGCGGGCGCGAAGTCGCAGCGCTCGAGGTGCTCGGGCAGCTGCTGCAGCTTGACCACCCGGCTGCAGCCACGCGCCGCGTGCGCGCACTTGATGTCCAGCTTGAGGATGAGGCGCTTGAGCGGCAGGACGTGGTTGAGCTCCTTGGCCGATAGGCGACCGCGGCAGCGCGCCGGGCAGCTGCCCTCCTGCACCACCCAAGGCAACACACAGCCGGCACAGAAGACGTGGCCGCACGGCGTGGTCAGCGGGTCCTCCAAGACCTTGTGGCACAGTGCGCACTTCAGGTCCGGGTCCACATCGCCGTCGAAGCGGTCCAGCTCGAAGCCCATGGTGGCGGCCGGGGCCCGGGGTCGCCGCCGGGCGGCCGGCCGCCCCCTCCCTCCCTGCGAGGCAGCCCAGACACGCCGGCTGCGCCGCCCGCTCGCTCGCTCGCTCTCCCCGGACTGAGCCTAATTGCTCCAGACTTCCTCGGAAAATGCCCGAGGAACAGGACTCCTCCAGCCGTATATGCGCGAGCGCGTGCGCACGCACATCCTGCCTCGGCTGCCTCCAGCCCGCCCCCAGCAACAAGGAGGAGACCGGGAGACGGAGGAGGATGGGGAGACCCAGAGGCTCGCCGAGCGGACTGGCCCGCCCAGGACGGCCGCCTGAGCCCTTGTCCCCGGCGACTGCTCTGTTGAAGTTTTCGCTATAAGAGACCCACACAAGCCGAGAAAAGGTCACTAAGTCTAGAGCGGAGGCTGCTGCATTCGCCCAGACAAGTTCTCCTGGAGCCCGTTCCGGGTCAGATAGCGACTTTTTATTCTCCTCCCCCGCGCCCTCTTTTCTTGGTTGATTGCAGAGAGAACGAAAAAAAATTGAGGCCCGCTATCGCAGCACTTACGGTCTTTATTTATTTAATTCCAGGGAAAGTTACCGAGCCTGCGGAACGCTCCAGCAACTGCAGTTCCGACCAAGAGGTTCGGCGGACCTCAGGGTTTGGCCGGCCAAGGTTGCCAGGACCGGAGGGCAAACCTACAGGGGTGAATTGCGGGGACGAGGGCTGCCCTTAGGCCGTCGGCTTGGGAGAGGCTGGAGAGCTGGCTCTGTCCACTTCACTTAACACTTCTTAAGTGTCCCGCTTCTAAATCGGTCCCTTTAAAAATCAGTACAATGCTGTGAGAGATTATTAGTACCATTTAAAAATTATTTTTTACTGCATTACAAAAGAAGTAACGCTGGTCCTCCAACGTTAAAAATCTCACAAGTCTAGATCTTAGAGAAGTTCCCTGTTACCCACTCCACCACCCCCTCAATCATGCGAACTGTGTTCCTTCAGTTTTGTTTTGTTTTGTTTTGTTTTCTTTGTGTATACTTTATTATATTTCCATTTTCCAATCGGGGAAACTCAGATTGGGAGACGGAAAAAAAAAAAAAAATGTCCTGTAAGATCTCCTACAGCAGTGTTTCTCTGATACAGCAGATCTAGGGCGGGGCCTGCCATCCAAGAATCTGGACTTTTTTCCTTCCATTCTGGGGCAGCTTTTCAAGCAGTATAGTGAGTCTTGTAATTTTCAGCAATACCTCTGTATCCCATTTTAGATGATAAATACACAGCATCATCCATGGATTTGGTGATTTATTTTTTCTCCCTAGGCTATAGACATTGCTTTAAAAAATATGTACTTAGCCCTTGTAAGAAAGAAATCAAGCTATGGAATTCTCATTTGGACTCTGCTGCCACTTTCTGAATAGCAAAGTGGAAAAGTTGGATCTCTGTGTTTAGTGTGGCTCTAGTGAGGTCTAGAAAGTGGGATTACAGCATCCATTTTGTCTAATTGCTTTTACTTCTCTCCTTTATCTGGCTGCTAAAGCCGGGTGACCTTCACTATTTAACTGCTTCACCAGAGTGAAAGAATTGCCTTGATGTCCACAGGATTACTTGTTTTGAACTGATCTTTAAGAAGTTGTCACTAACTAGATTTTTCAGTGCGTTATTGAGGTCACTGGACAGTGTCCTTAAATCAGTGTTGGTGGCATTTGTTGTTTATTTGTGGTAGAGCCTTTTCATTATTTTTAATCAATTAATGCATTTCTTTGATAGTACATAGGGTGGAATATAATTGGCCTTTGTTCAGATAAGCATGTGCCAGGAATCCTCCATCAGTATATTTATTAAGAGGCTCACAGGTTCTCAGATAATGAGTGAGAAACGCATTCTTTCAACAAAGGTGTGTGGGCTTGTCAGTTTCACAGGGTGGGCTAATGTCAACAGGGGAATAATCTTCAAACCAAACTGGTTTTGAGGAACAGGGAAAGCTCATCATACTCCATAAATGGGAAATGAGTGCTTGCTTAGGGTGTCAGCTTCTTTTAGGAGCCACCCACCACTACCTCCCCCTGCCACAGACAGAGAGGTGGTTGATGAAATGCTACGGTGGAGGCCACAGAGAAGCTCTAGTGTAATGTGGATGGGCCCCTGTAGGCAAAAGCAAAGTCTGTCTGAGCCACTCCTCATTGGTTAATGTTAGAATAAAAAATACTGAAGGTCAGGAAAAAAAAAAAAAAAGAAGACAACCAACCCTCCTAGTATGTCAGAGTTGTCAGATCGTTATATTGTTTAGTGGCTAAATTTAACAAGGGGACTGAGAAGCAGGAAGGCTAAAACAAAAACAAAAACAAAAACAAAAACAGTGAATGGCAAGGTTTCTCCACCTTGGCATTACTGGCTGTCAAATAATTTCTTGCAGTGGGGGCCTGTTCTGTGTGTGGTATGGTGTTCAACAGCATCTCTGGCTACTATCCAGTAGATGCCAGTGGCCGCTTCACCCTCTCCCCCCAGTTGTGACAACCAAATTTGGCCAATGTCCCCTGGGGGAAAATTGCCCTAGATCGAGAACCACTATTTTGGGGTGACCTCTCATTCATTGCTGAAGTCAGGCAAGTACTGGCAGCCCACGTCCTCCACTAAGTGTGGAATGATCTAGTGAGGGCAGCCTAGTGAGAGAGGGGTGTTAAACTGGACAGTTGAGGCAGCACAGTCCTAAACACAAATTTACTCACTGTCAGAAGGTGAATGTTTGGCACCAGTCTGGCAGGCCTCTGAGAAAAGCAGCTAGTTTTTCTGATGTGGATTACATTCTTATTCAGTCACAGAAGAAGCTGAGTGCTTATAAGCAGATGATTCCTTGGGGACGGGAGGTTTGGTCACCTTGCAAAGGCTTCTTATCAGCTTCTACCATCACCCCTTCCTTCTGTAGTCTGATTCAGCACTTTCTAACCAAAAGTGATCCCAAGCCTAATGGAAATGCTATGTTTGCCATCACCTGGGCTTTAAATTTTATTCTAATAGTCTTTTCTATTCTATTTAATCAGAAGGTGATAATGTCTTTCCTTTTTTGAGCTAGTACCCCATGCCAAGGATTGTGCTCACTACTTGACCTTCGTCTTTCTCGTTAACTCTCACACACACTACAAATTACATGTGTCCTTAGCTCCAGTTTATAGATGAGAAACTGAGGTTTATAGAGATTATGTAAGTTATCAAAATAGCAGTCAAGAATATAGACAGAAGCGTTCCAGAGCCCTCACATTAACCTCTCTGAGCATTATGCTGCCTCCTGCAGAACCCCCAACTCTTCGGGAGTCACTACACTCACAAATGATGTAGAAAATCACTCCGTGCCCCCAAGATTTCTCCCTTCCTTCTTCCCCTATCAATACTTAGCTTCCCCTAGGCTTTAAATAATTTGTGGGTTCAGTACTAAAGAAAGCAAAATGTTATGGTTTTTTGCTCTTTTTTTTTTAGCAGCTTCTCAAGGTTTATGTACTTTACTAGCTGAAATAGCACCATCCAATTAATAAATTCTTTTTTTTTTTTTTGGCCAAGTAGCAGTACCACCGAAAAGTAGTAAGATGTATTAGTTACAGGCAAACATGTGCGACACATCTCAAGCAGACTGCTTGCCTCCTAACATAGGCAATGTCAGCCATTCTGAAGGCCTGGGTGTTTCCTTTGGCCTTTGGGAAGGAGAAGACTAGGTAATTTTTTATCCTGGAGGCTTGGAAATTTGGGTGAGTCAGGATAAGCTGCCCTAGTGGGGATACTGGCCAGAGAACAGGAGGAGTTGCAAACGGGCTTCCTACAAATTTGTGCAAGAGTCTGGTTCTGCACAGTGGTGAGGCCTCCTGCCCTGTCCCTCCAGATGGGATCAGCTACGACACCAGGTACATTCACTTGTGTAACATTCATCACACTTGGAATGTCTTAATTTATCTAATAGTTACCTGAAAACTACTGTATGTGAGGAGGCTGCTATCTTGGCAGTGGGACAAGGTGAGCCAGTCGGACAATGCTGCCTTACTGAGCCCTCATGCGGGGTGCAGAGAGGCAGTATCAATCAATACACAGACACCATACTGACATCATAATGGGATGTATATATTCAAAGTGTGCAAAGCACTGGCAGAAAGACTATACAAGCTAATGTGCTGGAGAGAGATTACAGGTGCCCCTTCTAAACAGGGAAGGCTGATCAGAGGACATGTGTGTTGGTGCTTCAAGGATGAGAATGAGCCAGTAATAGGCAGCAGAACATTCTAGGCAGAAGCAAAAGAGAATGCAGAGGCCCAGAGGGAGTCAAGCAGGGGTTTATTTAAGTTTGATGGAGCTTGCCTAGAACTTAAAACAGGATGACAAAGGGGAAGGATAGAATCAAGTCAGGTAAAGAAATGGGTAGGATCTAAACATCCAGGGCTGGCAGGGCACACAGACTGAAGGGTTTGAAGTGACGCTGAGAGTGGGGGGTGGCACGGAGAGGTTGGGGCAGCAGAGGGGCAAAGTTTGAGTAATGTCCAGTCTCTCCCTCCCCTGTGCTATTCTAGAAAAGGGCCACCATGTCCACATTCTCTCCCACATGTTTCACACCTAGAAGAGACTTAGATGTTGAACAAACTGGGCCTCTTCTGCTCCATGTAAGTTCCTGCTTCTAAACCCCTAAGCACAGATGGATGCTGCGGTATGAGGTATCCATATCACAGTGTGTATTAAATAGCCTTCTGTGCCCTATCATCATTTAGAAACTGTTCTCACAACAAAATTCATTCTGAATTTTGAGCAACCAGCTCCCACAGGAAGAGCTGGATCACCATCTGGTTGTGAATCGAGTGGCTTTGATAGAGACAAGGTGTGTGTGTGACAAGTGTGATCCCAGACTTGTGACACTGTAGACATTTGGAGCTAGAAAGGAGCTCCTCTTTTATCCTACAGATACTGATCCACTCTCATGTAGAAAGCATAGATGACAAGACATATGAGAAAGGACATAGGACCTAGCTCTTACCCTAGAGAGTTCACAGGGTCCCCAAGTTTGCCAGCTGAATGAAATCACCAGCAGTTCTCATACTAAGACAAATGTATCAGGTATCTTATCCAGTCCAAAGTACTCATTATAAACTGGGGAAATGAAAGCTCAAAGAAATCAGATGATCTTGTAAATACATGTGATGAAACCTACTATAGTTGCAGATGCCCAGTTACCCTTGCAACCCAGTACAGCAGAGAAAGGACTGGGGCAAGTGTCCGGAGATGAATGTCATGCTGGGTCACTGAGTGACCTGAAGTACAGTCTATGCTTTCATATAAATGTGGACATATATGAGTATACAATTCAATTAAGGTAAGCAAGCTCCACATTTTCTAAGACCTAACACTAAAGAATGCTTTTCTTACTCTTGCCCTGGTATAGATATCCACGTGGTCATTCAGGGCCCAGGTTCCTTCCATCTACTGGCTTTGTCCTACTTCAAGCCCTCTCCTCAGACCTGCTCTATTCAGTGGATGGGAAGAAAAGAAGAGAAGATTGCCCACCCACATTCTGTCGACTGTAGTTCAGTCACAGGGCCACACTAATAGTAAGGGATTCTGGGAAATGTAGTCTAGGTGTGTTCTCAAGTGAAAGAAGAAATAGGTTTTGTGTGTATCTAGTCAATCTATACATGTATGTGTGTGTGCGCATTCATACATATGTGTATACACATATGCAGGAGAAAAAAAAGATTAAGTTTAGCTGAAGAAAATAGAAGAACATCAATATAATCATGAAGTCTACAAGCAAGAAATTTCTTTGTCCTCAAATAAAGAAGTATGATCCATACTTAGAAGCACAAGGCTGACACCAGGACTTCCAAGTCATCAAGGACTTAGGACTCTCCGGTACTCCTGGTCTACTGTCAGTAGGGCTGATCCTCTCTGCTCACTGTATGGACCAGAATGTTCATTGTAGAACCCAACCAGTCCAGGAGGTAAAATGAAGGAAAGAGGGGCAGAGCAAAAATTACCCTTCCTAATTTGGCCTTCTTTGGGACCTTTCTAGGAAGCCTGTCCAAGTACTTTCTCTTACATCTCAACAACAATCTCTACACGTAAAGAAGATTTAGGAAATAAAGTGTTTTATGAGGGCACATTGCTTCTTCATATATATTACAGGGTCTTGACATAAGATATTATTTCACACCCAGTAGAATGGCTAATGTCAAAAAGACAGACAATAACAAGTGTAGACAAAGATATGGAGAAATTGGAACCCTCATACATTGCTGTGGGTTTGTAAAATGGGACAGCCACTTTGGAAAGTAGTTTGGCAGTTACTCAGAATGTTAAACATTGGGTGACCAGATGACCAAGCAGTTCCACTCCTAGATATAGAACCAAGAGAACTGAAAATAAACTTGCATTTGAATGTTCATGGCAGCATTATTTGTGAGAGTCATAAAGTTTAAACAACCCAAATATTCATCAGTTGATGAATATATAAGCAAAATTGGTATATCCACATAGTAGAATGTCAATCACCTTAAAAAGGAACAAATTACTGATTCATGATATAACATGTATTGACATTGAAAACATTATTCTGAGTGAAAGAAGCCAAACACAAAAGGCTACATATTGTGTGATTCCATTTATAGAGAACTTAAAGAGGGACGAATTAGATTAGTGTTTGTCAGAAGCTGAGAGGTAGAGAAATGGGATGGGTATGGGATTTTTTTTTTTTGAGGTGATGAAAGAGTTCTAAAATTAATCATACAGATGGTTATATAACTCTTTGAATGTACTAAAAGCCCCTGAATTGTACACTTTAAAAGGGTGAATTTCCTGGTATAGGAAATGTATCTCATATACTGAGTATTCAATGAAGCTCTCTTAAAAATACAAACATATTAAAAGGGATCTATTGATAAGGAAGAGGAGAATAATGGGTATTAGATACGCAGAGCATTGTGCATGTGTCTATACACACGCCTAAGCTTTTTTTTGAAATTATATCCAAGTATTATCTATATTTACATAAGATCTATTTTCTATTTCTTTTTTTTTTAAGATTTTATTTATTTGACAGAAACACAGCTAGGGAGGGAACACAAGCAGGGAGAGTGAGAGAGGGAGAAGCAGGTTTCCTGCCAAGCAGGGAGCCCGATGTGGGACTCGATCCTGGGTTTCCGGGATCATGACCTGAGCCGAAGGCAGTTGCTTAACCAACTGAGTCACCCAGGCGCCCCTATTTTCTATTTTCTTATCCATATCAAAAGCTGTGTTTTAAAAAATTATTGATTGGAATTGCACTAGAAGTCTTTTTACCTTGAAGTTCCTGAAACTCAATTCAAACTGACTCAGGCATTTAAAAAAAAAAAAAAAAAAAGACAAGGCCACATCAATGAAAAGTCCAGGAGGTAAAAATGACTTCAGGCATAGCTGAATCCAGGTGCTCACATGAATGTATTAAGAATCTACTCTGTTTTCCCCTGGACTGGCTTCCTCCCTAGGCAGGCTCTCCTCACATGGTTAGATAACCCCTGCAGCCCAGGTTTGCATGTCAACCCCAGCAGAGAGAACATTCTTTTTCTTATAGTTCCAATACATTTGCAAGGCAGGATATTTGTCCTGCCTTAGGTCCTCTGTCCATTCCTGAACCAGGGAGAGGGGGCAACTTCACCCAGGAGATAGTGACACTGGAATGGCAAAAAATATATGCCTACTATAGCCTTATTACAGGAGTCATCATTCATCCTGGAGGGTTGGGGGGGCTCACAGCATTGCCTATAAAATATATACACCCATTGTCTTGGGATGAATTTCAAAAACACCGATCAACCTCCCTCATGCATATCAGTTATACCTTGCCTTGCAGCAATCACCTGTGTAGGGAAAACAAATACACATAAGGCCATGTAATATTTTTAATAAATTCAGAATGACTTCATGCAACAGTGGACCCTTTCCTTTCAGCTAAATCAAATGAAGGTACAGTTTCTAAAGTCAAATTTAAACTTTTAAATTTGAAAAGATGCCTGTCATGTTGGTCAGTGCCGGATATCCCCCAAGGCCTTGGACAGTGTTTGGCTCACACTGGATGCTCATAAAACATGGTGACTAGCCATGTAACTTACCCAAGTATTTACTGGTCCAAAAACACTTTTCAGGTCTCTAAAACCTCAGAGACCCTCGATTATTCCTAAGAAGAAAAGAAAAGAAAGTGATCTGAACAGTGAGTCCTTTCGAGCACATGGGCTCCCCATTAAAAAATAAGATGGCTCAGTTGTCACAGGTGTATGGGAAGGTGAAAAAATTATAAAAGGAAATATACACAATTAAAACCAGGTGTCACTGGTGTCACTAATAATTAGGACATTTTAAATTTAGAAAATCAGCTTTTGCAGTATTTAAGTTTCACTTTACAGTGTGTTCTTTAAAATAAGGAGGCTCTTTAACCTCCTTGCAGGTCAGGCCTGTGATCTAGGAACTCATTAATTGTAATTTTTCTCCTGGCACCTTCTCCATCACTCTCATTTGCTCTGTCTGTAAAATTATGATAATAATAATCTGTGCTCACCTAACATACGGCAGTAATTGCTAATTAACTAATTTTTATATGTAGAAACCCCTGAAGATGTTACACAGGTGCTAAGTTATTATTTTAGGTTGGGAGGGAAGAAAGGACTTTCTGTTTACAAGTATGATGGCTCACTCTACTGCTGTCCACTCCATGGGGATGCTTCGTGTACCTCCCACGGCAGATAGCATTGACAAGCAAACCCTGCCGTATGATATCACTTCCTCTTGTCACCTTGTGCCTCAAATAGCCAGAGTTGTGCTCATTGTTTTATCTATGGGAGCCTTTTTTATAGCAAAATATAACTACTTTAACACTGGTGTCAACTAAGCTCAAATGTAGAGCTGCAACTCTCAAATTAGTGATTTCTAGAATGCACCCCCCCCCCATCTAATGTAGAGCACATAATTGCTTTTCAGGTAAATTCTATTTGATTATATTTAAAAAGAGAGTTGTTTTTCCCACCCTCCAAAAAGGAGAGAGCTTCCCATTGTTTAGGATTTTTTTTTCTTGCCTTTCTTTTTATCATTTTTTTTATAACAAAAGAATAATCTTTTCATCTGGGAGGGCTTCAGGCAGAATGTTTTTGAGATTTCAGCCAACCAAGAGAAATGTGACATTACCATTCTTTGAAATCTTGTCCTGAAACTGTGGTTTTGGTACCCAGATCAACCAGGCACTTGGCAATGAAAAGGCTAAAACAAAACATTACTGAAAATAGTCCTACAATGGTATGGTGTTTCTAGGATAATCGTTTGTTATATTTTAACAAACAAAAGTTGCTTAAACCTTTCATTCTATTTTCATGGCTGCACAGGAACAGACATGAAACATTTCACAAAGCTGGCCATGAGCTGCTTGCTACAGGGGCAAAAAGCAATCATGGAAAAAACTTCAGCAATGGTAACATTTTTCTATACAGGTAGAATGGAAAATGTGTCCCCATGCTGGCATACTCTGTAATTTTGGCAAATAGCACACTCCATCTTGACAGAATACACACAGCCTTAGAAGTTGAATCCAAAAAGATGAAAGAACTCGGAGGGCAGTGAGTCAGTTTGCCATTGGTGGGAATCTCTGCAGTAACTTATAATTTATCCATGAGTTGTGTAAGCTTGAAGATGAAGATAAAGCTGCAGTCAGGGAGCTTGGAGAGAGCTGGGTGTACTGGTGTTCTTCCTATTCCATAACTACAAAGTTTCTGATGGTTCTTTAAACTGTAGGAGGTAAGTGAAAGTGTGTTTCGAACTTCTGTAATACATGCTTTGTGCTTTGTGTCTGTTATTTCCAGAAGAGCGGTACTTGACTAGCAAAGGCAGGAACTACACAGTTTGTGAATGGAATTGTGGGTGATGGTCTAAGAATTGCACAGAACTCCAGATGGAGTAGCCGCCATTATCCAACAGGGGGTGCATTCCAAGACCCGCCCCCCCCCCCCACCTTGGGGATGCCTGGAACCAAGGCTGGAACCAAACCCTATACAAACTGTGTTTTTTCCTATACATACAGACCTATGATACATTTTAATTTATAGATTAGTCACAGTTGGAGATTAACACTGGTAATAAAATAAAGCAATGATAACAATATATTGTAGTAAAAGTTAGGGGTATGTGATCTCTGTCTCCCTCAAAATACCATCTTTTACTCTCCTTTCTTGTGACAATGCAAGAGGATGAAACGCCTCTGTGATGATGTGCAGGGAGGTGAGTGATGCAGGCATTGTGACGTAACGTCAGGCTACTATTGACCAGACCATGCATGGGAAGGAGGATCCTCGGCTTTCATGGCCACTGTTGACCCCGGGGAACAGAAACCACAGAGAGAGAAACTGTGGATAAGGGAGGAGGACTATTTTTTTTGCCAAAATTTGGAAGCACCTTTTGGGAAAAAAGTCACAAGAAGATCCATGTTGCACACTTTCACTGAGAAAGGTACATTTTCTTTTTCATGACCAAATCCCCCACAGACTTCTGACCTTTGAGATTTGCAGCAGTCGATAAAAATGAATTAAATAATATATACATACAAATTTAATAGTCACACTGACCCTAAGTCAGTGAATAACACCATTCCACTCAATAGAGAGAATTTCATCAAAGAAACAATGCATGGGATTGTGCTCCATATTGGGGCTTGGCAAGCAGTTTCTGTAAAGAACCAGAGAGTAAATATCTTGGCACCCTTGGCCATGTCATCTCTGTCACAACCCTTTAGCTGTAACAGTGTGGCTCAAAAGCAGCTGGATAAAATACGTAAATGAGTGGCTATGGTTCTATTCCAATAAAGCTCTATTTTCCAAAGAGCTGGCTTTCTCCCACATGCCTTATTTTGCCTACTGCTCTCGTATGGGAAGGCGCTGCCATCTGGGCAAGAAAAAATCAGCTCAACTTGAATCCATTAGGACCATCGGGGCGAGACAGGCTGGCATGGGCTTTATAATAAATAGATGTTTAATTAATGTTGGTATTTGGAACAAAGGGGACAATAGAGTATCATAAACTTGGGAGTCAGGAAAACCTGTATTCAGTTTTGGTTCTACCACTTATTGACTATATGACCTTGGCGAGTCACTCACCTCAGTTCCTTCCCTGTGAAAGGTAGATGTTGTTAGGGCCTGTTTCACAGGGTTGATGTAGATGAAGTGGCACACCATTTAAATCAGGAAAGCTATGGAAGGGGCTTGGCACAGTGCCAGATGTCTATGGAGCCAAACAACAGTAGGAATGAATCAGTGATCATAAGGGCGGTAAGCATTGCCCATGCTTCCTAAAGTTATCACCTACGAACTGGGTCCAGATTCTCTGCCCTAGATCCCCGGAATGCAAGGATCCTAATGCATCTGTACATAGACTAGAGACATGGGGTGATAGATGGAGTAATACTCACAAACTTCACCAGAAAGGGATTAGAGGGAAAAAAGGCCATATTGGAGCTACATAGGAATCATCTCTATCTTGGAGTTATTTATTATTCTGTGAAGTAACCAGTTGGTCCCCATAATAATTTTAACAACCCAAAGAACAAATGAACATCAGAAGAATGTGAGGTCCTCTCGCTTTAGAAAAAAATGGTGCCAACAGTCAGTAATGCACTTCCTTGAAAGGGAATTACTGGAGGGCATTGTCTTTCAAGGATAAATATGTCCACCACGATAAGTGCAAAAACCAAAGGATCTTTGCCAGAGCCCTCTAACTGAGATTTCCAGTGAAGATGTCCTCATGACTGGGAACCCATTTCAAACAAACCAGTGAGATACTTGTTCATCCTCCATTTACAGGGATTTGAGGCAAAAACTAGAGAGCTATTGAATTGAAGAAATCATAAGGTTGGACATGTCTTATTCTCACCTCTATATCTCCAAGATAGAGAACAGTCCCTGGTATACATTAGATGCTCAACAAATGCCCATGACACTGTTGACCAATAGACGAGAAGGTGCCATGGCTTTCTCAGACTTCCAATGGCAGAGACACACAGTTCTGGAGCATTGTTCTATTCCAAGCCCTGGTGCTGCTCTGTGGGGCATATTGGAGACAGTAACCGATTGCATCATATTATATGCTTGGCATAATTATACTGTAGGCTTTTGTCTCCTTTGGTGCCAGTCAGTCTCAAAACACATGCCGCTTCCTCGCTTTGCTTATGTAAAGCACTAGGGTTGCCCACTCATTACTATTGGGATTTGTGAACTCTGTGTCCACATTCTGAGTCACTGCAGCCCAGAGGCTCATCTTGGGAGACCCGGATGGCTTTTCCCCAGAGAAGAAGTTCAACAGCGGGCATATATGAGTCCTGGAAGAAAAAAAGGCAAGTAGCAGATGTGGGCTGGCTGGGGCTAGATCTGATGGAAAATGGTGATGAAGTTTGCTTTTCATTTTTTAAAATAGGAATCACTGAGCTGCTTTGTTCTCAATTTGAGGAAGGGAGTTTGAGCTGTAGGGAGCTATAGATTCTCTGCTCTAAATCTCTCTCCCACCCATTTACTTCATCTTTGCCACCATCCTCAGCCCAGCCCCATCTCCCCTACCTGGGTGATGGCAGTGTTTTCCTAAGTTGTCTCTCTGCATCCCACCATGCCCCTTTCCATTTCTGCATCACTGCCAGAGTGCTCTTTTTAAAACGGAAAAATGGTTCTGAACCACTGCTGCTTATAACCATTCAACATTTTCCTGTGTCTTTTAAGAGAATTGTAACCCTACACTTCACTTCTCAGGCTGGGCATGATCTCACCCTGCCTCTCTTGCCAGCCTCATTCTGTGCTTCCCTCTTGGTTTTGTACTTCAGCAATTGAAGACATTGCCAATTGTCCCCTGGTATCCATTCCCACTTGTGTTTAAAGAAAAAAAAAAGGCCAAATTTCCCCAGGGCCCACGACTACCCAGCCAAGAACTACATTTCCAGTCTTTCTGAGTTCTGGACAATAGCGCATGAGAAGAAGTGATGTTGCCCCTCAAAAAAAAAAAAAAAGAAAAAAAGAAAAGAAGAAGAAGAAGAAGCAGCTTGCCCCCCCCCCATCTCCTCATCCTACTGGTTGGCATGCAGGCTAAGCAGGCAGGATCAGGGGAGGGTCCAAAGTATGTCCTAAAGGCTAAACCCAGCCTATCATGATTATGTCAATAAAGTTAGGCTGGAGCAGAGCCACATCAATTGACTTAGGCATTTGTGGCTGCTTTCACATCCCAATGTCGGAGTTGAGAATTTGTGGCAGAGACCATATGACCTACAAAGACAAAATATTGCCACTCCAGTCCTTTACAGAGAAATTTGCTAATCTGTGCCCTCCAGGGAAACACAGCAACAAGACAGAAGTGGCCTAGCTTCACAGCATTACAGAGCTGGTCACATCAGCTGGATCACTGTGTCTGGGCTGATAAACATTAAAAAAATAAATCTGTCTTGTTTAAACCTTTATATTAGCGTCTTCTATTGAAGAGTCCTTCAACCTGAGCATTATTGACATTTTGGGTAGGACAGTTCCTTGTTTTAGGATGCTGGGTTGGGCATTGTAGGGTGCTAAACAGAATCCCAGCCTCTGCCCATTAGATGCCAGTAACATTTGCTCCCCAAGTGTGATCACTATAACTATCTTCAGACATTGCCAAGTATCTGTAGAGGGATAGCATGACTCCTGATTGAGACACACTGTCTTATAGCAACTTCATCAGCATGGCCAAGCATCTCTCTCTCCTTAAACTTTCCAGAACCTCTCCCCCACTACTAGGGACTCAGCCCCGTTCTCTCTAGCAAAAATGTTCTGACCCACTCCTCAAACAGATATCTACTACTTCACTTTCACATGTCAGCTTCAACATCACTTCCTCTGGACCCTGCACTAATCCTCCCACTAAATAATGCTCTGATAGTCCCCCTGCAGTTTTCCTAGGCAGCAATACTGTGCTTATTGATACAATGTTTACCATTCATAGACACACATAATAAAGAAAGGGCTGTTAACTGGCTTACTCGTGGGAAGTTGTGATTTTGCAGGGAAAGCCAGGGACTAGAGTTGGTAGAGGAGGCAAACGTGAGTCTCGCCATGGTCCTGACTGGGGGAACTGCGTCCATATTGCTGGTTATAGGATAAATAAGATGCAGCCAGGGAGAAATGGGGTCTCCTTACTTCCCAGCCCCAGAATTCTCATTAACCAAGGGACCTGCCTTCCTTCCACAGCAGCCAAAACATCTGCTAAAGTTAGTCCATTTCTGCACTTCAGAGCAGCATATGGATTCGCGCTTTGCCTTTGGTTTTGCAATCGCTTGTGTGTTAACCCTGTACTTTTTGACCTGCAAAATTGTGTGTGATGTGATTTATTAACCCTGAACTATATTCTTCTAAGTAAAGTTAAAGATAATTCTTACAATCACATCTTAAATTCACATATAGAGAAATATGTGCCCTCTACACTGTCTAGCCCCTCCAATTGTCTGAGCTAAGGGCTAAACATTCATAGGTCTAAATGCTTCCTTAGCACAAACCATTAAGAGAGATGTGTGTGGTCCACTTAATTCCTTTATATTTTTCTCTCTATTCAGTTAGAGTTTGTGTTCTCTCTATTTAGACTTCTGCACCTTCAAAGTACCTTCAAATCTTTTTCTCAAGATCCTTAGAATTCTGTAAGTGAACCTATATACTGTTGAAATAAAGATACCCTCCTCGTCCTCTCTTAGCGGAACACATATAGTTGTGTGCACATGTGTGTAATGGTTCAAGTGTTATTTGACCACCACACCAAAAGAAGTGTCTTTTACAACAAATCTGGTCATAAGACTTAGTTGCACAAGTTATTAAGATGCCAGGATGTCTGTGAACAGACATATAATCCCTGATCCTTGGTTTCCTCAGCTTTTAAATGGGTCCAGTACCGCTTACCTAAAGGTGTATGGGACAGAGGAACATGGTGCTTGTACAGAGAAGGCATTCGGTGAATATTAGCTATTTCTACGATCCATTCAGTCAGTCTTTCCTAGAATCCCTAATACAGGTCACAGACCTTCTTGAGATGACCAGCTGGTGCATGGGCCACACAGTGATTACGCTCTGCTAACCAGTCCATATGGGACTTCACCACTTTACCTTGATCTAAACATGTGAGGGAGCCCCAGGCAGACACTGTACGGGACAGCGTACCTTTCTAGGAGCGCGTGAGGTGAGCAGTATCCTCACACCTTGACACTTGCACTTCTCTCATCCTTCACTGTGAGCACGCGTGTGCCAGGCCATGCCCATGTTCATACGCACTGCAAAATACCACCCGCACCCCTCCCGGACCTTTGTATCTTACTCAAGAAATCTTTAGGCTTGCTCCTCTCTCTCCCCTCTCCTCTTCTCTGAAAGTTGTGTAGGGTCATGGATATATGGATGGAACGTAGACAAAATGACTAAGAAAAACCTTGGAATAGGAGAGGGCAAGACAAACTGTGAATCCCATCAGAGTGCAGATAGGCTGGGAAGACAGAAAAAAGCACAAAGCATCACAGTATCTCAAGATGTAAGTGAGCTCAGCAGGCAGAACTAAGCATTCAGGCATTTTGTCCTTAGTGGGGTCATGATAATGATAGCTGCCAATTGGTTTGCATTTACTCTGTGACAAAAGTTTAGCAAAGAATGTATTAATTACTTTACTTAATCCTGATAACAACCTGGATGGGATAGATACTATTATCCCCATTTGACAGATGAGAAAATTGAGGCCCTGATTTGCCCAAGACTTCCTGTGGACCTATGAGTGACCAAGCTGAATTTCAGACTCCCGGGTGTTTTATGTCAGACTCTAAACTCACCGTGCTGTAGGGTGAGGTCCCAAGGATTCCACACAGTAGGAAGGGTGAAAAATCCCGAGGTCATGAGGCTAGCACCCGCCCCATATCCATTTTCCCCATCCACGCCATGAGAATACGGCTCGGACATGGCTGCCCAGCCAATTGTCACATTTGGAACAGTGCTTGCATTGAGATGTACTGTGTCACTCATACTCATTCACTAATGGAGTGTGAGCAGAAGTGACCTTTGTCACTTCAGAGCCAACATTTTTAAGGGGCAGGCATGCCTCCTCCATGTTCTTTTTTCCCCTTCTCTCTAGCTGGACTCACAAGGGAACCAACTTTGAAAGAGGTCTGAACTTGGAGATGGAAGGAATCTGGGTCTCTCCATCACCATTTAGAAGTGAGGGAAGCTGATGGTCAATACTCCCAAGGACACTTTTTTAAGTAGGACACTTTTTTAAGTAGGAAATAAACTTGTTTTTTGATTATGCCCCCATAATTTTTAGGTCTTCTTCCTTATAGGCTATCCAAACACATACAACTTCTTTCTTTGCCTTAAACAAAAATTGCCCCTTGCTGGTCTCATGAGATTAAAAAAAAAAAAAGAAAGAAAGAAAGACATTTTCACCCCCCCCCCCCCCCCGCAACAGCATGAGTCAATGGAAATGAATCACAGCTCCAAAACATAAACATCTCCATATTTTAGAGATAAAATTCATTCAAACATGACTTAGTAGACATGATTATTATTTAAAACCCTTTGTCCTCTATCCTCTTCCCTTTTAATGAAGCGAACACAGTTCAACAGAGAAAATGGAAATGTACAGCAGATGACATTCATAATATTTTAAACTCTGAAAGGTGTCTGACAATTAAGTTATTTCAAATTAATAACAGGAGAAGAGAACGAAGTATTTCCTGTAAAAAAAAAATCATAAGCTTCTTTTTCCTTCGGCCTGGAATTGTTTCTCTCATTTTTTCAGTCACACTTTATTCAGTTGAGTGTCTGGCTTTCTGAGCCAGCTTGTCTTTTATGAATTTTCCAGGTGGTTTGAAACCCAGAGTAATTAAGTGACTTCTGCAAGGTTACATACAAAGAGCTGAAGCCTCCTTTCACTGTCTCTGGGCTTCCTTCCTCTGCATTTTCTCAACCTCCATGCAGAGAAACCAAGCAGAGATGAGGTCTTTTTCTTGGGAAACAAGCATAAAAACCTCTTTTAAGCTTAAAATTATCTTACTTTCTTACCTTTCTTAAGCTCTTGCATTTTCAACGTTTGGGAATCCACCTTTGATATGCCAATTCCTAAAACCATAAAGATGAAGAAGTTTCTTTGCTGAAGTCAGTGCCTGTGAAATACTCCCAGACACATGGAAACAAACTCTCTGCTTTTCTTTCTGCTCTGTACTTGGTGCTTTAGTGGAGAAAGGGAAAGTGCATGGAGATAAAATGCAGACATGGCGCCCAGTTCCAGTGGTTCTGGCTTTATGCTTTCATAGGACAGGCTCAGAAGAGAGACAATAGCTAGTACACGAGCCTAATGACTCTGTGTGCGCCCCTTGCAAGCTGCAGTCTGGACCTGGGTTTGATTTAGCGCTTTTGAATAGGACGTAGAGAGGCTGGGTAAGACTTATGACCACACTGTGGTTTCCAAGCTGTCGCACCCACACAGAAGCTGGGTCAGGCTCCATTTTTTGGAGCTACAAATATTTCATCTAGCTCCATGCCCTTTCCCCCATCCCCAGCTTAGAAATGGGTCTGTAAGTTTTGTCTTATAAACTTATCCTTAATGATACTTACATTTAAAGGTTTCTTAACAGGGCCTACATCCCTGAGCCTAATAGAATTTTCAGCCACTGGCTTTGGGGGCAAGGGAAAGCTGTGAAGGTGACCTTAAACAATGTCATGTCACCCTGTTCCTTTGAAAATCCTGAGACTGACCATTTCCTTAACAGTTACCTTCATATCTCTGACTTTCTCTGCACCTACCCACTTATATCCTTACTTTGGAGGGTAGGAATTTGACCTTTTAATTTTGACCTCTTAATTTTGGCATCATCCTTCAATGGTCCACCCTCATTCCTACCCATGACTACCTTTAGGGTTTGACACATATGGCTACATACTAAAGGTAAGTCGACTTTTAGGTTCATTGTCTGATGGGATAAATGGACATACTAGATGTCTATATGAAATCAGTGTATTCTGGAGACAGAAGCAATCTATCAGCATGGCTGTTGCTTTTTGTGGGCCAACACTGACATCTGCTTCTGAAAGTGGCACTCGGATTTTTCCTCTGAGGTACTGTACACCTGCTGTTTTCAGGGCAACATATAACTCACATCTCTTGGATTTAGGGATGGGCATGGAGCCCAGCCTGGCCAGTCAGTCAGCAGATTCTGGGTATTATAACTGGCATAAGGTAGATACATGATAAAAGTACCAGAGACAGAACGTTTGTGTATCCACCCCCCCCCTGAAATTCATATATGTGATAGCATTAGGAAATAGGGTGTTTGGGAGGTAATTAGGTCCTAAGGTCAGAGCTCTCATGGGTGGGATGTGCGGCTTTACAGAAGAGGCCCCACAGAGCAACCTTGCCCCTTCCGCCATATGAGGTGATAGCAAAAAGTATGGTCATCCAGGAAGTGGGCCCTGCCCAGACACCACATCTACCTGTGCCATGATCTTGGACTTCCCAGTCTCCAGAAATGTGAGAAATCAATGCTGTTTATGGGTCGCCCAATCTGTGGTATTTGTTGCAATAGCCCAGATAGACTAGGACATTGACATAACACAATCAGAAGAAATCCATTAATTTTTCTAGGATTATTACAATGGATATGTGCTCTTTGGAGTGGAATGAAGCCAACATGGAGGAAAAGAGATCAAGAAATGATGTGTGTCGATGTCCTTGTGATGCATATAACCTTCTGGATCCATCTTTGCCTGAAAACATGCTGGTTCTTGGCCTTAAGCATGTTTGAGCCAATAATTACTTCTTTGCTTAATATAAGTTGGGCAGGCTTTCTGTAGTGGGTGACCAGGAGAGTCGAAAGTAAGTTAAAATAAGGCCAATGTAACTAAATCCAATGATTCGCAACAAGTGAGCCATGGAGTTTCAAGTAATAAAATGGGTAAGATGCACTGGGCTCCTTTCTTTTTTTAAATTTTATTTATTTATTAGAGAGAGAGAGTGAGAGAGAGCACAAGAGGGGAGAAGGCCAGAGGGAGAAGCAGACTCCCCATGGAGCTGGGAGCCTGATGCAGGACTCGATCCCTGGTCTCCAGGATTATGACCTGAGCCGAAGGCAGTTGCTTAACCAACTGAGCCAGCCAGGTGCCCTGGGCTCCTTTCTTTAGTCTTTATCTGTTGACATATTTGTTCATAGGACTCAAAATATCTTTTGCACGATGTCATCCAGTTTTCCTGGGTGCCCCGCACTACCCACGCTATTTCCTGGTGGACGCACTGTGTATACTGTCTTGACACTCGGCCAAACTCCGTAAGGGCACATGGTGAGCACTTGATAAATATAACTGGATGAAAGTTCTGTGAAACCGTGTGCAGACAAGCCATGCTCTCTAGACAGAACACATAACACATGGGGCACATATATAGGGCTCCTTGTTGAATGTTTGGAAATGGCTACTGTGTGTACCCAAACACAAGTACACTTACAACATTAGTGAATTCAGATTGGCTTTTTTGGTCTTTATGTATTTTCTTAGTCCATGGTTTCCTTACATGAAAATTTCCATGGTACCACCTCCAGACCTCCAGGCCCCGGCAATTTGTATAGGCCTATTCCCCAGAATCCTCCTACTCTTTTTTTTTAAATTAAAACTTGATCCTCATTAGGGATTTCATAGTGCAAGGTTCTAATTTTGGAGCTGCTGAAAATGAGGAGATGTGTTCCCAGGAAATAAAAATATAATAGATCATAAACCTGAATGGAAGCTACATTGTTTCACTGCTAATTTAGTCATACTGATCCCCACTGCCTTCAGCAGGTTATGTGACTTATTCAAAGATGATTCATAAGAAAAAGATCTATGTGGAACTTACTCATAAAAACTGGAAAAAAATAATATAAATAGGAAAAAATGGTATTATACACATATGTATCCCCAGGTAAAGAACAGAAGAGGAAATATACAAAATATGACAGAAACAACCTTCAAGGAATTATATACAATATAATCCAAGAAAATATTTCAAATGAGAGATAGGAAGAGTCAAAGAAGAGGTGTTAAGACAACAAAGACAATAGAAGGTGGGCCGCCTGGGTGACTCAGCCCCTTAAGCATCTGCCTTCAGCTCAGGGCTCAAGGACTCAGATCATGATCCCAGGGTCCTGAGATTGAGCCTCCCCCCAACAACCTCCCAGGGCTCTCACCTCAACAGGGAGTCTGCTTCTCCCCCTCCTTCTGGCCCTCCATCCCACTTGAGCACTCTGTTTGACCACCATCAGGATGGGCTTTTAACTCATAGTGTTTCTTTTTTCCTCTTACTCTTCATTCCTCCCTCCTTCCTACCTTTCATTTCCTCCATTTTTCCTGCTTTCTGCTGTCCTGTCTTCTTTTTCTTCTTACACACCTAGTGAAATATTGACTTTAATTATCACCAGATGTTAAAATGGTTATTTCTGGGAATTCTGAGGGATGTGGGGGTGTAAGTTTTAAAATTTCTGTAACTCTATTCATTTATATTCCTCAACATTATTTTTTTAAAATGTGGGTTGGGTCTCCATCTTTAAAATTATGGCAAACATTTGGCTTAGTGCTACATCCACATCTCACAAGTAAGGAAATTGACGCCCCACAGCATAGCATGAGGTGCAGTGTCGAGGGGAGGGGACTGATGCCCAGTCCTGGTGCTTTGTGCAGTCCAGAACCGTGAATAACACCCATGGCGTTAAGGCTGGTTTGTTAAGAGTTAGTCTAATGGCTGGCCACTGCTAATAAATGCATTTCCTCTCCCAGTCAACAATGGACGTGGAGGCAAAGCAAGCCACCTGAGCTTCTGCAGAGCTACTTGACCCAGACTAGGCAAGTGCTGACTATTTCAGACAAAGGGACAGGCAGAGAAATGGTAGTAATTTTTGTTCAGTACCTATTGGCAGACATGAGTCGACCTCAAACATCTGTTTGCAAAGACAATCAGCCCAATTTCTGAATTCTACCTTTTCAAGTCAAGGGTGGCTCTCAGGATCATTTCCTCAGCTTTTTGCTTCTCTCCTCCCTATTCACCCTTGGTTCTCAATTTAAAAGTCTCCTCTTCAGCAGGCTTTCTCTGATCTGAAGAGACTCACTTCTGAGGTTCCCTTTCCTTTGTTATTCAGAGTGATTATGGCCATTATAATGAGTTTCTTTCCCCTTGTTCATCCTCCTGCTAAAAGTTAAGTTCCATGAAAGCTCACTGGGTATCCACAGCCTTTATCCCAGCATCTGAAATAGATCAGGTTTCAAATGTAGTTCTTTACCTGTGCCCTCAAAAGAGGCTATACTCTTTACTGAGAAAACATCTTATTAAAATTTAATTTGAAATGATGATTGTAGCTCCATCAACAATCACCTGTATATTGGGGCGCCTGGGTGGCTCAGTTGGTTAAGTGACTGCCTTCAGCTCAGGTCATGATCCCGGAGACCTGGGATCGAGTCCCACATCGGGCTCCCTGCTCGGCAGGAGGCCTGCTTCTCCCTCTCTCGCTCCCCCTGCTTGTGTTCCCTCTCTGGCTGTGTTTCTCTCTGTCAAATAAATAAAATCTTTAAAAACAAAAAACAAAAAACAAAAAAACAATCACCTGTA
Organism: Spilogale gracilis; assembly: GCA_004023965.1. Classification (NCBI taxonomy): domain Eukaryota; kingdom Metazoa; phylum Chordata; class Mammalia; order Carnivora; family Mephitidae; genus Spilogale; species Spilogale gracilis. The sequence goes on along the minus strand of PITA01001519.1, from coordinate 63,917 downwards.
TAATGCAGGTCATATTAGTTGGGAGGACCACATAAAACATGCTCCCAAAGCATTCGGGATACTCTTTAGGGCAATGCACAGTCAGGAATTCAGTATCAATACACTGTATATTGGAAGGCAGAACTTTAAGATGCCTGCTGTCACCCCATGGCTCAGGCTCCCTCAGAAAGGAACCCTTCAAGGAGCATTTGTGTGAAAGTGATTCAGGAGCGAGTGCTTCCAGGGAAAAAGAAAGGAAGGGTGTGGTGTAGACACGAAAGAGAAGGAAGGCAAACAAAAATGCCACATCACACACTGTCTCACTGAAGGTGACTCAGGTCCACGCGGGGATTCTGGACACAACAAGTCTCATGCCTCAGAGGGGTCCCAATGGGAGGTAAAGCCCCACCCCCACCAGTGATTGGTTGGGAGCTGCCCCGCAGGGGTTGGAGTACAGGAATTCCTTAGGTACTTCTACTTCAGGAAGGCAAAGCTGGCTCTAGTAGCCTGAGGGTGGGAAGAGTCTTCAGACAACTCCTGGAGGCAGAAATGGTAAAAGGATTAAAGAAGAGTCAACACTGACAGCGCATCCACTAGGAAATTCCTGTCTCAATCACAGACTCTTGTCCTTGGCAATAGGGTTCATGTTCTGAGCTGAGATTAGATTTGAGTACTTTATCCTGTACTTCTGCATCCTTCCTCGCTTCTCTTTGAAGTGCTTCTCCACATAACTCATGAGAAAGGATAGCTGAGAGCAGGCTGGGTTGGATCACGTGCGAACCATAAAAAAGTACATTTTCAAGGGCAAGAGGTTAAATAAAGGAAAGAGGTTCATTGGTTTTACAACCGTGAGTGGTTTCTATTTTTCAATAAGTCAAACCCCTTAGAAGACATGGCTGAATGGGCAAAGAGACCTCTTGGGGAAAGTCATGCCTTTACAGTTTGATTTTCTTTGGGGTCAAGGGGAGAATGCAAGCCATAGTTTAAAACTATTCATTTCATCAAGAGCCTGAAACAAAACAAAACAAAACAAAAAAAAGCTGCAGTATTTATGGGACAGAGGATGTTTTACAAAATATGCTATAAAGCATTACTTTTGGACTGTCTAGCTGGAAACAGTCGAGCTTCTTTGCAGAACGGTATGTTTTGTCTCCTTTTCCATCCAGCAGAATGCCCCAACTTTACTGTCAACAGCTGACCCGCAGGACGCAACAGGCCAGGACAGAGTTGTCCCCGGAGGAGTCTCTGTCCGGCTTGACCCTGGCATGGAGGAGCCCTTCTCTTTCCCCCTCTCTCTGCATGGAAGCTTGGACACAGACACAATTCAGCCTCGGCTGGTAAATAGGGCCTGTGCACAAACCCTGTCTGCTGACTGTTTTCGGATTACCCTTGAACTAAGAATAGATTTTGCACATTAAATGGCTGAAAAACAGAAGAATAATTCGAATCCTGTCGTGTGAAAGTTATACGAAATTCCGATTTCAGCGTCTATACCTAAGGTTTTATGGAAACACAGCCACGCCCACTTGTTTAGGCTGTGACTGCTTCTGCCCTATAAAAACACAGTACTAGTCGCGACAGAGACTTGAGGCTTATAAAGCCAAAAGCATACACTAGGTGGTCCTTTCACGGGAAAGCTGGCTAACTCCGGACCGAGGACTAGTCCCTTCTCTGAGCTGTGCCTTCCTCATCTATAATATGTGTTAATAGTCGCACCTGTTTCCCAGACAGCAGCCTGGTGAGGCAATCTAGGAGGTAGTCAAGGGCACAGACAGGAGTCTAACCCTGGCCCTGCCTCTTACTAAGCGGGTAACTTTGGGAAAGGAATTTAATTTCTTAATGCCTCAGTTTCTGTGGCTGTCAAATGGGGATAATGAAAGTCTTTATCCTAGTCATGAGTTTATTACAGGCATATCACTTGGAAAGGTACCTGGCATGCATTACATGCTATGTAAGGTTAGCCATTATTACACTCTCTGGGCTGCTGTGAGCGAAAACAAGCATGCTCATTAGAAAGAAGAAAGTTAAAATGATCGTCCCCATTTGAAAATGTGTAAAAGGGAAAGGACTCTGGAGCCACACGGTGCGAATAGAAATACAGCCTCCCTCCCTCTCTAGCCCTTAAGCATGTTACTTAATCTCAGGGGACTTCCTTTTTATCATCTGTAAAATATGGGAAATAATAATAATGGTCACCTCCTCAGATTTTGGGGAGGATTAAATGAATTTGAACTGTGTAAAGAACTTCGAACGGTGGCTGGCACAGAGAAAGTCAATGTTGCCTTCTCATACATATTTCCAAATGCAATTAAAATAAATGCACAATCATGAAAAAATTTACTCACCACCTACAAATGACCTCTAATGCCCTAGTGGTGCATGGATCATGATTTGGGAAACATTGACCTGCTGGCGGATGGATGGTGGACATTTGGGGAGAACAAAGAGGAATGGGCAGTAGCTTGTCTCTGCCCTTTTAACCATCTGGATCTACCTCTCACAATCTCTGTGAGCAGGAGAAGCGCTGTCCATCGGCACAGGTTATCTGTCTCTAGACTTTGGCCTCACAGCACATTCCTATTCACAGTTGTGACCCACTGGTCCCTGATCACAGCTTTCCTGATTATTTAGTTAGCTCTACTGTACGGTACTTCTTCCCGTTTCTCAGCTGCTGCCCATGTAGCTGCAACCTCCACCTTGAGGAAGCATCTCTGGCTCAGCTTCTGCCCTCTCTCGGACACAGTCCCAGCTCTGGCCCCTGCCTGCTAGCCAGAGGGAGTGGACTTCTGCCATTCTGGATGCACAATATCTGAATATTCTATTTTGGAGGAATCCCAAGATAGGAGCAAACCAGAACCAATCTTCACTACAAAAGCCAAGAGGGTACAGTGTGTATGCCCTCTTCTGTTCCCAGGCAGCACTGACCATCTGGTGCGGGAGCCCAGGACTCTGAACCTTGGTAGAATGACACAACGGCTTGAGATCAGGTAGCGAATATTTGCTGCAGCGCTCAGATGCCAGGGCCATGGAGGGAGCCATCAGTGGCAACGGCTTCTGGGGTAGTGACATTGGCCCCGGTGGAATGCACTAACTGGATCATTCCTGTGGAGAGACTTGGTCTTCTCCTGGTTCTTGCCTGAGCTGGATCTCTGCATTCTTGATTCATGATCTACCTGATATCCTTCCAAAAAATTTCTTCTCTGAATAGGCTAACCAGAGATGCTTCTGTTGTTTGTAACCAGAATCTTGACTTGCGTACAGGGTCGGGCACCTGGACCATAATGTATATTTATGCTCAAGTCCTACTGCATTTCCCATCACTGGACCAGAGTGAATCTCTCCTAGGAGGTTCCACAGGGATCATAGACAATGACCTACATTTCTACTCTGCTTATTTTTATCCAGAATCATTATGACCACATTAATAATTTTTTTGCCCTGTGCCATGTTTTTCTCGTATCCTGCATTCCTTTCTGCCCATAGAGCATTCATCTGGTTTAAAACATTTGAAAGTGTTGGAAGCCTAGAATTAAACCAGCAAGTGGAGAAAAAAAAGTTTTATTAAAAATATAAGTCAAACCTCTTCAGATGAAGCCAAGTAACAGTATTAGGAAAGAATTCTGTCCAATTTTCCTTATTGAATTTTCAGCGATTTGGTAGTATTGTGTCATCTAGTATATGCATGGTTTTTAACTTTTAATTTTCCTTCTTGTCGTGGATTCTTTAAATTGTATGTGGAAAGCACATCTTTTTGAGCTCTTGAGGGTAATATCTGGAGACAAAATGAGGATGAGCTCTTGTCTCATGAAATATTGAAGCAATATCAAGAAAATATAAAACATACATATACCGACCTTCTTACATAAAGGAGTCTCTACTATCCGTGTAATTCCAGAGAATGGAAGCAAGTGCATTCACTCTAATGTCATCCAATAGCTGAGATAGATGTCTTTCTCCTCTTAGGTGTACTGATAGCCTAATTTATGTTTTTCAGCATAGATATTTTGTTTTCAACATAGATATTTGTTAAATATTTCTTGTGAGCCCATCTTCTTCCAGGCACACAGAGACATGAAGAGAAAACATCTTTCCTTTGTACCTTGGTTTTTCCATATCAAGAATTCAACAAGAACAAATCCATAATTCATGTCTTATTTATCTTTGTATGACCAGAGCCTCTTCCCGTGCCTGGCATACAACAGGGGTGTAATTAAGTTTGCTGAATAAATGAATAATCATACTTTCAGAGAACTCATGACATTGTAGCATAGGGAAATGTGTGCAGTCATAAATATTGCACAAAGAGATAGGAGTTATTAATAGAAGTAGAAAATGAAGTAGGGTAGGACAGGGAGGATACTAATCTATCAAAGAGGTTGGAACCGATATCTTACTATTTTTTGCATTATCCATGTTATGCAATTTTCCATCCACTTTCAAATTCCCCTCTAAACAAAATGTGTGGAAAGGAGGGATTTCACTGATGCCCATAGGAAACGCTGGGTCAGTCCTCACTGGTCTTTTCCTGATTTGTCTCTGTGTAGTCCTACATCTTGTATTTTGGGAGTGTCATTCTTCCTCTGCCACACTGGATTCTCTTTCCTTCCTTCCCCCAAGGCACTTTAAACAGAAATGTTATGAAAAACAGAAGACTCTGAATGAATTTTTGGATAATCACAGATTATAGCCAGATATGATTCCAGATTCAGCATTTGACCTACAATCTTATTGACCACTCCTCACTCCAGGGATTTTCTTGTGGGTCATAATGCCGTCTGCTTCCCAGGAGACACTCAGAGCTGCTCACAAATTCTGATGAATTGTCTATGACAAGCAGGTGAGCTCTTCTTCTCTTACTCTTAACTCATGTCTAGACTTCGCTCTGCATTTCCAAAATGGTGTCTCAGTGGTGGTGCTCTGCTACACAAGGACCACTGACACCGAGTGTCCCGCCTCAGCACTACAAAGAACTGGAAGGAGCTTTACACCTAGAGATCACACACTTAAGGAGAAATCCCTTCTCCACTGATCAGAACAAAGAGTGCTCAGTGGGAGTGGAGAACTGTCTTTCCTATTACACACCTCAGCCCAGTGATAGACATGCATAGAGACTCAAGGGTGTTTAATAGCAGGCTAAATGGAATGGGAAAGAGACAAAGAGCAGGTGATTAGAGAAGCAAATTCTTATCGAAGTTAAGCACTGATAAACACAGGCTCTCAAGTTGGTCTTGGCGAAGAAAAGAGAATCATCTTTCCTAGAAAGGAGTGAGGGAAGATAGGGAAAGCCAAGATAAAAATTAAATGAATCCCAGTGTTTGTTTTCCACCCCCTTGATTTCCTCTGTACCTTGGTATAAATGGGATGGGATTGAGTACATTTTCTACCTTGAGATTTGTCCCAGACCTCCTCTACTGGGAGTGGCACATAGAGCATGTCTAGGGAACTGTGAACTTGGGAACATGATCAAATTCAGGGGAAACAATGAGTTTGGAACCTTCATGCTGCCTAGAAATGTGTAATGAGTTCTAAATGTGCCTTACAGAATCTAGGTGGCCTTTCCTTGAATTTATAGGAATTATTTATCTTTCAAAAAATAAAAAGTCAGCAAGCCTGGCTCTTATTTCTTCCCTTTGGTGTGTCTGGGACCCCTTTTAAAATCTCTTTCGGTTCCAAGGATGGCCAACACAAGGAACGAAATGTAACTGGATCCCAGCCATTGCTTTTACGGTCTGCTACCTTACCAGACTGCATAGATGCACAGATTTTTCCAGCTTTGCCCTGAGCAAAGAAAAGGACAGAGAAACAATAACAAGCTTTGCTTTGCTTTCTTCCCAGGATGTTCTAACTTTGAAAAGCGGTTGCCTTAGGCTGAAACAATAAACAGCATGTCATGAGATGGATATATCGACAATCGCTCTCCCCAATGTGCCCAAGTTTGAAACCAATCAAGCACAAATTTGTATTTTTATCCCCTTCTTCTGATGTGAACAATAATAGGTAATGAGTTACTTATCAGTTCTCTAAACCACATAGTTGACATAATTTCATGATTGGAAGTACCCTCGTAGATCACTTAGTTTTACCCCTTTACTGGCATTCAAATCCCTCTTTAAAGCCCCCATGAAATGGTCATCTGGCTTACCTGTTCCAACCTCCTGTGTGGATAACTCATCATCTTTAAAAATACTTCATTCCTTCCTTTGCCAGAATCAACTAATGGAAAGTCCTCATTTATCTAGCATTCCGATCCATGTACCATCAGTCTGGTTTCAGCCCTACCAAGGCCATAAAGTAAATGGAATCTTCACTCACACTCACCCAGTTGCTGAGGCTAAAAATCTGAGATTCATTCTTTATTCTTGCCTTTCTCTTATGCTCACACTCCCAAATATCAGGGAACACCATCAGATCTACCCATAAATTTATGCTGAGCTTTATGAATTTCATCTCTTCTTCTGCCACCCAATGAGCCACCATTGTTCCCTAGCAGAGAATACTGCAGTAATATCCTAACTGGTTGCCATGCCCTTATGTTTGCCTGTCTTTATCTGTTGTCTACATGGCACCCAATTGGGGGGGTCCCTTTAACAATATATTCTACCATGTTCCTCTCTTGGTCAAAACTTGCTGACAGCCTCCCAACTGACTCATACAGTAGTCACACAAGGCTCAACATGACTTGGTCTCTTCCTTTCTCCCCTATTCTCTTGCCTCTTTTTCCTTTGGTCACTGTTTCTACCCAATCTTGGATATCCCTTAAAGAACCCAAGACTTTGCATCTGCTGTTCCCCCTCAGGTACCCCATGGTTGGCTCCTTTGCTTCATGCTGATTTCTGTTCAAGTGTTCCCACTTCAGGGAAGACTTCTCCAACCATTCAGTCTCAAATGTCACCACCACTCTTTACTCTGAGCTTTGATTATCTTCATAGTGTTTATCATCTCCTGACATTTGATATAATTATTTCTAAAATGTTTTATTGTCCATAACCCCTAACTAGCTTCCAAGCCCCATATGAGCATGGGTTTTGCATTTATTCCCTTCTGTAACCTGACACATTTCAAAAAAATTGTGCTATGAAAAGAGTGAATGAGTAAAGGACTAACATCATCTTTACTCTTTCTTTCAAACAACTATCCTCTAATCACTGGAAGATATTTATTTATCTCCATGCCAATCTTCCTCCAGAATAAACAATCCCATTCCATCAATGGTCTACACATGGTTTCCAATCCCCTTTATTCCTGGTTCCCCTTCTCTCTCCTCCATTTGATGTGTCAGCTCTCTCCTCACAGGGGCTGGTGCCGGTCCAGTGTGGCAGGTAATTGTGTGGGTTCTGGAGTCAGTTTGAAAGATTTAAGTCGCTTATTTACCTTGATTTATTGACCTCACCACTATTGACTTGTTTGCATTGCCAAGGCACTTGATGTTCTTTGGTAATAAGCAACAGCAACTGACTACTTAAATAAGAAAAACACAAACTTATTAGAATGATATGAATCTACTAAGAGATCAGATGAAAAAAAAAAATCAGGCCCTGGAAAAAGGAGAAGTAGAAAGAGTTTGGGGACCAAAACAGTAGGGCCACATTTTCAGAGTACTGATGTTGGGTGTTACCAGCTTCTCTATTTTCTTTCCTTGTTCTATTCCATTCACAAGTCAAGTGCCTGGAACTGGTCATGCTTTGGGTTTGTATTGACTCATATTTCCATCCTCTGGCCTGGAATTGGGCTGATGTTTGACAAGATTGTACATAATGGTAGAGAGGCAGTTACCCAAAGAAAGAGAGGATGGAATGGATATTGGGCAGGCACATGGGTGGGTGCTCATTTCACTCTCTAGCCTATTTCCTAAGGTGTGAAAGGCATATAAGAACAGTGATTCCTCATGGGTTGTTGGGAGTTTAAATAGGGTGCTATACAGAAAGGCTTTAGAGTAAGCCTACAACCAGTAGGGGACCCACAATGAAATTCAATACTCTTAAGTGTAGTAGAGTCAGGTGCCATTTTCCTCATTTCATACCCTAGTAACAAAGGCAGGGGTGGAATGCACATTTTCTCCAGCCACAGTCATGAAGGGCTCTAACTCAGCTTCTTGTCAGCCAAGACCCTTGAGCTGTCTCCATTGGTACTTCTGTCAGCTCATAAATCTCCCTCCTCACCCTGACACAGCTGACCGTTTGGTCTTTACACTTACTTCATGACACTTAATCTTGTTAGATAATAACCCATCCCTGTGTCGCCAATTCCATAGCTGGAATCTGGATTCTATCTTCTAACAAAAACTTTTAACTTTGTGTCATTTGCATGTTTGTTAGCAGGTTAACTGAGATGACAGGAGAAAAATGCATATGAAATTGTTTGCAAATATGAAGTACAACACAAATTAAAGGTATTATTTTAGTGGCCCTTTGGGTCTTCCCAAGTGCCAATGGATGTACACTTGTTAGCACGGTGTCTTTTTTCCTGGCGCATGCCCAGTTCCTTGTTTTCCAGTTTCAATTCCACCAGGTGAAATACCGCCATGCACCTCCCAGAACAAGCACATCTAAGAAATTTACAAACAAGAGTATGTGGGTTTTTCCTATTACCATCAGCCTTCTGGATAACTTCAGGGAATTCATATTTTAAGCAGACAGCAATCTAGTTCTGAAGCCATATGGGCATATGTTCTCCATCTTTTAAATCTGACCTTGGCTGGCTTCAAAAGCAACAACCAGTGCTATTTCAGAGCAAATATAATTTACATTATCTGATCGTCAACAATGCAGTATCTTTACTCTACATGGTCATGGTCATAGAGATAGCTACAATAAAGACTTTATATGAATAGCTCTGTTGAGGGATTTAGAGTAATGTTATTTACATAACTTCAGCTTCTTCTGTGGAAACCATGCAGAGCGGTGATATTCTGTGAAGAGTGTGTTAATAATCTATGCCTGCTGTGTACATGTCCTTCACCTTTTTACAAATTTACTTAGATGCCAAACAAAACTTCTTAGCACTACTGTTCTTTTGACTGGAATCAAATTCACTCCACCATATTAAAACAAAATAAAGACATTTCACTCTACAAAGATAATACATATCTTTGTGCCTTAGGCCATGGTCGGTCCCCCAGATACCTAATATGTTGTCTGATGCTGGTAGTGTTATTTTGGATTCTTATTTCCTATGCCATGATAAGTGTTCATGCCTTTCCGTTAATCTTTCATATTGACATTTATTGTGTTTATATATTTGAGGAAAGCAAATGCCTTTCTTGTTCTGTTCAAAAACATTTCCAGCAGATAGCAAACTCATTCAATTACAGGTTTTCCGTCTTCCAAATCCAGGTCTCTTTAAGGCATGTGACTAGGCCTTTGAGAAATGATGAAAGGTCTCTGTTCCCCAAACCTGTCCTTGATCCTCAAAGCAAAGTGACTCTAGCCGTAATTGATCTCTAATAGAATAAGGCAGGAGTGAACAGCTGAATGCAGGAGTGAGTGCTTGGGGGACACGCTGACTGTGAGCAGATACTTTTCTTCTCTCTTTAACAATGCCCCACCGCAGAGGTCTGATCAAGCTCAATTTCTGGTATTCTTGAATAGTCCCCGAGCCATCGGAGGGTGCTCTGGCTTCAGTCCTCCTCTAGATAAGGAAAGTTCAGCGTGACAGCAGGCATTCTCCAACTGGAGCATGTATGTTACATACATGCACGAGAGGGAGGTTTGCTGAATCGTGGCAAGGAGGATTCTAAACAAAGGCCTTGGAAAGTGAGAGTGTCTCCTGCAAAGAGACAGGATGATTTCATCTCAGTCCCCAGCTCTGCTCTACAAGCATGCAAGGGATTTCACGTCTCTTCACAGCGTTGATGCTCTGAATACTAATTGGAAATGTAAACTTGACAATGCTTCTCTCCCGCCTATGTAGTATTTGTGCTTGGATGAATTCTGGCCTCACAAGGCAAGCTCATGATCTCTGGTGTAAGATGCTTTATGGGGGCAGGGTTTTTATTTACCCTCCATACTACTTTTTAAACATCCTGGGGCCAGATTCCACTATTTCCTCTTTCTTTGCTGACCTCACAAAGCAAATGATTATTCCCATAAACTGGCCTCCTCCTTCTTTTTCATCTCTTGCTAGTAAGAGCAGAGATAAAACCTATATACCTTCCCTAGAAGACCCCAGTGAATCTACAAGATGAATGTCTATGTGAAATGATATAACTAATTAAAACAGAATGCAGTTTCCATAATGTGACATCATAACTTGGTATTTGGGAAGTATATACAAGCTGAGGCTCCACAACAAAGGATCAATGAAGGGAAGGAAAACAGGAAGAAATTCCATAAGGGTTGCCTAGTAAGACTTTGTAATCTCCTTTAGTGGCAGGATCTCAAATGTAGTTAAGCTCAGGATAACCTATGGAATTTGGTGCCGATCACACAATCTTGTGAATGACCCTCAGGTCAGAGATGACTCTTATCTCAGGGCCTGTTTCATGTTATCCTCTCTGGTTCAGTCTTCTGAGCAGCTGATGATTGTCAGAGCCCTCTGCTGCACTGTGGAATGTCACATGTGTTCTAACAAATGCCCTTCTATGCATGGAGGTGCAAGCAAAGGGTATTAAGGACCCTGACTTGCAAATCTTGTTTCATATCACATGTGGGAAAATGATGCGCTTTAGGTTTTATTGCATGAGATCATTTAACTCTATTTTCTGTGTATTGTATTGAATTGCAGAGCCTTACAGGCACACACTATACCTTGCTATGTCCTATCACACTCACATTATTTAGCTAAGGTAGAAGAAGGACTAGGGCACTCATATGCCACCAGATGTGGGGGAAGATTCTTCTAGAAAACCACTTGGTGAAGGAGAAAAATACTTGGAGCAGTAATTCTCAAACTACTATGTGTAACATTCAACTTGGACTTGCTAATACAGAAACACACACACAGACACACACACATGCAGACACATGTAGACACACACACAGACACACACACACACTCCTATGCCCCACCCATGGGGAATCCAATTCTCTAGGTGTTAGCTGAGGCTCTCTGTATTTTAAACAAGTATCCAGGTGATTCAGAGGCAGGTAGTACATTGGCCATACTTTTAAAAATACTTAACTTTGAAAGTACTACATGTTACAGAAAAGAACTCAGACATGGGAGCCCAACTGGCCTGGGTTTGGCTGCAGTGCTGTTTACTGGTCAAGTTTCGTAACTTCCTTAAGCTTTATTTTGTGCATCTATGAAATCAGTATAATGATATTCCTCTGAAGGTGTATTGGTGATAGTACAACACTTAGTACATGGCTAGGTATGTGACAGGAGCTCAATATAAATCACACTTCTTCTTATTCTTATTATGATTAAAAAAAAATCATGGTCAAGGAAGTGCTAAAGTAACCTCAACACGAAACAAACTCCTGCAAAGCAGGGAGAAGGGCGAAGCCAAGACAAAGTTTAGATACTGGTAGATACGCTGTAATCAGCAACTTGGGTTGGCCAGTCCAATCCAATCTCTGCATATGTAGTTTCCTCCTTTTTATTCACTGGGCCATTTTGTTCTTTTCTTATTTAAAGGTAAACACTACAAAACTTGTTTTGTTACTATAAATTATATTCCCTTATGGACACTTCTAGAAAAGTATGGAGTGAGATACTCATTTTTCTTTGTTTTCCCATGCCCATTGAAGGCGTTATCCCTGAGGCTGTTCTAATAGTCCAAAGAAGTGCTAGAAGACAGTGACTACGGGAAGGGGGAAATGCTAGGAAGGTGTGCTCAGAAACTCCACGACACTGCAGTGATGGAAGCTATCTGCTCAGCTCTGTTTTCAAAGCAGGAGTCAGCACCCCAGTGTACTGGTTGTGAAAAGGATGTGATAGGTCAGGGAGTTGGTAATGGTGGTGGTGGAAACGGGGCCTGTTTCACAGTCGTGTCACCATACAGTTGCACAAGGTCCCATGCTTAGAGGGGTCCCACAATGCTTTTACTACTCTTCTGTTGCCCTCTTGAAATTTTTAATAATTCTGAACAGTGGCACTACATTTTCATTTTACACGGGGCCTCATGTTTCAGAGCTGGTCCTGGACAGATATTAGGAGGGCTACTGTACATTATTAAAGACACCCTCAGCAGCAGTGGGGGGGGGCATTAAAACACTGATGAACTCTGATTTATACTCTGAAGAGATTTTTCTTCTCCTGAGCAAGAATAGATCATAGGTAAAGGGGAAGAAGAATGGAAACAAAAAGACTAGTAAGAAAGGATATCATTCTAGTATCTGGGTGAGAAAGGATAGTGGGATGGGATAGATCATGTACACGGGATACCCTAGACCCCAGAAGGAATTGGAGATACATCTATGGTGGCAGAGCCAACAAGGCTGAAGTTCAGCCAAAGAAATGTGTTGGTTACATACGTCTGCCATCAGCACGATGGCCTCTTGTGAAGTGAGGGAAATGCCAGGAACCATGCTGGTGGGAGAAGTATGCTGCACACAAGATTTTTGGCACTGACCCTAACAGCTTTGGGGCCTGGAGTCTGAATGAGGGCTCTGCAGAGCGGGGTTCAGGCTGACCCAGGTCACCCAGCGGCGAATCTAGTGTGGGGGGCAGAGGAAGAGCCTAACTGGCAACTGTGCTCCCAAGCTGCTGCTGACAGCGGTTATTGATGGCAGTCCTTTGTCTTGACTTGGGGACAGTCAGTGAATGAAGAGGCTAATGTTGGACTGGATACATCACTACAAAGCTGGTTAAGCAGAAACAGCAGAAGAAAACTACCCAAACCCCACTTAAAGTTTTTTGTTTTTTGTTTTTGTTTTTGTTTTTGTTTTTTTTAGAGCTCCAATATTGTCTAGACTAGAGAGGGCAGCATTTATAGTTTTTTTAAAATTTATTTTATTTTTTCAGTGTTCCAAGATTCATTGTTTATTTCCCACATCCAGTGCTCCATGCAATACGTGCCCTCAGTACCCACCACCAGGCTCTCCCATCCCCCACCCCCTTTGGGGAGAGAAATGAAACATGAGAGACTTTGGACTCAGGAACAAACTGAGGGTCTTGGAGGGGAGAGGGCAGCATCTAAATATTTATAGTGGTTTCTTGTTTACTATGTTTTATTTTCTTTGGACTGTGGAAATTATTACAAAGATGAATTTCATGGTTGTTACTGATGATTAAATTCCATAATTAATTTTAAACTCAACATGACCTACTGCTATTTCTTTAATCTAACTAATGAAACTCCTTGGAATTTACATTAACCAATTAATCAACATGACTTGGGGGAAGATATTAGGGTTACAAGTCTTCATAGCCACAAAGTCAATGGTCATTTCAAATTAAGAAACCTCAGAGACCCAAGCTTATTTTATACCCACCTACATTGACTTTAATCATGTTTATGAAGTGCATGGAGCTACCATTATTTTTCTTTAATTTCTTTAGCTTAGTCTGGTTATGGAGCTGAGGATGTCATATGGTCTTGAGATAATAAGCTTTTTTTTGTAGTAGCTCTGAGAGGCTTTTTGTGTTTCCTCCATTAAAATGGAAAAAGAAAGCCAGGTTGGCTATTCTTCCTCTTCTTCTTTTTTAAAAGATTTTATTTATTTATGACAGAGACAGTAAGAGAGGGAACACAAGCACAGGGGAGCTGGAGAGGGAAAAGCAGGTTCTCTGCTGAGCAGGGACCCCGATGTGGCTCGATCCCAGGATGCTGGGATCATGACCTGAGCCAAAGGCAGACAACTAAGGTGACTGAGCTACCCAAGTGCCCCCAGGTTGGCTATTTTCAAATGAAAAATTATTCTCCAAGTTTGTGCCGACATTTTGGATTCACAAATCTACCATACTGTGTCAAAATGAAACTTAGACCCTAAAAATGCTCACTGTCCGCCTCTCTGTTTACCTTCAGAAATGACTGAAACACAACTTTAAGGTTTTCCAATTACTTCTACTTTGCGCTCTGCTTTGTTGTACTGGGTTTTTGCTAAGGCAGCATCCCCATTTGATGAAATGAACGTAAAAGAAAGGATAGAGCATAAAGCCCTTCAAAAACAAGATAACACCATTGAATGAACTGATCTTTCATCAGATTGAAACCTTTTAGCCTGTTTTCATGTATAAAACAAAACTGGGGCCTCAGAAAGGCATTGGCCAAGAGGCTAAGATATTTGTTTGTTTTAATTTGTGTATTCAATTGGTCTTAGAATCCACTTTAAAGATACACAAATATTTTCTTTGGAAATGCAGATACTTCCTGCATTTATGAAGGGACAAATAAATGAAAGCTCTGTTTGTTTTGTAGGACCAGATGTGGGCTGGATACAGTGTGGGATGGAGCAAAAAAGACTGGGACTGGCGTGGGGCCCCACTCTAGCACCAGTTATGACCTTGGGCAAGTCAGAGACACCCTCCCCCAGCCTCACTGTCAACTGTAAAATATCAATAAAATACTGATGTAAATGGTAAGTTTTATTCTAATTTCCCAACTTGTCAATACCAAGAGCCACTTCCTTTTTTTTCTTCATTTCTACATTTTCAATAACTTAATGGGATTTTTTGTAGTGATTTGCAACTCAGTTCAGTATATTTCCCATATCATTACACCTTCTCCCCCATTAAAAAAAAAATTATTATTTTACCCTCTGGTGGACCTCCAAGGCAAAGCAAGATGTCTTTCCAAAGGGATTTAATTAGAGGCTTATTGATTTTCCTCACATTGGTCCATTGTCCCTTAGTTTTTCAGTTGTTTATAAACACATAAACTTGCATTTAAGTGTTTACAGGCACAGATTATGTAAACAATTATTGTAGAGTCAAGAAAACATATAATCACAGAAGGAGTTGGTTGTAGATACATTTTAAAATATTTGACTTTACTCCTGGGAAAAAAGGGTGAAAAAAATGTGAACAGCCCAAGGCCTACACTATATTTTATGTAAACTAAGAACTGATCTAATCCATCCAGCCATCATTCTTCCTACCAGAAAACACTGGTGTCTGTAGAATGATGGCAACATGTCATCTTGGGGATGACGATTTGAACTTCAGTACTGTAACTGGTAGAATTGCCATAGAATTTCACTTTTTGACTGATCTCCTCTATCAAGCTAGCGAATATATTCCAAGCACTAAAACACAATTATGAAAGGCCCAATGAGCTACATATGGTACAGAGCTATCACAAGTCTCATGAATGATTTCCTCTAGTCCTTTATTGATTATTCTAATATCACTTTTATTTCCTTGCGGGGCTGCAAGCATTTACCTGAACTTAAATGTAGTTTTCCCTTAGGCAAAAGAAGTTTCACAGAAACTGACCACTGCAAAATATTACAAGGGACAACTGTTTCATTGTTTTGACTGGAAGATACAGTAAAAATTTTCACAGGCACTAAAAGATAAAGACTGTGTGATTCCACTCATAAGAGTTACCTAGAGTAGTTAAACTCAAAGAGACAGAAAGTAGAATGACTGATGGTTACCAGAGGCTGGCAGCAGGGGAGTGAGGGGTGGGAATGAAGAGTTAGTACTTAAAGGATCCAGAGTTTTAGTTTGGAAAGATGAAAAGCTCTGGAGATGAATGGTGGTGACAGTTACACCATGGTGTGAATGTGTTTAATGCCGTAGAACTATATACTTAAAAATGTTTAAAATAAAAATTTTTATGTTATGTATATTTTGCCACAATTAAGAAAAATGAGAACCTTTCAAAATATTTTGAATCTCTCATTTAGTTTTCAGCTATAGCATAGTCCGGGATGCTGATTTAATTGGTCAGGTTGAAAACTAATGAATATTCCAGATGTTCAGGTGAAATTTAATATGTCCAGGTGAAAAAAATAGAAAGTATAATTTAAATTTTGAGTATCTTAGTACTTTCTTAATAACTGAAAAAATAAGGCAGTAAATGCAACAAATGTTGACATAAAGGTGTCATATCTCTAGAGTAACACTGTCCCACAGAAATATAATATCAGCCACATATGTGGCTCTAAAGACTCTGGGAGCCACACTTGAAAAAGTAAAGGGAAATGAAGTTAACTTTAATAATGCATTTCATTTAATCATATATAACTACATTATTGTCATACCAATGCATAACCGAACTAAAAATGATTAGATATTTGATATTCTTTTCATTCCAAGTTTTTGAACTTGGTGTTTATCTTAAAGCACTTCTCAATTTAGGGATTATATTTTTATTGGAAATTATTGATCTATATTTAGATTTCATATTTGCTATTGAAAAAGTAGAAAATTGGATAGCTACGTATAGAAGAATGAAACCAGACCTTCTCTTATGCCATGCACAAAAATAAACTCAAAATGGATGAAAGACCTCAATGTGAGACAGGAATCTATCAAAATCCTAGAGAAGAACATAGGCAGTAACCTCTTTGACATCGGCCACAGCAACTTCGTTCAAGACACGTCTCCAAAGGCAAAGGAAACAAAAGTGAAAATGAACTTTTGGGACTTCACCAAAATAAAAAACTTCTGCACAGCAAAGGAAACAGTCAACAAAACAAAGAGGCAACCCACGGGATGGAAGAGGGTATTTGCAAATGACACTACAGCAAAGAGCTGATATCCTAGATCTATAAAGAACTCCTCAAACTCAACAACCAAAATAAAAATCACCACATTAAAAAATGGGCAGGAGACAGGAAGAGGCACTTCTCCATAGAAGACATACAAATGGCTAACAGACACATGAAAAAATGTTCGTCATCACTAGCTATCAGGGAAATTCAAATCAAAACCACATTGAGATACCAACTTACACCAGTCAGAATGGCCAAAATCAACAAGACAGGAAACAACAAGTGTTGGAGAGGCTATGGCGAAAGGGGAACCCTCTTACACTGTTGGTGGGAATGCAAGTTGGTGCAGCCACTTTGGAAAAAATTTTTATTTTTAAAAATTAAAAATAGAGCTACCCTATGACCTGCAATTGTACTACTGGGTATTTACCCCGAAAATACAGATGTAGTGAAAGGAAGGGCCATATGTACCCCGGTGTTCATTGCAGCAATGGCCAGAATCGCCAAACTGTGGAAAGAGCCAAGGTGCCCATCAACAGATGAATGGATAAAGAAGATGTGGTCCATATATACAATGGAATACTATGCCTCCATCAGAAAGGATGAATACCCAACTTTCATAGCAACATGGACTGGATTGGAGGAGATTATGCTGAGTTAAATGAGCCAAGCAGAGAAAATCAAGTATCATATGGTTTCCCTCACTTGTGGAGCATAAGAAGTAATAAGGAGGATTGTAGGGGAAGAAAAGGAAATGAGAAGTGGGGTAAATTGGGGAGGAAAGGAAACGTGAGAGACTTTGGCCTCAGAAACAAACTGAGGGTCTTGGAGGGGAGAGGATGGGGGGATGAGTGAGCCTGGTGGTGGGTACTGAGGGCACATATTGCATGGAGCACTGGGTGTGGGGCATAAACAATGAATCTTGCAACACTGAAGAAATAAAATAATAAAAAAGAAAGAAAAAGTAGATTCTTCTAATTTGTTCCAAACATATCTAAACATTTTCTAATAACCGAATTGAACATCAAAAAAATAATTGCCCATAATATTTGCACCCACATGGATGAAATGGGTTCATTTCTTCTAGAATTGATTTGACTTTGAAATAAAAGTGTGTCAATTTCAGATATACATGCAAATTAAATAAATTTGCCACTCTTTGTCAAATCCAAAAAGTTGAAAGCAGCATTCACTTTTTAATATTAACAATACATTCATTTTTTATAGTTTTTATAGTCCATTTATATAAAACGACCACTTTTGATAATATTTTCTGTCAGATTGATTCATGTTAGAAAATGTATAAAATCACTACTATTGGTGTGTCTTATGAGACGTTTACATTTTGACATAAATTCTCATAATTGTTTAGCTTTGTCACAAGCTTTTTTGTATATAAAGACTTTTTATTTATGTTTTTGAGAGAGACAGAGAGCAGGGGGAGACACAGGGAGCATCTTGAAGCAGACTCCCTACTGAGTGCAGAACCTGATGCAGGGCTTGATCTCATGACCTTGAGATCATGACCTGAGCCAAAATCAGAGATGATGCTTATCCTACGGAATCACCCAAGCAGCCCTATACATAAAGACTTTTTAAAAGTAGTTTTAGGTTCACAACAAAATTGAGAAGAAAGCACTGAAATTTCCTATAGACAACCTGCCCCAACATACACACATTCTCTGCCATTATGAGCACCACTCAACAGAATGGTACATTTTTTTGCCAAGGATAAACTTATTGACATGATCATTGTCCAGAGTCCATAGTTTACCTGAGCATTCACTCTTGGCTTTGTATTTTGTATATTCGACGGGTTTGGATGTACAATGACATAACTATCATTATATTCTATAGAGTATTTTCACTGCCCTTAAAAATCCTCTGTGCTCTGCCTATTCAGCTCTCCCTCACCCCGCATGTAGTAACTCCTGATCTTTTCACTGTTTCCACCCTTTGCCTTTTCTTTTCCTTCTCTTTCTTTCTTTCTCTCTCTCTCTCTCTCTCTTTCTTTCTTTCTTTCTTTCTCTCTCTCTCTCTCTCTCTCTCTCTTTCTTTCTTTCTTTCTTTCTCTATTTCTTTCTTTCTTTTTTAAAGATTTTATTTATATATTTGAGAGTGAGAGTGAGAGAGACAGAGACCAAGCATGAACCCGGGGAGAGGGATAGGGAGAAGCAGAGGGAGGAGCTGGCTCCCTGCTGAGCAAGCAGTGTGATGCAGGGCTCAATCCTAACCCTGGGATCCTGGCTTAAGCCAAAGGCAGACACTAAGCCCATTGAGCCACTCAGGTGTCCCCATTTTGCCTTGTCCAGGATGTCATATAGTTGCAATCATGTAATACATACTATATGTGAAATAAGCCTTCCCGCTTTGGCTTATTTCACATGGTACTATGCACTTAGGTTTCCTCCATGTCCTTTTATGGCTTGATAGCTTATTCCTTTTTAGCACTGAATAATGTTCCATCTTCTGGCTGTACCACAGTTTATTTATCCATTCACCTACTGAAGACCATTTTGGTTACTTGCAAAAGTTTTGCAATTATGCATAAATCTGCTGTTAATATCTGTGTGCAGGGTTTTGTGCCAACATAACTTTTCAACTCCTCTGGGTAAATATTAAGAACTGTAATTGCTGGATTGCATGGTAAAAGCATGTTTAGTTTTGGAAGAAAGTGTCAAACTATTTTCCATAGTGGCTGTACCATTCTGCAGATTCCACCAACAATGCATGAGAATTCCTGTTGCTCCATATCCACACTAGCATTTGATCTTATCAGTGTGCCAGAATTTGACATTTAAATAGGCCTGTGAGGGTAACTTCTTGTTTTAATTTCCCTGATTACATACTGATGTATAACATCTTTTGATTTGCCATTTGGCTTATTTACCATTTGTATATCTTTGATGAGGTGTTGGTGAAAGTCTTTGGCATTTTTTAAAAATCATGTTGTTTGTTGGATCTTGGGGTAGAGGGTTAGTCAGTTAAGCACTTAACTCCTGATTTCAGCTCAGGTTATGATCACAGGTCACAAGCCTCGCATCAGGCTCCATCAGGGGGGTCTCCTCGAGATTCTCTCTCTCTTTCCCTCTCCCTCTGCCCTTCCCCACTGCTCTCTCTCTCTCTTTCTCACAAATAAATAAATGAATAAATAAGTTTTTTTAAAAAAATCAGGTGGTTGTTTTATTGTTGAGTTTTATTAGTTCTGTGCATATTTTGGATAACAGATGTGTCTTTTAAGAATATATTTTCCTAGTCTGTGTCTTATCTTCCAATTCTCTTAACTTGCCTTGACAGTGTAGAAGTTTTTAAATTTAATGAAGTCCAGTTTATCAATTATTTCTTTCCTGGATCATGTCTCTGGTATTGTATCTAAAAAGGTACCACCATACCCAGGATCATCTAGATTTTCTCCTATATTATCTTCTAGGAGTTTCATAGTTGGAGTTAATTTTTGTGAGGGGTGTTAAGGTGTGTGTTTAGATTCATTCTTTTTGCATGTAGATGTCCAACTGTTCTAGCCCCACTGGTTGAAGAGATCATTTTTGCTCTATTATATTGCTTTTGCTTATTTATCAAGGTTCAGTTGACTGTATTTATGTGGCTCTATTTCTGATCTCTGTATTTTATTATATATCTATTTGTCTATTCTTCCACCAATACCACACGGTGTTAAGGTAGAACAATTAGGCAAGAAAAAAAAATTAAAAACATCCAAATTGGAATGGAAGAAGAACTGCCTCTACTTGTAGATTATATGATATTATATATAGAAAACTCTAGAGACTCCATAAAAAAACACAAAAAACAACCCCAAACCTTTTTGAGCTAATGAAGAAATTCAGTAAAGTTTCAGAATACAGAACCAATGCACAAAAAATCAGTTGTATTTCTACACCCTAACAATAAAATATCAGAAAAAAATAAAGAAACAATCCCATTTACAAATTCATCAAAAGAGATAGAATATCTAGGGATAAACTTAACCAAGGAGGTGAGAGACCTGTACACTGAAAACTGTAAGACTATGAAGAGAGAAACTGAAGAAAATGCAAATACATGGAAAGATACTTCATACTCATGGATTGGAAGACTATTGTTAAAATGGCTATACTAACCAAAGCAATCTACAGATTTAATGTAATTCCTATCAAAATTCCAGTAGCATTTTAACACATAAATTGAACACATAATCTTAAAATTTCTATGGGACCACAAAAGACCACAGTCAAAGAAATCTAGCTAAAGCAATCAAAACAATGTGGTATTGGCATAAAAATAGACATATTGATCAATGGAACAGAAGAGCCCAGAAAAAACCCACATATATATAGTCAAATAATTTTTGATAAAGGAAGCAAGAATATACAATAGGGGAAGTACAGTCAATTCAATGAGTGGTGTTGGGAAAACTGGACAGCCACATGCAAAACCATAAAACTAAAGGAAAACAGCAATGGTAAACTCCTTGATATCAGTCTTAGTGATGATTTTTTTTTATCTGATTCTAAAAGCAAAGGCAACTAAAGCAAAAATAAACAAGTGGGACTACATCAAACTAAAAAGCTTCTGTACAGCAAAGAAAATCATCAACAAATGAAAGGCAATCTACTGAATGGAAGAAAATATTTGCAAATCATATATCTGATAGGGGGTTAATATTAAAAATATATAAAGAACTGGAGTGCCTGGGTGGCTCAGTTGTTAAGCATCTGCCTTCAGCTCAGGTCATGACTGCAGTGTTCTAGGATTGAACCCCACATCAGGCTCCCTGCTTTGTGGGGAGCCTTCTTCTCCCTCTCCCACTCTCCCTGCTTCTGTTCTCTCTCTCACTGCCTCTCTCTCTGTGTCAAATAAATAAGTAAAAATCTTTAAAAAATTAAAAAATATATAAAGAACTAATACAACTGAATAACAAAAAAAACCCTCCCAACAATATAATTTAAAAATAGGCATTGGATCTGAGAAGACATTTTTTTCAAAGAAGACCCAAAGATGGATAACGGGCACATGAAAAGATGTTCAACATTGCTCATTATCAGGGAAATTCAAATAAAAACCATAATGAGATATTGCATCATGCCCATCATAATAGCTATTGCATATGCAGAAAAGAAATAACAAACCTTGGTGAGGATATGGAGAAAAGGGAACTCTAGTGAACTACTGGTAGAAATGGAAATTGGTACAGTTCCTATGGAATACAGTATAAAGTTTACTCAAGAAATAAAACTAGAACTGCTATATGATGCAGCAATTCTATTTCTGAGATTTATCTGAAGAAAACAAAACAGTAATTTGAAAAGATATATGCACCTCCATGTTCACTGTATTATGTACAATAGCGAAGATCTGAAAACAACCTGAGTGCCCATAAGTGGATGAAAACACACACACACACACACACACACACACACACACACACACAAAAATACTATTCAGCCATAAAAAAGAATAAAAATCTTGCAATTTGTGATAATATGGATGGATCTTGGGGGGCATTATCCTAAATGAAATAAATCAGACAGAGAAAGACAAGTACATATGAGCTTACTAATATATGGAATCTAAAAAATAAAACAACAAAACAACAAACACAATATTATTGATTCAAAGGATAGATTGGTAGCTGCTGAAGGGTTAGGGTGGCTGGGAGTAAAATGGGTGAAGAGGGTCAAAGGGTACAAACTTCCAGTTTGTGGAAGTCCTGGGGATATAATGCACAGCAGGATGACTAAAGTTAAAAATATTGTATTGCATATTTAAAAGTTGCTAAGAGAGTAACTCTTAAAAGTCCTCATCACAAGAAAAAGTTCCTTAACTATGCATGGTACTGAATGTTAACTAGACTCATTTTGGTGATTGTTTCACAAGGCATACAAATACTGAATTATTATGTTGTATACCTGAAACTAATATAAAGTTACATATCAATTTTATTTCAATAAAAATTATCACCTGTCATAACTACTATAGCTTTATAGTAAGTCTTGAAGTCAGGCAGCATTAATCCTCCAAAATTCTTCTTTTTCAAAATGGTTTTGGTTATTCTGGGTCTTTTGCCTCTCCATACAAATTTTATGTTTTTTAATATCCATAAAATAACTTGTTGGGATTTCAATGAGATTGAATCTGCAGATGAGGCTGAGAAGTGGCATCTTCACAATATTGAATTTTCCTATCCATGAACATGGAATATCTCTTAATTTATTTCTTCTCTGATTTTGCTCATCAGAGTTTTGTAGCTTTCCTCATTTAGCTTTTGTATACATATATATGTTGTTACATTTATATCTAAGTATTTCATTTTGGGGTACTAATGTAAAGGGTATTGTGTTTTTGCTTTCAAATTTTACCTGTTTATTGTTTGTATCTAGGAGAGCAACTGACTTTTGTATATTACCCCTTGTATACTACAAAGTCGCTATAATCACTCATTAGTTCCAGAAGTTTTTTTGGCTAATTCTTTCAGATTTTCTACATAGATGATTATACCATTTGAAAGCAAAGTTTTATGTCTTCCTTCCCAATCTGTATACATTTTATTTCTTTTACTTGCCTTACTGCATTAGCAAGGACTTTCCAGTATATGTTGAAGTGATGAAAGAGGACTTCTTTTCCTTGTTCCTAGTCTTAGAGGGAAAGCTTCAACTTTCTCAACACTAAGTATGCTATTAGCTCTAGGCTTATAAAGTGTCTTTATCCAGTTGAGAATATTCCCCTCTACTTCTAGTTTACTGAGAGTTGTTATCATGCATGGGTGTTGGACTTTGTCAAATATTTTTTCTGTGTCTATTGACATAACCATGTGATTTTTCGTTTTTAGTCTGTTAATATGATAAGTACATTAATTGATTAACCACCCTGGGATAAATCCCACTTTATCATGGTGTATAGTTTTTTTTATACTTCTTTGAATTCTATTTGGTGATATTTTTGTTGATAATTTTTGCATTATGAATCTACAGTTTTCTTGTAATGTCTTTGTCTTGTTTTGATATTAAAGTGAGGCTGACCTAATAGAATATATTAGGGAGTATTCCTGCTGCTTCTCTCCTCTGAAGGAAAGCATTGAGAACTGGTATAATTCATTCCTTAAATGTTTGATAGAATTCACCAGGGAACTCCTCTGGATCTGGTTTGAAAGGTTATTAGTTGTTGGTTTAATTTCTTTAATAGACATAGACATATTTATGTAATCTATTTCTTCTTATGTAAATTTTGGCAGATTTTTGTCTTTCAAGGAATTGGTTCATTTAATCTAGGTTATCACATTTATGGGCATTGAGTTACTCATAGTATTCCATTATTATTCTTTTAATTTCCATGAGACCAGTAGTGATGTCTCTCTTTTATGAATCAGTTATTTGTTTCCTCTATTTTCCTTTATTAGTCTGGCTAGGGACTTCACTAATTTTACTGAACTTTGCAAAGAACTAGCCTTTGGTTTTGTTGGTTTACTCTATTTCATTTTCTTCAATTTCATCGGTTTCTGCTCTAATTTTTATTATCTCTTTTCTTCTACTTAATTTAGATTTAATTTGCTCTTCTTTTGTCTCGTTTCCTAAGGGAGACACTAAGATCATTGATTTTAAAATTTTCTTTCTCTTTAATATATGCATTCAATGCTATAAATTTCTTCTTTAAGCCTGGTTTTGCTGTATTCCACACATTTTGTTAGGTTGTAATTTTACTCTTATTAGTTCAAAACATTTAAAATTTCTCTTCAGATTTCTTCTTTGACCTATGTGTTATTTAGAAGTATATTGTTTAATCTCCACATATATTGGGATTTTCTGGTTATCTTTCTGTTATTGATTTCTAATTTAATTCCACTGTGGTCTGAGAACAGACACTGAATGATATGTATTCTTTTAAATGTGTTAAGGTGTTATTTATTGCCCAGAATTTGATTTACATTAGTGGATATTCAATGTGGGCTTGAGAAAAATATGTATTCTACTATTGTTGGATAAGACAGTTTACAGATTTCAATCATATCCAGTTGATACAAATAAGCTTTTCAAAATTTCAAGTTTGGTTTGTTCATATGTGGAGTGATAATGGTGAAAGATATAAATCAGTTTGCCATTTTTTGGTTTTGATTATTGAATATATGGGAAGGATTAATTTTATTTCAAGAAAATCTTGGAGTTAAATGTTTTAAAACTGCTCCATGACTCAACCAATACATGCTGGCAAAGTACATAACATAATTAAAATCATTGTCTTCTATTCTCATCAACAGTTCTGTAAAGTGGTGATGATTCTTAGCATTTATACATATATTGAATAATTTTTTTTTTTAAGTAGACTGCATGAACAGCATGGAGCCCAATGCGGGTCCCGAAATTACACCTGAAATCAAGACCAGAGCTGAGATCAAGTCAGACATCTAATTGACTGAGCTACCCAGGTGACCCATATTGAATAATTTAACAGTTACACCCATGAGGGGTGCCCAGCTGACTCAGTCAGTAGATCCTGTGACTCTTGATCTTGGGGTTGTGACTTCAAGCCCCACATTTCGGGTAGAGTTTATTTCAAAATAATAAATGTACAGCTTAAGAAAAAACAATTACATCCATGATATTTTCCATAAAGCCCGCTTTAGAAAACTGAGCAAAAATAGTTCCAATATGAATCCTAGAGTGGAGCAAGCAAGAAAGGAATCACCTGTTTTTTGTTTTAAAGTTTCATTAACTTCAGATTTTAACCCAATATACCTGGAACACTGTCCATCATGGTAGAAACTAATTTCATATCTAGTTGAAGTTATTCTTTGATAGATATAAACAGTTGAGAAATATTTGCACAAGTTTTATTTGCTTATTTATTTTTGGTTTGAATTGATATTTCTTAGTAAATTTGGAATTTCTTTAAAAACTTGGGCTAATTGTGCTGTATATTTTGTATCATACAACTCATTGAAAGTCAAAGTAAAATTCTTGCAATATTTTCATAGTTTGAATCACTTGATCTTTGATATTTTTATATCATTCTATGTTTACTTGTTTTCTAGTTTCATTGAAGAAATTCTACTTTTTGTATTTTTTGTCTTGTCTTCAGAATTTTTTGCATAATTTTCATAATGGGAGTAATTTATTTAACCATGCTTCAGTATTTAAACTAGTTTTCTATTTTTTTGTATGTACAAGAATCCAAGGTGGTTATAGTTGGCCAAAATTATATCCTAGATCCTTTTAAGAAAACATATTAAGTTTGTTTCTTGGACATTTAATTCGGATTTCACATGACTAATGTCACTGATTCCTTTTTGCCTTTTGAAAGGAAACTGATTAGCCATATCATTGAATAGCATTTTGTAATGAGCTTTTGAAAAATGCACATTTAAGTATTAGACTCAATCATTCTAAATTGAATGATGAAAATGTCTGCTCAGAGCTTAGTGTGAGAATTTAGAAGCTAAATTCGGGCTTCATGGTAAATGTTGCCATCTGGGATTGAGAAATCAAACTGTTTGCTATTTGTGACCATAGATAAAAATTACTTCTATTTTTTGCATCTGAAACTATGAAATATAACTGTTAAACAAGGAACTAAAACAGCTCTCTGACCTGGCAACCATCACTATGTCTCTTATAGTCTCTGTCTTCCTCTACTTGCTGGAAATTCTTATAGCCACCAAAAGCCTTTTATGCTTTTTCAAAAATTCTGCTGTTTTCTAACATGGCTTCCACTTGCTGTGGCTCCAGTTCTGACTCTGTAGCCCCTTTGTGACACTGTTTTAGTTACCAATTTTAATGGGCTCAAGCTCTCCACATTACCCCAGTGGAATTCCAAAGAGCAATGACATGACTTGCCAGCTTTCACATTCAGTGTGTCACTGGCTAACCTATTGGGCAGCTATCCATCCCTGAGCTCATCAGCTGAGGAAATGAGGTCATTTAGGAGAAGCCAGGGCCATGAGAGCAACAGTGACTCTCCACAGGGTGGCTGCCCTTAGAAATAGTGTTGGCAGGCATGAAGAAATTATTTGACATCTGAACTACTCATGACTGGTGTAGAAGATCACCACAGCTCCTATTCTGACAAGCTGTATACCAAATCACTTGATAGACTCCAAAGAATTTTCTGAGGAAGAAGAAGAGATTTGTGAAGTAGAATTCTTTGTCCCAAGAAGAATAAAGGATGCCAGTATTATCAGGGCACCTCAAACTAACAATTTCTAAATTTGATGCCCTTCTGCCATTTTCCATCCAGTGGATAGAAACCCTTCACCTTACTTCATTGATTCCTTCTCTGGTAATAAGCTCCTGGATGGCCTCTTTGCGCCAACTCTCTGTGTTCTAAGTTGTTCTGTGTGTGAGAAGAGTGTATTAAATTTTACTTAAATGTGATGCTAGATTTCTTCTTCCCAGAACTAAGTTGTGACTTCTAATTAATTCCATTTATAAGTAAATAGGCAACATACACTGTGCAAGATGCTTTGAAGAATATAAGCATGAACAGTAGATATATTCTGCCCTCAAGGAACAGACAATCTAAAAGAAGTTTTATGACTTATAACCAATTATTTATAATGAAAAGAGAACCTGGTGTCCCAAAAAAGGTGCAGATGAAGAAAAATCTTTATAAGCATTCAGAAGAAGACTAAAAACAATGTTGTGCTATAAATATTTCACATTGGACTCTGGGTTGTGTACTCAGAGGGAGTCCTGATCTGTAGTATTTACTGATTTTCACAGTGTAAATATACCCATTATGGCCAATTTCAGTCTGCCAATCTGAAATCACTGAACATATAGTTGGGAAGAGACATGTGGTCACCCATCGTTATGTAGTATTTCCATCATTTGGATATGATACTCCTAAATAATGTCAAGAACACAGAGAGTAATAAAATGTAGTAAAATAATTAGGAGGTGCATAATCTTTGTTTTTAATAAAATTTGTTTAACCCTAAGTTAAATTTAATGACAGGTATGTTTAACAACTGGCTTAGAAAATTCCCCAAAATGTAGTAATTGCTACTCTCAAGCCTGCTCCAGCACATTGTGCATTAACAGGTTGTGAGGAACTTGGATTCTAACTGGGGGACAGACAGAGCAAAAGGAGGTCTGTAGGTTGAGCCTTTGGACACAGGCATGGAGAGAAGAGGCCTGTTCCCGAAAGAAAATGAGAAGGAATCGAAGAACAAAAAGCTTGCGGCACGAATGGGAAAAAAAGAAAAAAAAAAAAAAGAGTAAACCACTTCTGTAATCCTACTCGGTCACTAACTACTGACCCGCTCAGGGCTAATTCTCATGTCCAGTTCCGCCCATTTCAAACTGATGACAATGATAACAATAACAATGATAATGGCAGCTAATATTTGTTGAAGATTGCTTGGTGCCAGGTACGGTTCTAACTAAGGAAGAAACCTCCCTGTTTCCTTATTTACCATGTTGCTGAGCAGCCACTGTCTTCTCTGGGTGAGGCACTTCATTCTCCAGCTTACCGCCGAGCCTGCTGTTTCCCCTTGTCTTTCCCACACCATAGTGCAAGCTGCCATTTGTCACTGAGCTTGTGCAAGGGCTTTGCGCAGAGTGAAGAAATAGCCCTCTGCATCCATGACTCAGAAATGTAAAAACAAAGGAGAAATGACCACATCTTTCCAGAAAGATAGGAAAGAGTGTATTTCTTTGTAGACATAGAGAACACTTCTGTGTGTTTAATGTGGAAATATCTGATCTGTTTCATTAATTTATATTACCAACCCCCCCGAAACCCTGCCATTGGCACTTGAGTTCTATTTCTGTGGGCAAGACTGTCCCATCAATGAGTAGTAAAATAAAAATTAGTTTTGTAGTCAAGGACTTGCTATGTTGAGAAAGTCCATAAATTTAAAATGTGTCCAAAACTTTCAAAAGTGGGTATGGAACTTGATGTGTATTAAAATCATTCTGAGACAGGCTTTCTGTACATGAGCTCTGAGCAGTTAGTATTAAGGGAGCAGAAAGAGACTTGGTTTTGTTCCTTTCTGCCAATTTCTCATACACCCTATCTCGTTGGAAGCAATCCTATCTCCCACAATTTCAGGTTAAGAAATGATAGGAACATCTCACTGCATTGCCTCTTAGATTCTAGGAGTGATGGGAAATAGGAAAAAAGCAGTGAAACAAAACTAAGATGAATGATATTCTAAATACAGTAAGACTAGTAATTCTGTTTTTATTTGGAAATCCATTTATTTCTGTAAAGTCCACCTGTTCTCAACTTGGAGGAAATGTCTACTTAGGGAGAAGCAATTTCTATGGTTCAGTTTGAAATTTGTTTTTAAGGATAGAAGAAATGTACCATTGAAACGGAAGTGAGAGTACAATTGAGGACCCTTTCAAGGATTACATATCATACTCCTCACAGGAAGCTGTGTTAATTAAGAAATTCTATAGCCTGAGACACTCACGAGAAACTATGTAATGCATTAATTACAAGGGGAAAGTGTGTGTGTGTGTGCGTGTGTGTGTGTGTGTGTGTGTACGCGCGCACATGCACTAGGAAGGAGAATTAATCAAATGATGGTTTATTTTCTTAGAATTTGGTATTTGGCTTGCTTCTACAAAACACTCAAAAGGCAAATAGACTTTCTGTTCTCCAACAAGATATGCTGAATTACATCAACATTATTTTCACATTAAAGATAAACTCAGTCCTTTGCTGAGGGTAACATGAGGTGCATGGCTTTAGAATAACCACCTCCACCCTTGCCAATAAACAACTTGAGTGAACTCAATTTTCTCTAATTTATAGTCAGCCTGTTTAAATTACTGTTATTTGACTGGGATTATTTCATAGGGATTTAATTGTGCCTGTAAATTGAATTTCTTTCAAATTCATCTCTTGATTCACTTTATTTCTCTCCCCCATGTCTCATTTTGCATATGCTCTAAAACATATCAATAATTTATGCCACAAAGCCTTGTTTTCTCCTTTGTAACTACACACATGTTCTGCATTGTGTTGTGATGTCAAAGGAAATGTGTATATTGTGAAAAGGTCTTGAATTTTTCATGAAAGTTGGTTAGGGCCAAATGACAGTTTATAGATCTTTGGGAGAAGAACAAATCTATTTTGTGAAACGGTTTCAAAACTGAGTAAAAGCCATAAGAGAATAAGCACTAACAAAGATAATATTTGTTGAGCACTTTTTTTTTAACATGAACAGATCTAAACATTTACATACACTAGCTAATCCCGATAACCACGTCGTTAAGAAGGCATCATGATCTCCATTTTACAGAGCAGGTAATTGACATGGGAAGTCACTGCGTAACGTCACACAGCCACAAGTAACAGAAGAGGACCTGAAACTTAGGTCTTTTGGACCTGAAAACTCAAGTAGTCTTTCCATAAAATCAGTTATGCAACTTTCTCATATGTGGGCCACAATAGCTGAGACAGATTGGTTTTGCTTTAAATCTAAATCTAAAACTAGAACCTCCAACTCTTCTTTCTTAAAAAAACATTTTTTTTTTCATCCTGTCTGTCCTACTCAATTCCTGCTGGCTCTCAACTGACCACCAAATCAAGTGAATAAAACCTGACGGCATTTGCAGCAGAGGGGGAAGGGAATGATGTCATCTACACAGATGTCTGTACCGCAGCACAGGCAACATGAGATCACCCTGAGCTGATAGAGTGGATGCAGAATAGTCATTCATTATTACTGAATGCCAAGTATATGCTAAATTAGGCGTCAGCAAACTGTGGCCTGTGAGCCAAATATGTCCTGCCTCCTGTCTTTGCAGTAAAGTTTTTTTTTAGATTTTATTTATTTATTTGAGAGAGAGATAGTGTGTGTGTGTGTGTGTGTGTGTGTGTGTGTGTGTGTGTGTGTATACAGTAGCCCATGAACAAGGGAAAGGGCAGAGGGAGAGGGAGAAGCAGATTCCCTGCTAAGCAGGGAGCCTGACCTGGGCTCAATGATCCTAGGACCCCGGGATCATGACCTGAGCTGAAGGTGGACACTTAATTGACTAAAGCACCCAGGCATCCCACAAATAAAGTTTTATTGGAACACAGCCATGTGTATTCATTATATATGGTCTATAACTACTTTTGTGTAACAATAGGGACTCTGTGTAGTTGTGATAGACACTGTACAGCTTACAATGATGAAAATACTCTCTTGTCCTTTATAGAAACTGTTTGTTAACCCTGTGCTAATGATCAAAAGAGACATAGCTCCTACCCTTGTGACCTTTATTATCTTGTAAGAGCTATTAATAAAAACTATTGTATTATTAAACATTACATGCTATGAAAGTAAACTAGAGTGGGCAATAGATTTTACTGTGCTTATCGTTTGCATTTGGTTCTTGAAATTCAGTCATTTGGGCTTTATTCTTGTATATTAAAAGGTATTTTTTTAAAAGATTTTATTTATTTGACAGAGAGAAACACAGCCAGAGAGGGAACACAAGCAGGGGGAATGAGAGAGGGAGAAGCAGGCTTCCTGCCGAGCAGGGAGCCCGATGTGGGGCTCGATCCTGGGTCTCCGGGATCATGACCTGAGCCGAAGGCAGTCGCCTAACCAACTGAGCCACCCAGGCGCCCCATATTAAAAGGTATTTTTTGAGTGGAGTGACAAACATATAGCTCTTCATTCATTTATTCACTCATTTAAATTCAGTGTATATATACTTAGTACCTGCCATGTGGTGGATGCTGTATTAAGTTCTAAAATATAGCAGCGAACAAAAGTTGAAATGGTCTCCTGTTTATTGTTCTTTGACTTTATTTCTCAATTGATTAAGAACTTAGGAAGAGTTCTATTTATTGAACACCATCAACCTCCCAACAGAATCCATTATAAAATCTGGCTCTTTTTGTCTTTGAATTCTCTGAAATGGCCTTGTGTTCTTATAGTATGCCCCCCATTTTAATTAAAACTAGCTTGACTGGGTTTCAACCCTCCAAAACTTGGAGTTTTGTGACTAAGTCAACTAGATGAGCATTTGGCTTTACACATCCTATGGCGGGAGGAAGCAATGGAACAAGGTGCTGGAAATGGCTTTTATGTAGACAACCATGTCTGTCCTAGTTCTGTTCTTGGCTTCCTATTTTCCTTCTCCATATGTTCTTCTTCTTGATCTTATCCTTGAAAACTTCAACTACTGCTATTCTCCCAGTAGCTTTCAGGAGATAGCTCTGTCTCAATTCCTTTGTTCAGCTGTTTGCTGCTCAAGCACCCTTGAACGTCTCACTGGTGTCTCAAAACTAACTGGACACATCCACTTCTTCCACCCCTCTCCACAGGCTCCTTGTCTTGACTACACCCTTGGAGAAAAACATGGAGCATGGAAACAGCTGAAACCACATGTCACACCCGAATGGAGAAATAGCTGTAGGCCTAGGGTGGAGGCCACATTGTGAAGAACATCCAGGGGAATTCTGTCTCCCTGTCCCTAGTTGGGCTCTGTTTACAACCTTGAGGATGTCCCTTTCCCATCCTTCCTAACTCTGACCTCTTTCTCTCCTAAACTTTGACTTGGTTCTCTAAATCTCAGTTCCTGAACTTGATTTTGTATTTTTTATTTCTATGTCCTCCTTCACCTAGGAATATTTACTGGATATTCAGTGTTTTATATATGTTACCTAATTTAGTCCTTAAAACAATCTTGTGAGAAAGGTAGCATTATTATTATAATCTATTCCCAGATGAAGGGTGAGATACAAAAATGTTTAAGTGACTTGTCCAAGGTTACATAGATATATGGAACTAGGATTCCAACCAGGTCTGACTGACTCTTAAATAGTGCCCTAATTCCTTCTTCCTGCTACTGGGATTTGATTTCTGTTCTCTTCATCGTTGAAGTACTACTTGGGGGTTCTGATCTTGGTGCTTACTTTAACATCAATACCAGGAATTAGTAAACTTCTTCTGTAAAGGACCAGACAGTAAATACTCTCAGCTTTGTAAGACATTATGTTGCTATCACAACTATTTTAGCTCTGCCATTGCAGTATGGCCATAAACAATACACAAATAATGCATGTGTGTTGGGGCTCTGTTCCAATAAAACCTTATTTTAGAGGTGCCTGGGTGCCTCAGAGGGTTAAGTCTCTGCCTTTGGCTCAGGTCATGATCTCAGGGTCCTGGGATCGAGTCCCACATCCGGCTCTCTGCTCAGCTGGGAGCCTGCTTCCCTCTCTTTCTCTGCCTGCCTCTCCGCCTATTTTTAATCTCTCTCTCTCTTAAATAAATAAATAAATAAATAAATAAATAAATAAAATAAAATCTTAAAAAAAATAAAACCTTATTTTAGATCCTGAAATTCGAATTTCATATAATTTTCACATGTCACTAATTATTACTCTTTTCAGTTTTCAAAAAGTGTAAAGCCATTCTTAGCTTGTGAAACATACAAAAGTAGGCGATAAGCCACATTGGGTCCATGGGCCAGAGTTTGCCAACTCCTATTCTACATTATTTGAGTTGGGCTTTGTACTTTTTCTAAAATCCTCAAATCCTCACCCATTAGCTACCACTTATGGTGAACTGAATATACACCAACGTTCTGAGCATTTATATATATACAGACACACTAAGGTGTTCTTTGTAGCCACTCCACAATGTTATTATTATCTCAATTTACAGATGAAGAAAAGTAACTACAGAGAGATGAACTAATTTGCACAAAGTTGTACTAAGCTAGGAAATGGGGAAGTCTAGATTGCCACCCAGGAAGTCCCACCCCAGGGCTGGCATCTTAAGCACAGAACTATGCTTCCTTTCTGGTTCTTATGAGATAATGTACTTTAAAGTATTTTGAAACCTATAAAGGGTTATATAAATGTTAGTTAATAACTATCATAATTATTAGTATTACATTTTTATCTAGGTTTCTAAAGGGATTGGATAGTAATCAAACTGATGTTAATCAAAACAAAAACATCCAGGCATGCTGTGGGATGGTATCTATTTTTCTGTCCATCTTAGCATTCAACATTTTTAAGTGCTGAATTTTCATCACAAATAAGTAATACAGGAGACTTCTTCTTAAAGGTAGTTTGCTGTTTGCTTCCATCTTCCCTGAACTTGGCATTAAGTCTCAATTCTGATTAAAACCAAACTAAAGCTGTTGTATGAAAGAAGTTGCATATCAATAAGGGTTGTGATTAAATCTTGTTGTTGTTGTTATTGTTGTTTCTTATTCTTTCATTTCTTTCAGGTTCTTAAATTAGATAGCAGGAGAGACATGACTTAATTATTGAGAATACTTTGGAGCCAAATGGAAAATTATACTACTACTTACTCAGATGCCAGGGTAATTAGAGCCCAATTATTTCTCTCATTTGGCGCTAATGAATGAAGATCAATTAAAAAAATAATGTAACTGTGAATTGCTTTTATTGAGCAGAGAACTCTAAGCAGCTGAAATTGTCTACTCTTTCACTAATTGAAAATACTAAATGAAGGCAACCCAGAGTGTGATTGTCTCCATGTAATTTTAGAGCAGTTTGATTTTCAAAAATCACGCAGATGGCCAAAGCCTTGGATTAGACTTATTTCCTGGGTACAGCCCGCTGGTCTTTCTTCCATAAAGAAAGTCAAAACATGGCTCAAAAAATTCCTATTTCTCTAGTGATAACATCAGGTTTGTTGGCAGGACTTTATTGTTGCTTCTGGGTTGGTCGTGCTTGGGATAAGATGGAATGTCTGATTTTCTTGGCTATTTTACTTTTCTCCTGATTAGTATATCCATTTCATCAAATGTATTCTGAAAACGTTTATTTGACTATACCAAAATCTGATTGAAAGAGACATCTCCTTGATTAAAACTTTAGATTCAGCTTATGTGGATTTGGGCTTACCTGCTCGAAGATAACCTTGGACTTCAGTTTGCCTTTTAATGTAACATTTAAACAGCATCCACTGTAACAAAACAAAACAACAACAAAAAAACTCTAAGCTTATGTTATTTTATTTTACTAGCATATTGGTTTTTGAGAGGGGTGATATAAGAATTGCAATTTATGGTCTGAATACACATTCCCATAAAAGAGGTAGAGGGTAGCCTGACACATTGTGTTCTACAGCGGAAGTAATGGTGTCATTTTTAACAATGGCGTTCTCCTCCCTCCTTCCCACCCCCACACATGCTTGACACAATCTAGTGACCTTTGCAATTCACAACATACGTTTACCTCTATTATCTCATTACAACCTCAAACAACATTATGAAGTAAATAAGAGGTTTTATCCTTAATTTACAATCAAAAAAAAAAAAAAAAAAGAGGCTTCAGAGAGCTAACAGGGCACCCAAGCATCATAACCAGGATAACCAGGGCTATTGGTCCCACTGTGGTCTCCATGAATGATGACACACCGGGCACCCCCCCAGCTACTCCTGGAGCTGTGTAGTATGAAACCTATGTAGTCAAAGAAAGCACCTAATTTTGACTCCTAATTCAGCTTTAAAGAAAATACAAACAGAAAAGCAAAATAAAGTTCTGAAATGCATGAGTCAGAATGCAGGCAAACTCTAAAACATTTGCTCTCAGCATTTCTCCAGCTGAAAAAGAACTGTGTGTGACCAAAGTCTGAATCAGCTTTGGTCATCTGGGCTTTATGGATTTGGCTATATGGCTGAGCAAGTGGAAACTCCGAAGAATAAATCCCCTTTATCCTGTAATGCAGTCAAAGTGGTTCGTGTGTGCCCCATGTTCGGTTTATGGGGTTACACTTACAGGGAAATCCTCAGGGTGGGGATTCTAAACCCACTGATCAAGGTTTGGTCCCCAGTAGCTGTGGACTTCCTGGTTAAGCTCTCCTCAGCACCAGCAGAAAGTGAGGGACAGATGAAGGAGAGCTGGTTAGCCTTCTAACAACCAGGGGCCTCATATTGTTACTGCCAAGTGAGGTTGAGCATAACATCCTAGAAGAACAGTGACAGATTAAAAGAAGATACCATTTTTTTCAGTGTCTTGTCACTGCCTTTCCCCAACTGTAGTTCACTGTTAACTACCACTTTCTTTTTAATAATCCCATTTTCACCTTGTAAGTAGTACCACTACACCTCACTGTGAGATTTTTGGGGTGTGTGTGTGTGTGTGTGTGTGTGTGTGTGTTGTACATTAGAAACACAACTTTGCTAAGTAAACACATTTAAAAGAGTCCATATTTTTTTTACCCGTTTTTGGCATGTTTTCATTAAGAACAAAACAAAAGATAGCAAGAGTTTAAAAAATAGGAAATAACATTTTTGCCCCCCGCCCCCAACACTGCAAAGCTTTTCAGTGTGCTGGGAATAAAGGAAGGCAGCACACTATGGATCAAGTCTGACTCTTCCACATTTAAGCCTTGGGTAAAGCTCTTCTTTAAAAATCTTTTAGCTTCCTCATCACTAAAATGGGGACAATTATAATTAACTTCCTCATTCTACTGTTCTGAGAATTAATGAGATCTTGCGGGTCAAGAGCTTGGCATAATACCTGCCACATGGTAATGCTCACTACGTGTGAGACCAAAGTATCAGTCTCTTTAACTAAGATTGACACATCTTTCTGTAGGGAAATTCCAGGGGAGTGGTGTGTTTTCCCAAAGGTATGGGGTAAAAAGGGGAGCTCTGTGGCTACTGTGGCTGCAAATGACACTTGGTTCACTAATAAACTCAACAAATGTTTACTGAGTTTTGCTATGAGGAGATCTCTCCAAGGCATGGCAGATTCAGTGGTGTACAAAACAATGTCTTATGAACTAGTGAGTGAAACAAACAGCTCTTAAAAACAAACATGTAATATGTGCCATGAAGAACCATGCATGCGGGTAGGGGTAGGAAAGGATTACATTTGTGCATGCAGGTATGAGTTCTGGGAGGTTGTTTTAAGAGTGTGGACAAGGAGCTCCTCTCTGATGAGGTGGCATCTGAACAAAGCCCTCGAAGAAAGGGAGGTAGTTAGAGTAACTGGGGAGCTGATTTCCAGAAAGAGGGAAGACCAAGTACAAAGGCCCGGAAGTCCAGGAATGAGCTTGCTCTGTTTGAGGCATAAGAGCTCTAATTGTTTAGAGCAGAGGATGCGTGTTAGATGGGGGCACTGGCAGAAGATGGCATCCGGAAGAGAAGTGGGCAGGGCATGTACGTCTGTGTAGACCAAGTGAATGACTTTGGGTTTTATTCTGAGTCTGTGGTGGGAAGCTAATGGGCTAGATGTAAGAGAAAAAGCATCTGATTTGCATTTTTCCAAGTTTACTTTGCATTCTGAGTGGAAGATTAATTCCAGGGAGTAAGAGAGGAAGCAGAGGAGATAGCAGGCTCTCGAGGCTGTGTCTATAGGACACGATGTTGGACTGGAATAGAGTAGCTGCCATAAAGGGTTTGAGGAGGAGACTGATTAAAGGGACTATGTGCGGACTTGCTGTTGGACTGGATGTAGGTGTGAAGAGGAGAGTCAAAGATTTATGACTCCAACATTTCTGGCCTGAATGCATAGGTGAATAACAGTATTCTCCATCAGGGCAGGAAAGACCAGGAAACTTGGGGGTGTGGATGATGAAATCAAAATTTCTATTTGAGATGGCTATTCAAATCATGTCAAGTAGGAAGTGAGATACATGCGTCTAAACTTTAGAGAATTCTGACCTGCTGATATTAACTTGGGAGTCATTAGCTTAAAGGTGGTGTTCAAAATTCCATAATGTATCTTAATATTGATTAACTCAAGTGTGAAGGTTTATCATCAGTCTCCTCCCTTGTATATTCAGTATATTCAGTCACTGAGTCTTTTTTTAAAAAGATTTTTATTTACTTATTTGACAGAGAGAAACACAGCCAAACAGGGCACATAAGCAGAGGGAGTGAGAGAGGGAGAAGCAGGCTTCCCGCCGAGCAGGGAGTCCAATGCGGGACTCGATCACGGGACTCCGGGATCATGACCTGAGCCGAAGGCAGTGGCTTAACCAACTGAGCCACCCAGGTGCCCCTCAGTCATTGAGTCTGAAGCTCTGCTATGGTTTTCCATATTTCAAAATCACTTAGAGAAGTTTACTAAAAATACAACCGCTCAAAGTTATATTTCTTAGACAATTATGCTTACTTATATGATTTTATTTTGTTATAAATATACACATATGGCTATTTCTTTTCCTTGGCAACTCTTCCACCATTTGAGAAGAATACTCAAAATAGTCACAGTTATCAATATTGAACACACTCCATATGCCAGCTCCTAATCCTCAGAAGAATAAGGAGAATTTGAGGGGTGCAGATAGATGCAAGATATCTGGTTATCAGTGATAGGAAGAAGAAAAGCAACGTTGGTGGTTTTGTCTTAATGTGGCAAATTGGAAAGTGTCTGTATCTGAGATGTTTCAAAAAACTACCCCAAACAATGAATGTGAACCCCCTCTATGAAACACATGTGCTCTAGTGCTCATTTATTTGAAACATTGAGGAGGACACAGGAAGTCAGAGTGGGATAGGGATGGTGAGTAATTTCAATCTTTCTATAAAAACTGTGACTTGAACTTGAAGTTGAGGCTTGGGAAGGCTCAGGTCTGTGTTGCTTGCAAGAGAGGAAACCTATACAAACTGGCTTAAGCAAAGAGGGTAGGGGGGTAACTGGCTCATGTTACAGGAATGGTAAGCAAATTAACTATAAACAAGGCTGAATCTCAGCGCTAAAGTGAAGTTCTACTTTCTGAGACATGGATTGAGAGATGCACCAATGCTATTCTGTAAACAAGAATCACCTTTCTATTATTAGAAAAGGGCAAAAGGCTCTTGGAGATACAAAAACAACAAATGTCCATTACAGGGAGGATAAGAGAAAGGAAAATGGACACTTGTGTCAGCAGTTACTTCAAAGATGAGATTTTGCAGTTTTTTGATTAGTATTTAAAAGAAAACAAAACCAAACCCTGGACAGTGGGCTCTCAGTGAAAGGAAAGGTGATTCTTGTTTGTGGAACCACACTGGCACACTTAGTCACATGACCCAGGACGAGTTGCTGTACCACTTCAAGCCCTAGGTTTTGCACCTGCAAAATGGGAGTGTGAATGGGTCTCCTTCTCAGAGCTGTGATTCAGACTAGGCTGTTTGGTCTGAGATCAGATAACCCTAGCTGTTGGTCTCTGAGCCTCAGTTTCCCTATGTAATAATTCTCATAGGATTCTGAGAATAACTAGAATAATTGATTTGTTGTGCGTATCACAATGCTTAGACCTTGCAAGATTTTAATAAATAATAATAACAATAATAACATCTATCATTATTGGATCTGTAGCATTTTCTGCAAGGCAGCCTTGGACCTTGAATTGTCTCTTGGGACAGAATTGTCCCTTGACAGCAAGGCAGTTATCACATGATGAACCTTCACCATATGGATCACCTTAGTCATCCTCGTGCTAGTTGGTTGGAATGTGACATCAGTGTCAGTTTGCCTGCTGGGTGTCTTTTGAGGAGGGGAGTGTTGACTCCATTCCACCGATGATTTATTTAGAATTGCCTGGGAGCGGAGAAACAGAATGTTCTGAAAAGTCGGCGTGCGCATCTTGTCCCAGGGTGATTTCGTGACTGTTCATTTGCTGTTTACATGGCGTACGTCTCTAATTTATAGACTCTGAAAGCACCAGTGAATGCAATAGACTAGCTTTGGATCGCCTAATATAGTTTATAGTGCAACCATAAATTTGGAGTCATTTATGGGACATTATGACTTGAAAACATCTCCCCCAGTTTTATTACTCAGGAAAATATGTGTGGAGCTTACAATTGCTCTAGAAAATGTAAAAGCATTTAAAAAAATTCAAGTGACAATACAGTGCAGGATCCAGGCTTTTATCTTGAGTAGTATATTGAAAGCCCAGTTTGTTTTTGTTTGTTTGTTTTTACTGAAACATCAATTTGTTTCATAATACACAAGACAATGGATTGGAATCTTTACTGAAAATAACTCGTCTTTGCTCTTGGAAAAAAAAATATGCTATGCTCTTCCAAAAAAAATATGCTATGCTTAAGGAAGAATTTAGCAATTAGATAATTTCTGTAAAATAATAATTGACATATGGCCTATTTTTTTTTCCACCATCAAAGATCTGACATTCTCCCTGAGTTTCATCTTACTCTAAAATCATCATCTTACCATTAGGTCTGAACTTAGGGGTAAAACAACAACAACGGGAACCAGGAACTCTAGCGCAGAGACCTTCCTTGGGCTCGAGTTGTCTGATGCTATCTGGGCTGAGCAGCTTTTTATCACCCTGGTGTTTAAAGGGAAAGGTCTCCGTTCTGTTGTCTTCCACACCCCCATTATTCTTTAAAGTTGAACCCGCTGAGTAGGCTGGGGCCTCTGTGCGGTAGGACAAGATATTGTTATCATAAAAATGAATGTGGAGGTCAGACATTTATCTTTGTCCCGAGAAAGAAAAATTATGGGTGAGGTGCTTTTATCTAAGCAAAGTTCGACGGAGATAAATAGTGCGGGGTGGGAAGCAAACAGAAACTGACCCGGGCAAGGGTGAGTCTTGGAAGAGAAGATTCTGTTCTATGGAATCCTATAATTGCTCCCATAGAAGTGACCCCAGAAATGCTCCAGTGTGACTCCATCAGGGCACCCAAGCCCTGTAGCAGGAGAGTGAGAAAGGACACATTCCTTTCAAGTGGTTCTTGCCTTAGGAAATTAACGGCCCTGGAAGGTACGGGTTAAGTGTGTAGGGATTTGGGGCCAGATGGTTTGGTATGAACTTGCCTGTGTCACTTTCTGATTGTGTTTGGGCAAGAAATAGAAATTCTCTAAGCCACTGTGCCCTAGTGGTCAAATGTGGAAGAACAATAGTCCATACAACATCATTATTAAATGTATACTAAGTAATAGAGATCACAGACCACCATTCCTCCCTCCTGGCCTCCCTGGCTCCCTTCCTCCCTTCCCTCCTTCCTTCCCTTCATCATTCATTCACTCAATGAGAAATAATTGAGTATTTATGAGGTACTAATAATGTTCTTGGCACTGGGGATACAAGGATTCACCAGGTAGCATTCTCGATCTTGTGAATTTTGCTAAAATGTTAACTACTATTACAATAATGAGTGAGGAAAACTGAGATTATAAGAAGTTAAGTCATGCCACAAAATAGTAAAAGACCTCAAAATAGAGCAGGATCTTCAGATTCCCATGCTTCTCTCCCCTTGCCCAGATCTCCCACCATCATCCCATACTGCACTGCTTCTATTCAGTTTGTTGCCTTCCATTTTGATTTGTTAAGAAATGGATTTTGGGGGGGCACCTGGGTGGTTCAGTTGGTTAAACGATTGCCTTCGGCTCAGGTCATGATCCTGGAGACCGGGATCGAGTCCCGCATCGGGCTCCCTGCTTGGCAGGAAGCCTGCTTCTCCCTTTCTCACTCCCCCTGCTTGTGTTCCCTCTCTGGCTGTGTTTCTCTCTGTCAAATAAATAAAATCTTTAAGAAAAAAAAGAAATGGATTTTTTTAATGTAGTGTTCAATGATTCATTAGTTGTATATAATACTCAGTGCTCATTACAACATGGGCCTTATCTTAATATCCGGCTAGCTCATCCCCTCAACGCCCTCCTCTCTGAAACCCTCAGTTTGTTTCCCAGAGTCCATAGTCTATCATGGTCTATCTCCCTCTCTGATTTACCCGCCTTCAGTTTTCCCTCCCTTCCCCTATGGTCCTCCATGCTATTCCTTTTGTTCCACATATGAGTGACACTGTATGATAATTATCTTTCTCTGCTTGACTTATTTCATTTAGCATAATCCCCTCCAGTTCTATCCATGTTAATGCAAATGGTAGGTACTCATCCTTTCTGATGAGTGAGTAATAATTCCATTGTATATATGGACCACATCTTCTTTATCCATTTGTCTGTTGAAGGGCATCTTGTGGACATTGCTGCTATGAATATTGAGGTGCCTCTGTCCCTTCTTTTCACTACATCTGTATCTTTGGGTTAAATACCTAGTAGTGCAATTGCTGGGTCATAAGATAGCTCTATTTTTAATTTTTTGAGGAATGTCCACACTGTTTTCCAAAGTGACTATACCAACTTGCATTCCCACCAACAGTATAAGAGGGATCCCCTTTCTCCATGACCTCTCTAACATCTGTGGTTTC
The DNA here is from genome assembly GCA_004023965.1 of Spilogale gracilis. Lineage (NCBI taxonomy): Eukaryota > Metazoa > Chordata > Mammalia > Carnivora > Mephitidae > Spilogale > Spilogale gracilis. The sequence continues at coordinate 22,309 of PITA01001519.1, read as the reverse complement.
TTACCCTGTCAATTTTTGCCATTCTAACTGGTGTAAGGTGGCATCTCATTGTGGTTTGGATTTGTATTTTCTTGATGGCTAGTAATATTGAATCTTTTTTCATGTGTCTGTTAGCCATTTGTATGCTTTTCATGTGTCTGTTAGCCATTTGTATGAACAGACACTGTTCATATCTTCTGCCCATTTTTTGACTGGATTATTTGTTTTTGGGGGGCATTGAGTTTGAGAAGTTCTTTTTAGATCTCGGATACCAGCCCTTTGTCTGTAATGTCATTTGCAAATACCTTCTCCTATTCTGTGAGTTGCCTCTAACTAATGATGTACTATATGGTGGCTGACTTAACACACACACACACACACACACACACACACACAAAGAAAAAAGAAACAAACAAAACAGATGAGCAAAGGGAAAAAGAGAGAGAGAAGCAAACCAAGAAACAGACTGTTAACTATAACCACTGATGGTTAGGGGAGGGGAAGTGGGTGGGAGGAATAAGAGGGGATTAAGGAGTGCACCTGTGCTGAGCACTAGGCGAGGTCTGGAGGGGCTGAATCACTATATTGTACATCTGAAACTGCTTTAACCCTGCGTGTTAACTAACTGGAATTTAAATAAAAACTTAAAATATTTTACCCAAAAAGAAGAAATGGATTTTAAAAAACACAAACTGTATTTTTAAGCACAGTTTTAGATTTATACAAAAATTGTGAAGATAGCATAAGAATCCCATATACCTCAATTTCCCCTAAATCTTACATTAGCATGGTACATGTGCTACAGCGAGTGAACCAATATTGGCACTTTATTCAATTTGCCTTAGGTTTTTCTTTTAACCTAATGTTCTTTTTCTGTTTCAGGATCCCATCCAGGACAGCATTTAGTCTTCATGTCTCTTTAGCCTCTTCTGGGCTGTCAATGTTTTTGACTTTCTCCTCCTCCTCCTTCTTTTTCTTTAATATTTATTTATTTATTTTATTTATTTTATTTTTAAAGATTTTATTTATTTGACAGAGAGAAACACAGCCAGAGGGGGAACACAAGCAGGAGGAGTGAGAGAGGGAGAAGCAGGCTTCCCGCCGAGCAGGGAGCCCGATGTGGGACTCGATCCCGGGTCTCTGGGATCATGACCTGAGCCGAAAGCAGTCGCTTAACCAACTGAGCCACCCAGGCACCACCCCTATTTATTTATTTTGGAGATGGGGGAGGGGCAGAAGGAGAATGAAAATCTCAAGCAGACTCCCTGCTGAGTGCGGAACTCCTCACAGGGCTCAATCCTAGGATCCTGAGATCATGACCTGAACCAAAATCAAGGGTGAGAGTCTTAATCAACTGAGCCACTCAAGCACCCCAGACTTTCCTTATTTTTGGTGGCCTTGACAGTTTTGAGGAGTACTGGATAGCTATTTGTGGAATGTCCCAATTGAGAATTGTCTGATGGTTTCTTCATGATTAGATGGCAGTGATGTGTTTTTTGAGAGGTAGACCCCAGAAGTTCGGTACCATTTTCATCACACTGTATCAAAAGTACACACTACAACGTGGCAGATCACTGTTGATATTGACCTTGATCGCCTGGATGAGGTGGTATTTGCTAGGTTAGCCCCTCTTTTGTCATCCTTTCCATGCTGCACTCTGGGGAAGGAAGTCACTATGTGTAGCACACACTTATGGAGTGGGAAATTATGCTCAACCTCCCTGAGAGGAGAGCACCTGCATGAAGTATTTGGAATTCTTCTGCACAAGAGGGTTTTTTTTTTTCTTTTTCTTTTTCAAATGCATTCAATCATTTACTTGTATCAGTATGAATTCATGGATACTTATTCCATACTTTGAGTTGCAATCCAGCACTCCTTTTCTTATCGTGTTGCTCAAATTATTCCAGCTTTGGTCACTGACAGTTCTTTCAATTAGCTCCCATTATATCCTTGACATGGTTTTTTAGTACTTCACACTTTCGGGTACTACAAGTTTCTCTAGGCTTATCTTGTATATTTTCTGTCCAGTCCTTGGATCAGCCATTTCTCCAAGGAGTTCAAGCTCCTTTTTATTGGAGGAGGGTATTAGAAATCAGTATCTGGACCCTAGGTGAGCTCATTGCTACTGTGGCACTTTTGCTTCTATGTACTCCTAGCTGACAGAGTGAGGAAATACATATGTGCTTACTTAACTTCTATACATGGACATACCTATAATTATTTCTATATGCAACTTTCTGTATGTAAAGTGAGCCAAACATGAGTTCATACTAATGGCTCCAATACCAATCGATTATCACACAGGTTGTTCTCGCCTCTTCTCTTCTCATATCTATAAATTTCCAGTTCAAAAATAAAAGATAGCTCCTAGTATCTACTATCCATTTACTTACTCACTTTCAATATCCATGTTTGATTGTACCAGAATTGTTAAATTACACTCCTATGTTAATCAACTTTATCACTAGCAACGAGTGCTTCTGTACACATTCTCTTCTCTTCTTGATGATGAACTTAGAGATTCTGTATTTTTCCAAAGTAAGGTTAGCACCTTTTTCTCCAACCCCCCTTTAGAGAGATTGTCTCATATATTTGTAATACTGTTAGATTGTTTCATCACATTTCACATTCATCCTGGGATCTCCAATCTCCTAAATGACTTCTTAAAAATTTACATACATACATTGACTCTTTGTACTGTAAAGTTTAATGGATTTTGACAAACGTAGTATCATGTATCCACCATTTCAGGATCATACAGAATAATTTCATCATACCATAATTCCCTGATGCTTCCCCCCTTTCAACCCTATCTCTTTCACCAAGCCCTTGGTAACCACGGATCTTTTCCCCAGTGTTACAGTTTTGCTTTTTCCAGAATGTCATATTATTGGAGTCAAAGAATATGGTGCTTTTACAGACAATATGCATTTAAGATTCATTCTTTTTCTTTTTCTTTCCTTCTTTCTTCCTTTCCTCCCTCCCTCCCTCCCTTTTCTCCCTTCCTTCTTTCCTTCCTTCCTTCCTTCCTTCCTTCCTTCCTTCCTTCCTTCCTTCTTCCTTCTTTCTTTTTTCTTTTTCCTGATTTAATAGCACAGGTAGATGTACTTTACAAAATACATGCAAATTTCAGATATATGCATTTAATGCTAATATTCTGTTATATGGATATACCACAGTTTGTGAATGCATTACCTACTAAAGGACATCTTGGCTGCTTACAGTTTTTTAGCAGTTGTGAATAACATTGCTGTAAACACTCATAGGCAGTTTCTGTGAAAATACATTTTCAAATCAGGTGGATAACTATCTAGGAGATGATTGCTGAATTTTATGTTAACAATATGTTAAGCTTTCTAAGAAAATGCCAAACTGTTTTCCAAAGTGGCTGTTTTATTTGGCATTTCTACCAGCAATGAATGAGAGATCTTGTTCCACATTCTTGCCAGCATTTGATGTTGTAAATTAAAAAAAAATTGCCATCCTGTATATATACAGGTGTATAGTGATATCTCATCATTGTTTTAATTTGTAATTCCCCAATGAATCTTTTTTCCTAATAAATCTTTTCATATGCTCAATTTATCATATATATCTTATTTACCATGTACATTTTCTTTTGCAAGTCCTCTGTTCAGGTTTTCTGATTTTTTTTATTGAGTTGTTTGTTCCTTTCTGTTGTTTTAAGAATGCTTGCATATTTTAGACACAAGTACTTCATCACATATGCCTTTTGTAAATATTTTCTCCTAAGCTGTAGCTTGACTTTGATTTTCTTAATAGTACCTTTAACAGAGCATAAGGTTTTAATTTTTATGAAGTCCAACCTACCAAATTTTTTTACCATGGATCGTACTTTCAGTGTTGTATCTAAAAACTCATTGTCAAACCCCCAATTTTTGATCTAGAAATTTTATAGCTTTGCATTTACACATAGGTACCTAATCCATTTTGAGTTAAGTTTTGTGGAAGACATAAAATCAGCATCTGGATTTTGTTTTATTATTATTATTATTATTATTATTATTATTATTATTATTATTATTATTTGCTCCTGGATGTCTAGTTGTTCCAGTGCTATTTGTTTAAAAGACTATTCTTTTTCTGTTGAATTGACTATGTGCCTTTGTCAAAGATCAATTGACTATATTTGTATGAATCAATTTCTGGGCTCTCTTTTCTGTTCCATTCATCCCTGTGTCTCTATTCTTTCCATAATGTCATGCTTTTTGGTCATGATAACTTTATAGTAAATCTTGAAATTTGGTAGTATGTCTTAAATTTTTGTTTTTATTCTTCAGTATTGTGTTGGATATTCTAGTTCTTTTGCCTTTACATATATAGCTTAGTATCAGTTTGTTGATACCTATAAATCAGTGTGTTAGGTTCTTGATTGGGTTTTGTTGAATCCCTACATCAAGTTGAGATGAATTGCCATTTAAGATAATTAAGTTTTCCAACCCATGAACACAGAATATTTCTCCATTTATTTGTCTTCTTTGATTTTTTAAATCAGAGTTTTACATTTTTCCACATATAGATCCTATACATATTTTGTTAGATTTATATCCAATTATTTTATTTTTTAAGCTACCATATGTGATAATTTAAAAAACCCTTCAAATTCTTATTGTTTATTGCTGGTATACAGGAGAACAACTGACTTTTGTATATGAAACATGTATCTTGTAATATTCCTATGTCACTTGTTTGTTTCAGAAGGTTTTGTGTTTATATTTGTTTGTTGTGTTTTGTTTTTTAATTCTTTGGAATTTTCTACATAGACAATCATGTCATCTGTGAACAAAGACAGCTTTATTTCTTTCCAAACTGAATACATTTCATTTTCCTTTCTTATTGCACTACGTAGAGCTTCTAGTATATGTGAATAAGAGTAGTGAAAAGGGACATCCTTGCCATGAATGTTCCTCATCTTAGAGAGAAGGTAACCATTTCTCAACATTAACGATAACATTACTCTAGAGTCCCTTGATAGATGTTCTTTATCTAGTTTAGGAAGTTCCTCTCTGGTCCTAGTGTGCTGAGTTTTTATCATGAAAGTATGTTGGATTTTGCAAATGCTTTTTCTGCACGAGTTGCTATGATCACATGATGTCTCTTCTGTAGTTCACAGGTGTGGATTAACTAATTTTAGAATCTTGAGCCAATTTTGCATATCTGGAATAAATCCCATTTGTTAATTTTGTATGATTTTCTATATTATTGGATTTTATGTACAATATTTTTGTGGAGAATGTTGATCTATAATTTTCCTTTGTTGTGATGTCTATCTTTTTTGGATGTTGGAGTGATACTGACATCCTATTTTAGTATTTGTGCTGCCGAAGCGAGCACGATACTGACATCCTAGAATGAGTTGGACAGTTTTCTTTCTGTTTCTATTTTCTGGAAGACACTGTGGAGTATTGGTATCATTTCTTCTTTACATGTTTGTAAAGGTTTATGAGTGAAACCAACTGAGCTTAGTAATTTTTAGTTATTAACTTAATTACTATAATAAACAAGCCTATTCAAATTATCCTTTATAGCTTGTGTGAGTTTTAGTAGTTTGTGCTTTTTAAAGACTTGGTTTACTGCATATAAGCAATTAAATTTGTGGGCACAGAGTTGCTCATAAATTCCTTGTTTATATTTTTAATGTCCATGGGATCAGTAGTGGTGATTATTTTGGTGATATTAGTAATTTGTATTTTTGTTCTTTTTCTCTTGGTTAGCCTAGCTAGAAGGTTGTCAATTTGATTGATCTTTTCAAAGAATCAGTTTTTGGTTTTGTGGAGTCTCTATTATATCTTGTTTTCAATTTCAGTGATTTCTCTAGTTTTTGTTACTTCTTTTTTTTGTGCTTCATTTAGGCTGGGATAGTTCCTTCTCTAGTTGCCTAATATGAATACTTAAATTACTAGTCTTTAGATGATTCTATTTTTCTAATATATGCACTGAATGTCACAAATTTCTAAGCACAGCTTTCACTGAACTTTACAAGTTTTGATTAGTTATGTTTTCACTTTCATTTAGCTCAAAATATTTTAAGTTTCTTATGAAACACTTTTTAATCATGTGTTATTTAGAAGAGTGTTATTTAACTTTCAAGTATTTGGGGGGGTTTTGTTATTTGTTAATTCTATTGTAATCTGAGAACATAAATTTGTTAAGATTTGGTTTTATGGCTTAGAATGTGGTCTTCCTTGGTGAATGTTCCGTGCAAGACTGAAAAGAATGTGTATCCTGCTGTTTGGTGGTGGAGTATTCTATAGGTATCAGTTAGATTGAGTAGACTGAGAGTGCTGGTCAGATCCACAAAATTTCTGCCTGCTTAGTCTATCAATTACCAAAAGAGGGTATTAAAGTCTTTAATCATATAGTTGATTGTCACTATTTGTCTTTGCTATCAGTCTTTGCCTCACATGTTTGACACTGTTGGATGCATACATGTTTATCCCTGTTCAGTGTTCTTAGAGAACTGACTTCTTTATCGATGAAATGCCCCTATTTATTCCTGATAAATTTCTTTTTCTGAAATAAACATAAGTTTATGTGGGAGGTGATCCTAAGATCTAAGATCAAGAGTGAGGGAATGAGGGTAAATCAGGGAAGGAACAAAAGCCAACAGCAGTCACTGAGGCTGTCACTCTTGGAAATGGGACACTGATTGTGCTGAAACAGCTGAGATACATGTGGAATGCTTCCCAGAATTGTTTACTCCAAAGATGAGAAGCTGGAACATTTATCTACTAGCTTTTATCCATTTGGGGATGAAGGTGACCCCGGGGGGCATTGAATTTCCCACATTAAGAGGCTGGGCTTGTTATGAGGCCAGTAAAGTTCAGCAGAGCCATAGTTGCTAAGGTAGGATATAAGGTGTGGCCATGCTCATGAAGTGAGTGTTCCCTGACAGCATAAAGTACGTAGAATTGTCCCCCGCAACTGTGACTAGAATAGGAAGCAAGCCATGCTAATGGGATGCAACGCAAAACCAGGCATCTGCTATGATGGGTTTCTACTGCAATTCTTCATATGGAAAATTATTGTAAAATACACCAGTATACTTTCCTACCTGGAGAGTGCCAACGGATGCTATTTATGTCTCCTCACTATGCTGAAAGCCATCTTAAATAAGCATACTAAGTAAAACCAGCATACTTACTATAGCCTGCAGCTTTAAAACATTATTTTTGGCTGTTTCACTCAGATGGCTGCTCCTTTGCAGATGGATGCCAATTCTGAAGCTTGAATGAGTAGTACACACTCAGAATGAGACTGATTCTTTGTTTGAATACTGAGACATTAGAAGGTCTTCTCTATCTGAACATATATTTTTCTCAAACCCCATTATATTCTCAGATGCATTTATTTCTAATGCTTTCTCTGCAAATTATGTGTAGCAAGAGATATAGTTCTCTCAAAGGATCAGCTAGTTGAAGTGTGTTCGGATAACTCAGTTGTCTAACTGAGGTGTTGGTTACTTGCAATTTCTCATGACAGGAGGCCGGAAGGCACAGGAAAATATCACCGTCCTAGTTAGTGTAATTGGCTCTTCTCACCATGAGAAGCTGGAGGTGCCACCTCGTAATGGGGACAGTGAGAAATAAGTCTGAAACCCAGGGCATTCATTCGGAGTATCTCTTGCTGTTTCCATACCTATTGATAATGGTCTATGGGAAAGTCCAATAACCAGTCCCACAGTGGTAGAAAAACTAGGGGCTCAGGCCTTCTGAAGGTGGGTATTTGAGTCATTACCAGAAAAACATCCCAGCTGGAGTGCTAGCCAAGGGGGCAGGGTATTCAGAATGGTTGGTGGAAAGAGGTCTATTGAATATCGATTCTAGTCTCAGCGCTGGCTGCAGCTGTCATTTGGTGGTTCATGCACCCCCTTGCATTAAGTCTTTGCAGAGATTGTGGTGGCTGCCACTTTAAAGAAACTAGGTAATTATTAGAACAGAGAGAGTAAATGTAGAGCTAAGTGGTTCAAAGGGTAGACTGTATCACACATAGCTTATGTATCTCCTCACAACATCTTATCTCTTCTTATCTTCACCTCTTATTCTAGCCAATCTACAATAAGGGATGGTTCCACTCATGCTTCAGCCAATGCCAAAATGCTCTTTTGGGCTTCCTGTGCACATCTTCTGCTTTCTGTTCTAGAATTTCTCTCCTGCTGTGGTGTGAGATGCTCTTGGCAATCCATTTGGCACTCCCTCAGGTACAGTGTATGGGGCAATCATTGATCCACAGGGATAGGAGACCCTGGTCAATGCTGCTTCTTTCATTCCTTTGGGGTGGATGGACCTGAGACACATTTCATCCAGCTTCTCTGAAAGCCCCATGGCATAAAGCAGTTGCTATGATTTTCAGTAATGTATCCGGGTATTTGGTCTCACTCATTTCCCTGTGTTTACTTCTTCACCCTAAACTTGCAAATGAGCTACTTGCACCTGTCTTTTTTTTTTTTTAGAGGCCTCTTGTGGGGAAATATAAAATGAATTAAAATTAAGCAGATAAAGCAGCATAATTTTTACGTGGACAGTGAACATTTTCCCAATTTTATGTAAATCAAGAATCAAAGCATCTTAGGAATCTTTGTCATTTTGTTCAAATGATCACACATATTATTCAAACATCAAGGGTTTATGCAGGTATAATACTGAGAAAAGTGCTCTACCAGCTAGACCACAGCCCTTAGATAGAACGATAGAACAGACAATGAGTTGAAAGTTGTGAGGACCAAGCACAAAAATGTTGCCATGCTTTTAGCTCCTGAGAGTGGGACTGGAGGAAGGTGCAGTTTCTGTAGTTGGATGGTGGGGACAGTTATCATTTCTTTTTTTTTTTAAGATTTTGTTTATTTATTTGAGAGAGAGAACATGAGAGAAAGTGAGAGCACAAGCAGGGAAGAGGGCTAGAGGGAAAAGTGGACTTCCCACTGAGCAGGGAGCCTGATGTGGGACTCGATCCCAGGACCCTGGGATTATGACCTTAGCCGAAGGCAGACACTTAACCAACTGAGCCACCCAGGCACCCAACAGTTATCATTTCTAAAAGAACATTATCATTTTCCTACTCTTTTGATTTGTCTCATGTTCTCATCACTGATGTTTCAATTAGGTACTGAAGACAGTGATTCTCATGGTTCTTCTACTATCTTTTCATTATGGACTGCATTCACTAATGATGCTTCATGTGAAATGTGCTACTAGTTGAGAATATTTATGTTCAAATTTTTATTTATGTACAATGAAGCACTGCAAATACAGTGCCTTAAGAAAAACATCATTGGGTTCATGTATCTATAGGCTATAGTGAGAATATCTTGTCTTTGCTCCACCTAATATTAGAGGAGGAGGTCCAGAGGCTAAAGTCTGCGGAGGACCCCACGTCCAGAGTATAAGCAGGGTGTCAGCTGGGGCTGTGGTGAGAACTGTTGGCCAGAGCACCTACATGTAACTTTTTCATGTGGCCTGGGATTCCTCATAGCATGGTGGCTGGCTTCCAAGGGGTAGCATCTCAGGAGAGAGAGAGATCACAAAACAGAAGCTCTATCATTTTTCCTAACACTGGCTCCAAAATTCCACAGTACCACATCCATCACATTCTGTTCAATAGAAATAAGACACTAAGTTGGTCCATATTCAAGAAAAGGGGAATTAGAGTCCACACTTTGATTGATGGTGGAGTCAAGAATTCATGACTTATTTTTAAACCTCCATAGTATATATGAGAAATGAGAGCTCCCCCTGTTTCTCATGTAACTATGACAATTTTTTATAAGAATGTCTTATTTCATGATATTGATCATATTTTCTAGAGCAATTCTCCAATAGGGCTTTCTGTGATGACATCAGTGTTCTCTATCTGCTCATTCAATACAATAGTCACGAACCAGATAGGGCGACTGTGTTCTTGGCATATGACTAATGGAACAGAAATTTAAATTTTGTTGAATTTTGATAAATTTACATTAAATAGATGCCTGTGTATGGTGGCTATTAGACAAGGTAGTTCAGTTCTAGAACAACAAGTAAAGAAATAGAGCTTAAATTCCAGCAGTGATGTAGGTGTTGGGCTGGCTCTCTAGTACAACCCTACAACATTCCAATTACAAGTGAAATGTTTCCAGGCCTGACTGCATTCAGAGTACAAATGGAGCTGATTTGGCTTAGGATGTCCTAGAGAGGAGAAATTTCCCAGCGTGTGGGTGTGGAAAAGCAGAATAATCACTGGAGAGAAGAGTCAGGACAACTCCTCAGGTGGGCAAGATACTGGAATGGTCTAGACATGCAGCTCCTTGCTCAACAATCTGTCTCTTCACACAGAGGCTTGAGCCAACTCATTTTGGCGTCAAGGGTGAGCACTCCTTAAGTTTGGATCTCACAGGATGATGACTTTTGAAATTCCTGTGTGCGCCTGCCTCCTGTGCCTGCTTCCCCTAGCCTCTTTGCCCTCCTTACCCTTGCCCTTCATGTTTCTGAGTCTTGAAACTTGTGATTTCTGAGTCACAATGTTGGAAACATCATGGCTATCCCATCAAAATGATGAGAAATTATCATCCCCAAATTTTTCTTGATCATCTGCTATGTATAAGGCTTTATGCTGGTTATGTCACTATGAATTAATTTCTACCCTTGGAATGCTATCTTCTAGATGGTGAGATTTAATAGAACAGCTAACATTTATAGAGAGCTGAGTATTTGTCAATTATTATGCTATTTTTTAATGAATATGATCTCATTTATCCTTTTAAAATCCTATGACACAGAGACTTTTTTGTCTATGCTTTATAGATGGAGAAGCTGTTGTTAAAATAGCTCACCAAAAATAAAACATCTATTAAGTGGTTGAGTGGATCTGAACCTAAGCTGAGTGAATGCCAAGTCTGTGCTTATAACCACTCAAGCATGCTTATGTTCCATTATTCTGAATAGCATTCCCACTTCTTTGGGGACTCATGTGTGACAAAGCCAGGTTACTAAGAGTTGGAAAGAGCAGACTTTCTGAAGGACACCAAGGCATTGGCCTTGGGGGCATACCAAAGAGTGCAGGTGGTACAATTTGCTCATCTGCTCCAAAGACATGAGGTTGAGGAAGGAATTAGTGAGACAGGCTGTGAGAGAGAAAAAAAATTTTTTTCAGCATTGCTAGTAGTAAGAAAATATCTTTAGAAAACAGCTAGGTAACTAGGAGGGAATAAGTAATAAGTGAGAGGCTTTTTGAGAGTCACAGCTTCCATGAAAGGTCAGGTCCTGCCAACTTACTCTACCTGGGAAGGAATGTTATATTAGGTGTGTGTGTTTCAACTTACTGAGCTCATCAGAAAGCCTTGAGGAATTGCATTCAAATGCCAGCAAAAGCCTCTCTGAGACAATGGACAGATCCGTATCACCATGAAATACAATTTGAAAGACTTTGATTAACTGTGGGGAGGGGGAAATCTCTCTACAGAGGGCACAAAGAACAATACAGAATTTAACAGGATGCTCATTTATCTAAAATCAAACAAGAGATAGAGATCAATTGTTCAAATGCGGGATTAGAGACATGGGTTCAAATCCCTCCTCTGTCATTTACTAGCTCAGTAACTCTGGACAATATACTTAACATCTTTCCGTGTTCCTTGTAAGAAAAGTTGAGACAATTAAGAAGGTTCTTTCAGGTTACTTGTCAGGATTAGAGGAAATAATTCATGTAAAAGGCTTAGTGCCACGCCTGGCACATAATAATGCTCATTAAATGGTAACTACTCTTGTTTTTAAAAAGTCAATGGAGAACAGTGTGGCCTCTGAGCCACCATCTACCGGGTATGAATCCCCAACCTACATAATAAATGTCACCTCGGGCAGGCTGTATTACCTCCCTGAGTCTCATTTCCTCACTTGTAAAATGGAGACAAAAATAACTGCTCACACCTCACACCCATTAAGATGGATATTATAAAAAAAAAAAGAAAAAAACCCAAAAACTAAGTACTGACAAGGATGTAGAAAAATTGAAACTCTTGTGCACTGTTGTTGGAAACGTACAAAGTGCAGCTGCTATGGAAAGCAGTATGGCAGTTCCTAAACAAAATACACATAGAATTACACTATGATCCAGCAATTCTACTTCTGAGTATATACTAAAAATAATTGAAATCAGAGACTTTAAGAGGTATTTTTACACCTTCGCTGCATTATTCACAATAGCCAAAATGTAAAGGCAACCCAAGTGTCCGGTAATATACAGACGACCACCAGATAAACAGAACGCCGTAGGGACACACAATATATTGTTATTCAGCCTTAAAAAGCAAGGGAATTTTGGCACATATTTCAACATGATGAACCTTGAGGATATGATGCTACCTGAAATAAGCCAGTCATGGAAAGACAAAGACTCTAGGCTTCCCTCCCACGAGGTTCCTGAGTAGCCAAATTCACAGAGACAGAGAGTGGAATGGTGCTTGCCACGGGCCAGCAGAAGGAGGGATGGGGAATTTGGTTTAAATAGTACAGAGTTTCAGTTTGGGAAGATGAAAAACTGCTGGAGATGGATGTTGTTGACACATGTGAATGGCCTCAGTGACAATGAACTGTATTGCATATTTAAAAATGGTTCAGATGACAACTTTTATATTATATATATTTTATCATAACAAAAGAGAGATAAGTTGTCAAGTATTTAGATGATCACCTGGGACTATATCTCAGGCTTTGCTATGATGATGAGGATGTTTATCAGGAGTATTATTTATTTTACATCTTTGTGCCCTAGCCCCATGTAGAGCTGCATAAATTAACATTCACTTTGCTTTTATATGACAAGGGTAATGATCACCCAAGACTTAAACAGAAGATTAGCCCTTAGACTAACCACCTGCCAGATTCTTCAGAACACTGATTACTTAGTATATGAGAAAAATGAATATTAATGACTTCCAATTTCTTTCTTTTATCTTTATGACCAACCTTGTAACATCAAAATAAAGAGGATAAAAAATACAGGAAGACTACACTGAGGGCTTTTTTTTTTTCAATAAAGATATTAAAATGCAGGTATCTTACTAGGGATAGAATCTTGGAGGAAATTTGAAAACAAATAAAGTATATCATCTAACCATTAATTAAAAGATTCAGAAAAATTCTATAAACCATGAGGCTGGAAGAAATCGCTCACATGCTGAAACTAATAATGGTAATTTTCAAATGTCAAACTACTTGAGCTGTCACCTTCTGGAAAACCATGTGTTCCCACTGACAGTAATTCCTAACACTGGGGAGAAAAAGGAAATTAAGCGACAGACTTGTTCAACTTTGCTAATTTCAAAGGCTGAGGCTTAATTCTGGGATTTGTCTGAGAACCAGGGTCACTGTGACTAAAGCTACCCATTGAGTCAGCCGACTCCGGCAATGAAGCTTTATACTCATTATTTGTGTTGACTGATGTGTGACAGAGTTGAAGAAATGAAATGTAGGAGTTAAGTGCGAGGCCTCAGGAGTCAGACTGTTCCAAATCCTTGCCTGGCTATGAGATCGTGAACAAATGATTCCTTGTGACTTGGCTTCCTCACCTCAAAGTAGTGATAGTAACAGCTTCTGCCTCAGTGCTGTTGTGATACTAGATAATACATAGATAATTGACCAATAGATAATACAAGGCAAACTTTTTGATTATTAAATCATAATTACACAATAAATTGGAGAAGAATTGATAAACAGTAAGGTAATAAAAATAATATAGGTAAATGTTCAATAAACTTTAATGGTGGGAGTGATGATAAGGATGACGGTCATGATGATCAAGGACCTCAGGGACCTTTCATCTCATGCCAGTGTTGTCACAAATGCCATGAGGTATGTTTTGTAGATGACTAAGCTTATTTAACCAAGAATGCTTTTAGCAATTAATGACATAAAACTCAATTGAAAATGGCCTTCAAAATATGTAATGGTGTTTGGAGAGAGCATTCTTGCTCGCACTTGTTGGCTCAGAGCCTCAGTGATCTAAGGGATAGCCTATCCGTGAATCTCTTGGCCCTTTTACCATTCTGGTTGCCTTTTGGTGCCAAGATGGTTGCTGTCTCCCCCAATAATAGTCTAAGTAGGAACAAGGGGCAATGGATAGCATCTTTTTCTTTCATTAGGAAAACAAAAATCTACCCAGAAACCCAAGTGGCATTTTGATCACAGACTATTGGCCAGAACTGTGCCCAAGGTCACTTTTTGCTACAAAGAAGCCTGAGAAAGAAGTATTTAACCCAATCATATGGCTGCTTCGAAACAACTGGGGTTGGACAATGAGGAAGAAGGAGGAAGTAGGTGAAATTACCTCTCCGACACTTGCCCTCATGGTTTTCCATGTAGAAAATGGGGCGAAGAGGCTGGAGGCTAATGAACAGGATTTTTATCAGAGAATGACATCAGAAAGTAGCCAGTAATGACAGCCCAGCCCTGAATTTCAGCATGGATTATGCTGCCTAGTTGTTATTCTGCCAGGTTTCCAGATCAACAGTTTGTAACATAGGTCACATGGGCTGGTGGGCTGTTTTTGTAAGGCCACTTTACAAAATGAGTTAAGAATGGTAAAATTTATATCTATAAAGTTTTACAAAAACAAACAAACAAGATGGAAGCATATGCAGCCAAGACCCTAAATGGCCCATGAAGCTTAAAAACATTTGCTTTCTGGCCTTCGCAAAAATGCTTTGCTGCCTCCCGTTCTGGCCTGTGGACTCCTTGAGAGGTGTGTTGATGTTCCCTTTATCTTTGAGTCTCAGTGACAGTGTCTGGCATGGAGTAGGTGCACAGTGAAAGCGTGATAAATGAATGGAGAAATGGTGACATGAATCAATATATTGTATTTCAGGACTTTCTAAAGTGCTTTTGATTAATAAAGAGCTTTTCTACCATTTTCCATCGCCTGCCAACACCCAAGTTCTGTCAGCTCATGCTACTTGCCCAGGACGTGAGACTTCGAATCCCGAGTACTCTCTCTCCTTGGACCTGATGCTGTGGAAGTGTGCCCACCTGCCTATAATCATCTTGTTTACTAATTTCCCTGGTTTACTCTGATTGGGAGCCTCATAAGCCAGGGCTCCTATTTATTTTATTCACTGAAGAATCCCTAGGTCTTAAAACTGATCTGTCCAATAACTGAGTAAATGGAGTCCTCCCATGTTAGAATATGTGGGGACATGTTTTACTGTGGTAGTATTGTTCTTTACCCTCATTTTGTCAGGGATTTATTTAAATGGCTTAATTCCTGAGGAGAAAGTTGTTCCTCATATTCTTTGTGCCTGGGCTGATTGAGCTCTAAATTCACATTTATGATTCAGGAGACTGGGAATTTTGTTGCCTAATTGATTAAAAAATACACACACACACACACACACACACAATTTTTAAGTAACAATAAAAAAAAAGAAAAAGAAAGAAAAAAAGTCAGACCTAAAAAAAAAAAGAAAGAAAGAAGAAAAAAGAAAAATACACATGTGGGACCCAGAGCTCTGTTTTCAGTGCCAATTCAGAATTATCTGATCCTTTCTTGACATCCTGCAAGACCCTTTGCATATAAATTCCAGCTAGTTAATTCATCGGCTCACCCATTATCCAATGATGTTTGATCATCCACTCCGTCAGGTGATGCGCTAGTGTTCAACAGTGGCTCTTGTTCCAGAAGGGCACTGAATCTAAATGGAGGAAACAAAAGAGAAGGAAGTTCCAGTGGTCATATATATATGGGCCATGAGGTGACATTCTGAGGTTAAGTTTTATATGTGTTTTAAATGGTACCCTGTGGCACCCGCAAGGTGTCAATTCATCACTGAAGATGTGGGTCAAGTTAAAAGAATCTGGTTAAACAAACCAGCCATCTTGTCTTAGAAGTGTCAACCTCAGGATATTTTATTGCTTTGCTCATTGGCTCTGTTTTCCTGGTTAAACACCTATTTGGATGCTTAGTGTCTAAACTAGGCTGTGGAGATGGGAAGAGTGAAATGCTAGTGCTTAGATGCCCTCTGAGCCCTGTCAGCACGAACAAGAAACAGCATTCGCAGACTCATTTGACTGGACGTGAGTGACATTCTTTAATTTTTTAGAAAAACTTTTTGTTTGGGAATAATTTTAAAGTTCCAAAAAGTTATCAGATAGTACAGCATTCCTATATATCCTTTATCCAATTTCTACTAATGTTGATGTCTCACATAACCATAGTACATTTGTCAAAATCAGGAAATGAATTTGAATGTGTCACAAGGAGTTAAACTCTGGACCTTGTTCAGATTTCCTCCTAGTGTCTTGCTTCTGTTCCAGAACTAAAAAATTGTATTTCATCTTACTTATTTAGGGGATAAAGAATTATAAATTAGATAGAAATTTTTTCTTTTAAAGTCTCTTATCATAAATTTGCATAAAAACTATTAAAATAGAGTGACTAATTTAAAATTTGCTTAGTGTTCATGAGAACTTTCGTATATTAAAGTAATTCACAGTATTTAACATACAGACTAACAAAGACAGAAAAATTATTTAGAAGAATTAGAAGCATAAACTTTTCCTGTAGTAATCACAAAAGAAGTTAAAGCACCTGCCGATAAAATATTCCAGGAAACAGCGTGTGTGCATACTAAAACACACATCTAAAGCACAAGGTCTGGGTGCCTGGGTGCCTCAGTCAGTTAAGCATCTGCCTTTGGTTCAGGTCATGATCCCAGGGTCCTTGGATCGAGCCTGGCATTGGGCTCCCTGCTTAGTAGAGAGCCTTCTCCTCCCTCTACCCCTCCTGCCTGCTCTGATCTCTTTCTGTCTCATGCTCTCTCGCTTTCAAATAAATAAAATATTTTAAAAATTAAAGCATGAGGTCTTATGAAGACTATTTGAAATGATGAATGCTTATTAAGAAATAAAAATTCTTTTAACTCTGCTGTATGACCCTCTCTTTTCTGTAAATCCCCCCACCATTATATATAATTAAGATTGCCTGTAAAAACATTATCCACCTAACATTGTGAGACTTTCTTGCTATTTTCAGCCAATAACTAATCTTTATGGGCAAATCAGGGAAATGCTAACAGGCTTGTGACTTCCCAATGGAATCTCTCTACTGAGTTACATTTAAATGTACTAATCCTTTAGGTCATGGCACATCGGCTCCCTTCAGCTACTTTATAGCACAAAGCCATTCCACCATAGAGAGACATTGCCTCAAGTTTATACTACACCAGTGGTCTAGCTGTTTTCAAACCAGACTGAAATAGGTCTCCATTCTGCACATGGCCATGACACTGGCAATAGTATTAACATGGACTATTTTAAACTATGAGCATGGGTGCATCTGGTAATGGTAAAGATGTTGGGCATCACACATTCGGGTTTTCACTTTAGCCATAAGGTAGCCTGGGTCTATCTAGTATTTCTCAAGACTAGGCAAATAGTGTGGAATCCTGACAACATGGGTATTGGAGTTAGGTAGTGTTGTGGATCTGAGTTCTACCATGTATGAGCCATGTGACCATGAACCAAATTACCAACCTTTCTGAACCTCAGTTTATCACTTTGTAAAAGAAGAGTAAT
This sequence comes from Spilogale gracilis, assembly GCA_004023965.1. Taxonomy (NCBI): domain Eukaryota; kingdom Metazoa; phylum Chordata; class Mammalia; order Carnivora; family Mephitidae; genus Spilogale; species Spilogale gracilis. The sequence goes on along the minus strand of PITA01001519.1, from coordinate 4,769 downwards.
AATAACAATGACCTCTTTAGGCTATTGGATAATTGTTATTGAAAGCAGGCAGCACAGTGTCTGGAATGAAGCCAGCACTCTACAAATGTTAAGTGCCATTACTGCTACTACTACTACCAGCCCGTGAAATATTAATAGTCTTCCTAGAGAAAAGTGTGGGAAGCAGTAGGTTTCAAGAATTTCAAAAATGGTTCTTTGGTGCAATATTTCTCAGGGGACAGTATGCAGGGGCTCCCAAACATATTGATCAAGACATCCTTTTTGTCTAAGCCACTTGTGTTACTTTCCTAGGGCTGCTGTGACCAAGTACAACAGATTTAGTGGCTCAAAACAACATGGACTTATTCTTTTCTCATCCTGGAATTCATGAATCTATAACAAACATTACGAGGCTCCAATCAAGGTATTTGCAGGGCTACATTCCTTCTGGAGGCTGAAGGAGAGAATCTGTTTCCTTGTCTTTTCCACCTGCTACAGTCTGCAGCCTTCCTTGGCTCATGCTCCCTTTCTCCATCCTCAACGCCAATAGGATAGAGGCTTCAAAGCTTTCTCTCCACTCTCTTGGACCTCTACTTTCTTTGCCACATTTCCTTGAATTTTGGCCTCCTGTCATTCCCTTTAGGAGGACCCATATGACTAGATTAGGCCCATTGGGATAATTCCAGATAATCTCTCCATGCCAAGATCCTTAATCTGACCACATCAGCAAAGTCTTTTTGTCATGAAAGAAGCATATTTGCAGGTTTTGGAGGTGAGGATATGGACATCTTTGGGAGACCATTATTCTGTCTCTACTACACGTTACCTAAGAAGTCTAGGGTTCTGAGAAAATAATTAAGAAAAACCTTGGACTTCACTGGTCAACAATTTAGCAGATGGGAGGCAGGAAGGCAATGAAAAGACTACACCTGGAACATTTCATTTATATGGATTATAAAATCATATGCATGGTATACCAGTCAGGGTCCCAAAAGAAAATAGGTGCCTACACAGGATGGTAGAAAAGCAAAAGAAGGCTTAATGAAGCAAAACGTGCCAGAATTGTCCCAATCTTTCAATCTTTTCTCTTTTCAGCTAGGGTGACAGAGTGACCAACCCCAATTGCAAAGCCAAAGAACAGGTGTTCTCAATCTCTAGCCTGTGTCCAAAACACTGGGACGGCTTCCTAAAACACAGACTTCTGGGGCCATTCCCCAGAGTCTCTGATTCAGTAAAGTTTTCAGGGGAGTCTGCTGCTGCAGTGTGGCATTACACCTTGAGAACCACTGATGTTGACCAAACAGGTCAGCCTCCAGGTGCACAGAGGAGGTGGTGAAGGATGAAGAATGGGTTTGAGTGGGCCCAACTGAAACAACAAATTCTAAACTAAGAAGTGTCGATTTTAAGTCCAATGGGAGGAGTCCTAGCATGTGGATAACCAGACAGGCTGGAGGAGTTGAGGAAGGTATCATGGAAGAGTAGAATTTTCTCAGGGGGGATTATAAAGCTTTCAAAAGCAAAGAGGGAAGAGAAGGACACTGAGGTAAGAAGCACGCAGACTAGAGTACATTGACCTGGTCCCTTTTAGGAGATTTATTTGGTGGGAATGTCAATTTTGAGGAGTTTTTGGAAAATAAGTTAATTGTGTAAGTGAAGGGCAGAAATATAGGTAACAGTATTTGGGATTGATAGGGTTGAAAAAAGGGAGCCAAATACTCAACGTTTTTGAGTAAGGGGAAAATGTTGTGAATGACCAGGATGAGTAGAAGGGGAAGATGGCTGACTTTGTGACACAAGTTAAGAAGGTTGTTAAAATACTTGGCATTGTAGAAAAAAAAAATCCCTACTAAGTTTGGGAACAAGAGATTAGGCTTCTGGTTTAGGCATTATTATTAACTAATTAACTAGCTAGATCAGGTTGGTCGCACCGTCAAACCTCTGTGAAGGAAGGGCATTATTTTATTACAAGAGTGTATTGATTGCCTGGACAGAAAAGAGCTAAGAGGAGAAACATTTCAAATGCTACCAACATCTACACCTAGTAAAATAGCTACAACTGACAGTGTATAAGCTTTGTCAACGTTGGTAACAACAAACTTTAATTCTTGCTTGTGGTGACTTGTTGCTGACCATTCAAGGATTATGGCCTATTCTTGGGTAGATGATATACATCATTAATGTGGAAAAAAAAGAAAAAAAAGTTTTATACCACTGAAGCTAATTTACTTTGCTTAAAATTATTTCCCTCATTTATTCATCCATCCATCCATTTATCTATCCATTGATTTATAAATGAATTGCTGTTATAAATGAGAACAATAGGACCTTGAAAGATTTTTTTAAAAAATATGACTTAGTGTATAGTAGCTCTTGCTGAAGAAATTTACTGTCTTCAAAGTAATAAACATGGAACTGACATTAGCCATCTGCCCTCAGTGAGATAAGGTTTTATGTACATTCTAAGCACGATGTCTATGTTGCTCAAAAGGGAAGAAAAGAGTATAGTTTTCTTGAAACAATTTTAATTTCTGTTCACATACATTCTTTTCAGATCTATTATCTTTATTTTGTGTTCTGTACTTTGATTCCCTGGAATGTTCTGGATACACAGAACGTAAGTTTAAGACAATCTACTTAAACAAAAGTTAATTGAGATGCTGATGTATTTCAGAATGACAAAAAGAAAGAAGAAAAGAAAGAGAGTAAGAGACATAAAAATGGTACTCTTTTCCCTTTCCCCTGAAAGATTGGCAATGCCAACTCTGACGAGTATGTGACATTGGCCTTTAATGATCTGATCACCAATAGTAATAACTTACACCTGTGTAGTGTTTACCATGTGCCAAGCAGATATTTCATGGCCATTCTGTCCTTTAATCATTACAACAACTATATGAAGTAGTTATTATTATCCTGAGAACACAGATAAAAGAAGGAACAGAAGCTTAGATATGTTACTCACCTGATGAGATTGCGCTGACATTGGTGTGGTGATGGGTTTTGAATTCATGTCTGACTTATTTCAAAAGGCCACACTTTTTACCATTACACTCTTCTTCTAACACTCTCTCCCTGACCCCCCCTTACTCTCTTTTTTCTTTTTTTCTTTTTTTTTCTTTCTTTTTTTTTTGGTGGTGTGTTTATACTCAAAGGCTCTACTTTTCCTACTGTGTAAGTTACCTACTGCTGCATAACATGTTAACCTGAGTAGATTACAATAACATTTATTAGCCCAGTTTGTGTAGGTCAGAAATTCAGGAGTGCTCAGCTGGGTGTTTCCATCCCAGAATCTCTTATTGCAGCTGGGGGTGCAGTCCTCTGAGACTTTTGACTGATGCTAGAAGCTCCACTATCAAGATGAGCCCTCATGTGCTAATTGCCAGGAGGGCTCAGTTCCCAGAGGAACTCAGCCCCTCGGCACATGGAACTGTTCATGGGGCTTTTTGAGGGTTCTCATGGCATGACAGCTGGCTGTCGCTAGAATGAGTGATCTAAGAGAGAACAAGATAGAAGTTTAGAAGATAGAGAACCTTTTATGACCTAGCGTTGGAAGTTGCAGTCATTATTTCTGCAATATCCTGTTGGTCACGCAGTCAGTCCTATTCGGCATGGAAGAGTGTGAGTACCAGATGGTGAGAATACTTGTAGCCTGGCCACACACCTCCCATTTGGGAATCTGGCTACACTTTTACCATTCACTTCTTTCTTAATTCTCTGTCATTTAATTTTTTTGTCTCCTTTCTTGGATTTTTAGTCTTCTTCCCAAAAGATTTTATAATTTCCTTCCTATTATATTTTGATGCATTTTCTGAATTTAACAATCCCTTACCATCTCCTCCTTTTATTCTTGGTTTTTAATTTTGACCTAGTACTTAATACAGTGCTAGGCACATGGGAAGACTATTTAATAGACACTTGCTACATGAATGAATTCATTCAATGGCTATATTCTCAATTTTGTTCCCCCTCTTTACTTCTATAGTTCTTGCTCTTCATTAGGGCTCAGTTGTAGGCTGGACATATTTGGGTCAACTAAGGTGTTTTATTTCTTTGAACCACACAGAATTTTTAAAATTCAGGCAACATTTAAAAGTTAAGGTGTTTCTCACAGAAATATTAGTTTCTGCTTTTCTTGAAAACTTAGAAGTCCAGGTATGGAAATAGTTCCTAGAGCCAAGAAAGTTGGCCCCCCTTTAGAGATGGCAGGTGCTCTTCAGTTCATCATGGTTCCTGCCATTCCTGCTTCTCCCTCTGACACTGAGACTCCTTCAGCTTACCATTTATTACTGCACTTACAATGTTATTTTTGAGCGCAGAGGTGTCCTAAAATCGATGCATCTATTAAAGTGGGAAAATGAAAGATATCCCAGGTGTTCATATGAGTTTTCTTAGATCTCCCTGGTTAAAATGTGCAAGAATTTGTGACCTCTGTTTTCTGCTCCATGGTTTAGGAAAATGATTGCATCATGTAGTCTCCTCAGCAGGCCTCCTGTATGCTTATGTTTCATGTCTTTTTTTTCTTATCACTTCAGGCTTGAAATAGAGAGTGAGGGGGTACTTGGCTCAGTCAATCAAGTGTCTGCCTTTGGCTTGGGTCATGATCCCGGTGTCCTGGGATTTAATCCACATTGGGTTCCCTGCTCAGTGAGGCGTCTGCTTTTCCCTCTCCCTCTGTATCTCTCTCTCTCTCTCTCTAAAAAAAGAAAAAAAAAAGAAAGAAAGAAAGGAAGAAAGAAAGAAAAGAAAGAAAGAAAGAAAGAAAGAAAGAAAGAAAGAAAGAAAGAAAGAAA
>PITA01001518.1:0-191611 GCA_004023965.1 Spilogale gracilis | reverse complement strand
TTCCTTCCTTCCTTCCTTCCTTCCTTCCTTCCTTCCTTCCTTTCTTCCTTCCTTTCTTTCTTTCTTGATGGCTGTTCGCCTTTGTAACTTCCAGGCCCAGCTAGAAGCAGGAGATACCCCTTTCTGACAGTTTAGTTTCTAAAATTGAAACTCAAATTCCAGAAAAGAATGAACCACAAAGTTTCAAATCTCCCCTAAAAGATGTGGTTTAGAAATAATTCATGGGAAAGGTCAAAGCCTGTACTACTTTTTATTTTGTTATCATTAGTTTGGCTATCTGCTAGTCACACATTTTTTTTTTTTTACAGAAATTAAAACTTTCAAAAGGCAGATAACATGCTCCGTGAAAAAGGAGAAATATACCATTTTCAAAAATAAAGAGTCACTTTCCCCTTAAAGCCACTGGGTATTATGAAAGGAAGTGCTAGAAAGTGTGGTTCATTTTAAGGAAATTGTAAATGTTTGACATATAATTTTCTGTCAAGATAAAGCATTTCCCTCATTAAACGGGAACAAGTGCTCACTGTAGTGTGCAACGGATGACTTCCTGTATTTTTCTTTCTCTTTCTACCTAATGTTAAATTGCGCATTACAAGTAGTCAACGAAAACCCAAATATTTTACTCAGTCAATGAAAATGATATATTCTATTTTTATCAATGTTTATATAAGTGACATTCAAAAAGTTTTAATTTCCTCCCGTTGCTTGTGATGTTTTTAGAATCATTCTTAGCTCAAGGGACTTGCAGGAGTTCAAACTATCTCCTCCCTTGACTGAATGATTTACTTCACAAACTCAACAGACACTGCACGGGAGGTAAATTCCTTTCAGATGGTAGAATTATTCTGAGAACAGAACCAAATGTCTCCTCAGCACTGGGAAAGAAACAAATGCCTCGTTTCCCTTTTCAGAAGGCCAGAGGACCGAAAATAATGATCAGAAGTTCCATACCACTGCAATCAGCCTCTGGGAAAGACATTTTAAACTAAATAATTTAGATCACTTAAAAATTTAGAGTATCAGTCATTATGTCTTTCAGATGATGTGAAAGAAGTTTTCTCTTTCTCTCTTTCTTTCTTTTTTCTTCTTCCTTTCTCCCTCCCTCCCTCCCTTCCTTCCTTCTTCCTTCCTCACCGTCCCCTCTCTTTCTTTTGTTTTTTATTTATTTTTTATTTTTTTATTTATTAAGATTTTTAACATTTATTTGACAGACAGAAGCACAGCGAGAGAGGGAAGACAAGCAGGGCACATGAGAGAGGGAGAAGCGGGCCCCCCAAGGAGCAGGGAGCCTGAAGTGGGGCTTAAACCTGGGAGTCCAGGATCATGATCTGAGCCAATGGCTGATGCTCAACGACTGAGCCACCTAGGTGCCCTTGCCTCTCTTTCTTTCTTTTTTAAAAGAACATATAGCTCTTTATGGTTTGAAATTTGAACTTCTTGTTAGGGACCTAAATATACAAACATGCTCATGTCTCTCGGTATTTAAGTTTCTTTTACTCCTCTCTATCCTGTGTGCATCCCTACCCAAACTGTTACTATCCTGTTACTATCAAGTTTGCTAGTTTGGGTAGACAGTATTTTTGCTTTTACTTCCTCTTGCCCATTTTTGTCTTTGACCCATGGAATTGAGCCATACATGTCACCCAAGCTTTCCCTGTAGGACGCCACATCCCAATTCAAGATTTCCTTTTCAGGCTGCTTTTCCTTTTTTCTCTTTTATTTTATTTTCTCTTTTCTTTTCTTCCTTTCCCTTCCTCTTCCCTTCCTCCCTCCCTCCTTTGCTCTTTCCTTCCTTCTTTCCTTCCTTCCTTTTCTTTCTTTCTTTGCCCTTCTGGTTATTTGCCATGAAGATAAGATACTTCACAGAAGTTTTTTCTCTATGCTGTAACACTCCTCACTACTGGTTTTTCTTCCTAATTCTGTTTTCTTTCCAGTCTCCTTTTAATTACCCCATAAAAAACTCTCAATTTGCTGTCTTGGATTTTATATTCTTATTATTTTAAAATGGGTTCTTAATCTTAGTAAATTCTCTGAAATCGCACATAAACCTGTGCCTGAGTGTTTGCACTAAGTTAGAAGGAAAGGTAGACTAGTTTTTATCAGATTCTCAAATAGATCTACAAACCCCAAATGGCTGAGTCATTGCTTTATAAGCACTTTCAACTGATTTCCTTTGCTACATGGATTTACCAGCTGCCTCCTCTGAGGACACAGCAATGTATGTGGTCATCCAGATTTCACTCTTGAAATAGAAATTCCTATTTCTCTGGCTTTCAGATTCAAATTTTCCCATAGTCACCTCAATCAATATGCCCCAAACCAAACTCATTATCTTTCCTGCTTACACCTGTTTTTTAAATGTTGCTGATTTTAAGGAATGTCATCAACATCCCCTCAGTTACTGAAACCAGAAAATTAAGAGTTAATTTGACTCACTTGCTAATATGTCATTATTTCATGTTGATTCTAATTCTCTTTGTTCATGACTTTTCCCTCTATCTGCCTTTCCATTTATCCCTCTTTTGTCCCGACTTCATTATTTTTCTCCTAGGAGATCCTTTTGATCTATCTTCCCTCCCCATCCCAGTACAGTGGATAATGTACAGACTCCAGAATCAGACTCTGGGTTCAAATCTCAGCTTGTCCACTTGCTAGCAATGTGATATTTGCAAACGATTTACTTCTCTATGCTTAGTTCCCTTATCTGTCATAGAAAGCTAATAAGAACATCCAGCTTGTTATCAGAACTGAATGAATTAATATATACAAAGGGCTCAGAAGATTGGCTTTTTACTCTCCAAATATTTGCTAATATTTAAATAATGAGAAAACACCCATTTGGTCCCTCTGCTTCCAAGCTTATCAGATTTCCAGTACATTCTTCCTACATTGTGACTACGGTAATTTTTTTCTAAAATGCAAATGCCAGCATGGTCCTCATACATTGATAGGGATCCTTACTGCTTTCAGAGAAAAAAATGCAGCTTCCTTGATCTCCTTCAGTTTACCTCTTTAACTCCATCTTTCACTCTTCTCCTGGCTTTGATTCTGAGATTTAGGCTATGCATTTAGGTATATCCAACTCCCTGCCATGATTCCTGGCAGATGCACATGTTCTTTGAGCTGTCTGGAGTATTCTCTGCTTTTTTAATTTTGAAGATTTAGCCATTATCATCCCATTAGAAACATCCTGCCTATGTTTTAATTATGGATCAACTTTTACCAGCTATGTGTAACCTTGGGCAAATTACTCAAGTTCTCTGTAGAATTTATAAAATGGGACTAGCCATAGTATTTACCTCATATTGTTATTGTTGGGACTAAGTTAATACACATAAAGCTTAAACAATGCCTGAATCATATTAAGCATTCAACAAAATCCTTAAGAAGATGGCAGATGACATATTTTGCCCTCATCCTGTCCCTGCCATGATTTTAATACTTCCCTTGTGTATTTCACTAGTGCCCTGGCACCTTAGCCTCACATATAGCAAAACCTGAAAAATGAAATACAACTGTGTTTTTATCTATCTCTCTACCTACAAAACTCCAGTTTCCTCGGAGCTACAGACTGAAATATATCTTCTCTCTCTTCCCAGTGGTCTGAACCCCATCTGCTGTCTTACAAGAACTTAACAAATATTTGTTAAATAAAAATGGATGAATATTCTTATCCCCCAGAACATAATATGAAACAACAGTTGTTGTATAACTCTTTTTGAATGACTGGATAAATTTATTAACCATACCTTGGTATAGCAGAAGTATGCTCTAAGGTGATTTAGACAGTAAGAAAACCAGCCCATGGTAGAAAGTGGAGGCTAAATATTATTTTGTTTCTTTCTTTTTTTAATGCCTTGTGACTAATTAAATTCCTGATCACATAATATATTTGCCTCACGTGTGCTCAATGTATGTGGTGATGGCTTCATTGCCTCTGAACATAAAGATGACTGGTGAATGTCTGATGGTCAAAGTATCTGATTATCCTCCTCAGAAGAATTCCAAGCCTTGTATCCATGCCTATCAATGTAAACTATTTAATTCCAGCAATAACTGTGAATTGCCAAAAACATGAAGCAATCAGCTAACTTTTGATGCTATGATAACATTTAGTGGGCAATGTTTTTAAGTATAAGTGTGGCCAAATATTTGCAGACAAAAGCTAGACAAAAATAAATGTGTTACCAGAAGCCTCACAAAATGGATACAATTCAGTTTGAAATGATTATTTGCCTGAAACACCACTACTGCCTGTTTGGAACAAGAAGAGGACAGGTTGATCAATTATTTCAGAAAGTGTGTTTATTAAAAATTGTATGTAGCTTAAACCTATCTTATGACATTAGATATCTTAGTAGGAAATGTTCTGTGAAACCAAACAAAAATAATCCCTACATGCAAAGATGGATTTACAATTCCTGGACCAAACACATGTTAGGGAAAGGATAAATTTCCAGCCAAGACTTCCTGAGAATGCTTTTATCGTGTAACCTTAGTGAGTTATAACTCTTTAGAAGGCATAAAAGTAAATTAACTATAATTTTTGCAGCATTTACTATAGATAGGCACCGATGCTATATGTTTAAAAACTTCTTTTAATTTACTACAAACTCATCAGGTATGTATTATGATCCCACTTTAGATAAGAAAACTGAGGTAAAAGAAACTGCTTGGATGACTGTCCAGTTAAGCATCTTGAGCATTGTATTCAGACATTTTCCATGAAAGAAAGTTTGCTCATAGACAACATTTAATAAATTTGTGCTTAATTGAACCTTGTCACTTGGAGGAGAAAGAGGGAATTAAGGTTTAATGAGTCAACTATGTCATGTGTTGTTTGCTTTTATAGGCAGTACTTAATTTAATCCTTTCCCTATCACTGAGAAGGTAGACACAATTATCCTGACTTTATAAAATGATGAAACAGCTTCATAAAGGCTAAATTAGTTGCTAGTGACAGAAAAAACTCACTAAAAAATTTCTTTCTTCTCTTACTTTGTAGTGTTACATTCAGGTTGTCTCTATAAGTGACTGGGTCAAGTTGGAAATGAGGGACTCTTAATGTCAATTAAATATTTGGCTTTTGTATTATAACATAGCTTGTGAAGATTTTGGACAGATTACTCTTTGAGTTCTTAAAATACACATTTTTAAAAACTGATGCACTTATTGTGATATACTGATGTTGGGCATATTTGCATATATTTAAATGTAAAAGTAGAATATTTGCATAAAACCCCTTGATAAATAATAAATCCATTTCATAAATGAGTTGTTGGTCACAAAAGTAGGAAAACGTTTTACTTATATGCTTTAGAATTAGGATGAAATAAGTTCATTTTAGTGACTGATTTTAATCCAGTATTATGGTATGAGTTATTTAAAATTTCAAATTCACCATAACCAAAGACTATAACCAGTGAAAATGATGATATCCAGATAATTAAAATCTTGATGGAAACCTTAGTAGGACGCATTTTCTATTTTTGTGTTTTTTATGAGTCCTTAAATGATCAAATATTTGATCCGAATATTAACTATAGAATTAAAGAAAACAACAAATCACAAGAAGCAAATTAAACCTATGGTTACGAGGGCATAGAATCCACTGGAAAATGGGGTAATAGACTTACATGAGGATCACAAGTCCTGCAATTAAATCAGAATTTATTTTAGGACTGAATCATTAAAAAGAAAAGAAACATCGAGAGGCCTGAAGTATTAGACAATCTGTCTCTCTTATTTTTGTTTGTTTTGGATATGCTATATCACCAGAGAGACACAGTTACTTCTCACATACCCAGAGATGCTACTTATGGGTAGCATCTATCAGGATCATAATTGTTCAATAAATGTTTCTTGAACAGATGTCTGGTTGCTTGCTGTTGCACCCAAACTCCAAACCTAGCCAAGAATTTCACTTTCACAGTCACTCCCACCCTTGCCTCTAAAAGTTTAAAGACATATTTATTGGACAAATACTCAGAAAAGAAGTGAAATTATGATAAGTAGGCAGACATATGAGCTCTGTGAGAATCACCAGGTCTTGAAATTTCTGACATCATGAAAAAAAAAGAAAAAAAGAAATACTCAACTCCATGTGCTTTAAGTTTCAGGATGATAAGAAAAATATGTTTTCAATGTTCCCCCTAATGTATTCAGCTCAATATGAGAATAGATATGTCTCATATTAATACTTAATTTCTAAATACTCATGAGCTCCATTAAAATTCTCTGGCAAAATCATACCAAGTTTTCTTTCCAGTGGACTCTAACTCAAGGTTTTGGCAGGCGCTGACTGATTAACAGGTTTTTTCCTTCCCAATCACATTTCTGAGCTCACCCAAATGGAGCTTTGGGAACTTACTGTTTAAAAAATATTCTTTACAAAGTATATTAAGGACTTGTTTAGACTATCTAAAGGAGATATAACTCAAGGTAATGGAGTGTAATAGAAAAATGTGAAATGTCTTTAAAACAAGATCACTTCGTATGGAATTATCATCTGTACTCATATCTATACATGAAAGTATGGGATTGAGCTAATTTTCATAGAGTTCAAGTCCACTATTAAAGAAGCCTCTGTGGTATGTATATTGCATACGCACATGGAACCACTGAATGGTCACATAAGGCACAGCTTAGTGACAACCATAACTTTCAGACGTAAATGGTGTTCTCTTATGAATGGGTCACATAAGCCATAGCTTAGTGACAACCGTAACTTTCAGACATAAATGGCGTTCTCTTTCACTCATCACTATTTACGATTCATTGTATTCTCACTCAGAGAAAGGCTGATTAGTGACCAGAACTACAGAAGATGCCTTTAAGCTCCAAACTTTGAAGAGCTCTCCTGAGGCTAGGGAAAGGATCTGCTTGAAGTGGACAAGTGTTCACAGAGGCACTCATTCAATAATTGTTGGGTAGGGATGGGCAGATGGATAAGTATCTTCTAAAGAGACAAGGGCCTACAATATTTTTATTTTGTATTTTATATTTTCAGTGGTTAACTGGCTCCAGATATCCTAGTCATGTTAAAAATTTGTATTTCCAACACCTGAAACTAATATAACACCGTATGTTAACTATACTAGAATTTTAAAAATATATATATATTTCCACTGTCACAAAGACAGTCCAGAATAAATATGCCTGGATGCCCTGGTTAGGTCTTCATACAGGACTAAACACAAGTGATCTCAATAAAGACTTTTAATAACAATGATTCTTTCTCCTTCATAACAGTTATTGGGGGCTTCTATATCTCCTTTTCTCTGTAACCAACTCTTCCTTCTCCCCCTCTACAAAATAAATAATTAATATTAGCTTTAATATAGAAATCTTACTGAAACTCTCCCAGGACTCTGAATTAATCTTCAACATTGCTTAATTTCTGTCTTCTATATTTAAGTGTCTAACAGGGTAACATCAAATATTTACCCATGACAGTATTGCAGGTTTTATCTAAGGCTAAAAAGAGTAAGCAAGAGAGAGGAAACTAGAAGGTTCTTTTAGAAAGATACTGTGAATTCACAAATTCAAGCTTATGAGTACATTCTCTGACATTGAAAACATGAGAAAACTGTGAGTACAGACTTCCTGCAATGTTTCTAAGAATAAAGTCATTTTGCTGCTTTTAGACAGCAATCAATACAACCTAGAAAGTTGTATTGAATATATACTTACTTGCTCCATGTTAAATAAAATATCTACTAGACCAAACTGAAGGAATTCTTACCACCTTCTTTAGTGCAAAGGTTGACAAGGTTGTGCACTGTGTCCATCAGCTCCAGCTGCTGCTTCTGAAGGACACTATTATTGTTGGTGGCTCTATTCAGTTGTTTCTCCAGTTCCTGGATTATATATGTTTGACGAGTAACCAAGACTTGAAGATTCTCTCTCTCTTCTTTTAAGGTGTCCAACTCTTCCTTGTGCCTTCCTTCCATTTCTAAGATTTTATGTTCTAATAAACTAGAAGGAAATAAAGACAATTTTTTTAAAAAAATGCTATATAAAAATACATGGCTCAACTAGATCCTGAGTTTGTTTAAAGTTAGAAATTTTAGTTAGGTGTGTTACAACGGAAATATTTTATAAGTGACAGCCTCAGAATATATACATATGTCATATTTTAATATACATAATGTGTTATTTATATAAATATTTAATACATTTATTAATATAGGAGTTACATATATGACCTATCAAATAAAGAATTATTAGAACATTTGTTGTCAGAGTAATACTTATTTCTTAAACATATTTTTTTTTTCCTCAGGTGCATCTCATATCCAACATAGCTGACTTGGACCCAAACAAGTTTGGTCTGTAAAAAACTAGTGTAATGTAAAAAACTAGTATAGTGTAACTTTCATTAAGGAAATAGGGCTAGTAAGAAACTGACAGAATAGTCCAGGAAAAATACAAACAAAATATAGAAACTATTTTTTTAAATTTATGTTGCATTCATTTGGGATTCTCAAAAACATTAACAGTGATTAAATTTCACAATAGTTCTGTGGGATCAGTTAATAATACACTGAAGCAGAACCCACAGGACCAAAAAGTAAGCTATGAAAAATCACAGTGAATTAGATTTCTTGGGATTTCTGATGGCTGGTCCTGTATCATAACCACAGCTTACTTTGTCTCTCAACCTAAGTTTCAGAATGAGGTCTAAAAGCACCACAAGCTCTCAAATCACTACACAGATGGTTCTGCACAGAAAGACCACAGGCTCGTGGCGTGGTCTTAGAAAAAGACACCAGATTTTGCTCAGGGTAATGTAATCTTCAACTGAGAACCTTCTTTCTCTCACAACTCTTCAGAAGATACTCCCCTTGCATAATGCACATTAAAAATGATAGGGAATGCAGAAGCACTCTTGGATCCTAGCAACTGACTATAAATAAAAAGTATTTACATTTTATAGAGTGTATAATATACTAAGATTCCTCAGAGGAAAGCCTGATTTAGTTTGCTCAATTCCATTTTCAGAAGGTTCAACCAGTCCTTAGTTTACAAGGTGTTATTCAAATGTAACATACCAGACTGGGCATTTAATTTACCTTGGAGAAATAATAGCACTGAATCATTCCTATAAGTTTGTAACAAGGGGACTCCAGGGAATGTTTTAAATTTAATATTTAAATCATAAAATGGAGGATGCTAGAAGAGCCAAATTTTCCTACTTGAAGTACTGGGGGGACAAGCTGGAATATCCGATTGTCCCTTACACAGACTAAGAAGTATGGAGAGAGCTGCTCATGAGCATTTTGGATCTTTGCCAACCAACCTATCCTCAAGAAAATGTGGCCCATGGGGCACCTGGGTGGCTCAGTCATTAAGCGTCTACAACACCTTGGGTAGCATATCCAAGATTCCCATATGAAAATTTCCATTGAATTTCCATAGAACCTATCAAGGGCAGTTCTGTGACTTGTGCAAGATAACAGAAGTCATGCCTCTATTTTGGGTTGCTCTCACTCTGGGACACCAACAGTGAAAGAAGACCTGCCCTGATTGTTAAGCAAACTCAATTTGGATAGAACCTAGGTAGAGAGATTGGGGAAATTTGTGATGGCCATCTATATTTCTGAAGCCATCTTTCGGAAATGAAAACCTTAGGAAAGGAAGTCAGGGTAAGATAAAAGACAACATCTGTAAAGAGTAGGTACGACTCACTGTCTTAGTGTTTTCTTCTGTGTCAATAATTCCCTACTAAAGTTAGAGGTTAAAAAACAAACAAAATAAAACAAACAATAGAGACAAAGCAGGTTTTCCCTGTGTCTCTTAATTGTCAGCCTTCGGATCTGAGAATTAACCACAACCGATGCCTTAGCTCATTCTCAGTTTACTTTTTAAGTTTTTTGTTTTTCCTCCTAATAATGATCAGATGCAAGACACCCATAATATGAAGTCCGTTAACTTACAAAAAAAGAAAGTCTTTTAAATTACAAGAGTTATAGAATACTACCAAGAAAACTTAGATTTAGCTGTTAAAATATTAATAATGTAAAGATCAAAATTAGGGTGATACAGTCATATAATACTGGATGAAATCTGAATTATTTTGTTTCTACAAAAAGATGAGCATTGGCCCTTCAGTTTTCCTAATAAGAGGTAACTGATAAAGTCCGAAAAGAGAAACCAATGATGCTCAGGATAATGCAAATCGCACAACAGGGTTTATTTCCAGCTAGCTGGGGGTTCAAGTTTATTTCCAGCTAGCTGGAGTCCAAGCATCTGCCTGGCGCAGCGGGTTCCAGCAAGGACCCCGAATGCAAAAGTCTAGGGGTCTATATGCATTTCAAACAGCAAGCATGAGTCACACAGTTCACAAGTCAACCGCCCGCCCATGCCCATTCTTAGTTTGCATCTAAATACCTCCCCAGGACCCTCCCTGGATGGGAGATTTAGGGGTTTAACTGGTTGGGTGTCTCCCCCAACCTGGCTCGCCTTTGTTTTCCAGAGGCCATTTGTCCATAACATCTGGAGCTGTTTTTATGAGTAAACAGGATGGCGGCCTGGGTTCCAAAACTGGACCTTACAGTAACATTCTTGTTTAGAAAATATCATGTTATAGCTATAACTTGTATTTATTACTTGCTAAGTGCCAATAGTATTCACAGCACTATGTAAAAATATAAAATGATACCATTCCCACTCTAAGGATTTATTTTTAGAGAGAATAACCTCAAATGAAACAATAGCAGCTGTAAGAGACTTTTGTTTCAGATATAATGTTATTAAAAAAATTTTTTTAAACCAATGCTTTTCCACTTCTCTTAATGTCCTCCCTATTCAAGAGAGGGATGGCTTAAAGATGGCTACTACTGAGATGCCAATAAAGGAATTGTGCTTGTTTATTTTGGCTTTCAGGATTATTTGGAAAGAACTGAGAATTTAAAGTTGATCAAAGCATTATGATAATGGAAATTTATGACATCAATATAGTAACTAGCAAGGTGTGGTGGACATTGTGTCCACAGATATTTGGTTCTCTTCTCATTATTGGTGTAATGGAGGATTAAAATTCCTGGTGTTTTGAAGTTAAGCATGACCATACAACTTACTTTTGGTCAATAAAACATTTGAGAGCTGGGGAAAAAAAATAAAAAAAATAAAACTGATCAAAGAATTCCCTGATGTCAAAGGAAACATCTGGGTACTGGCTTATGGAAGAAAAGGTCTGCATTTCCTGAGTAAAAGGAATATGCACCTAACATGATGAAAAGAATATTAATTTTCGTAATTCACTAAACAACATTTAATGCACTGTGACTACCAGGTACCAAAAGAAACCCAAATAGCCTGTCATCTTAAAATAGCTATTTATTGGGGCGCCTGGGTGGCTCAGTTGGTTAAGCGACTGCCTTCGGCTCAGGTCATGATCCCGGAGACCCGGGTTCGAGTCCCACATCGGGCTCTCTGCTCGGCGGGAAGCTTGCTTCTCCCTCTCTCACTCCCCATGCTTGTGTTCCCTCTCTGGCTATGTTTCTCTCTGTCAAATAAATAAAATCTTAAAAAAAAAAAAAAAAGCTATTTATGCCCAGTAAGGAAGGGACTGCCCACAGAAGTAAGAACTGTCCTCTAGGTCAGACACCTCACAGGGTTTAATGTTAAGTATGTCCTTTCTATTAATCGTAACTTTTTAGATTTCTTCAGGCAAGACTCATCTCTTCTTGTCTCTTCCATTTTTTCCAACACTGCTCATCCCTTACCTCCATCTTCTCTTCATATTTGGCTTAAAAAAACAAAAAACAGAAAACAAAAAACAACTATTCTCTTTCCTTAGATACTTCTTATATATTGGTTATTACCTAACTGGGAAGTCAGCCCTTTCTTCTCATTACTCCAAACTGGTTTGAATCAAAAACTTTCTTGTCAGAAAAAATTCACGTGCTGTCCATTAATCACTTTGTTGTAATATACCATTATAATTGTGTAGTCCTTTAAAGCCCTTATCTCCTTTGATTCTTAAAGCAATATAGAGATACAGACTGAGTAGATTTCACAAGCCCCAGTTAATAAGACTCTAAGTATCTTTCCAAAGATCATGCCCTCATTGTGTCAGAACCAAGATAAAAACCATGTCTTCTAACTTGTCACACTAGAAATGTGCCCATGACATCCCAGTGCTATGAATACTAGCATAAGAGTCCCTCCTCTTCAATTTAGTTTAATATATCTTCTACTTAATTTCCTCCACCCATTTATACTTTGTCAGGAAGCAAGGAATCACTTTAACATCTCCTTAGTAATTGTTCTCCATCTGGTTATTCTGGAAGCTTGTCTTTCACAATATTTTAGCCTATTGATCTTTTACATGTATAAAAACAGTTTCCTTGTCGAGTCAGGTTTTTTAATCTAAATTGACATTTTCTTAAGCACCACTCTGCCTTAACCCCTCTGTCGTTAAATGTAATTTTATCCCATTTTGTCCCTAAGTCTTTTATTGGTTCTCTTATGTGTTCCCTATACAGATCAGTTGGGAGAGGCCACCTCGCTAGGCACGGAAACCTACAAATAAACGTTGTTCTGAAGAACAACATTACAGCTCCAGCATCCTAAATTAGATAGGCAAAATAGTTATATTTCTCCTGATGATGTCTTGCAGCAGTAAGTTTAGTTTAGACTTAAATACACAATCCAAAATGTGGATGCTGATTCCAAGCTCCAGTGCACTGTTTTCTAGAGTGCATTCCACATATTTTTATCAGGTGTTCACTTACTTAGAGTCCCACTCTCAAGTTTTGGGAAAGCTTAGATTAGATAAACAGTTTCTATCATGATGCATCTTTTAGGATTAGTGTTCCACGGAGCAACAATTTATGAAGCTGTGTACCTAAATCTATACAAATGGAGTTAGAAATCTGAAGACAAGAGTTTCTCACAGGATTCCGAGTACTTCCTGTTTCCCATCTTTCTGGAAACACTCTGAGAAGAGACACGCATAAAATTTTGGCACTTAAGTTCTAGTTTGAGGCAGGGGTGCACTTTAATGAAGAATAAAATAAACAAAATAATCTAGGCCTTGAACTTCAGTATAAGGTTCTAATTGAGTATATACAAAACCTTATTTGAAGTTTTTGGTTGACTTCTTTCCATTTTCAGTCTGCCTCCTCAAACATATCTTATTGGAAATATTTCAGATCGTTGAACACATCTTGAAACTTTCACAGAAAAAGCTCTCCCTTTCAAATTGTTTCCCACAATAGAGTTCTTAACATAGCAGCCAGTGAATTCACAGTGGTGACAGTTTCTAAGCAATATGTGTGTAAAGATAGCCCTTAAACAAGGAGGAAGATGTTGAAAATATAGAAACCTTCTCAATTTTATCTGTCTGAAACTGATTACAGATGTTTCCCTTTTTTAATTATTTTTAATATGTAAGGTGTCAACATATGTTGCAAATATGGGTTTTAGGGATTGATTTTTTTCCCCTTTCAAACAAGGGTATAGTAACTTCATGTTAAATTTACACTTTAAATTTCTAACTTGAACACAGCAAATTTAAAATTTATAGTTGAACAGTTCTATAATTCAAATATGGAGCAGAAGCATAGATTATTACAAGTAAACACTGGCAAATACATTTTTTAATAGTTTGGGCTGAATAATAATAAACTAAATATTTTATGGAAGCCAGAAAGCAAGAAAAAAAAAACAGATATACTTCAAAACATAAAAATGTAATACTTTTATTTTAAAAATTGCACAATAAATGACAAACTGCAGAAACACAGAGCTGCAGCATATTTGACAAAGTTTTTTTAATAATTTTATTTTACCTTTTTTCTTTTTTTAAGATTTTATTTATTTATTTATTTGACAGAGAGAGAGAAAGAGAGAGAGAGAGAGAGAGAGAGAGAGAGAGAGAGAGAGAGAGATATCACAAATAGGCAGAGAGGCAGGCAGAGAGAGAGGAAGCAGGCCCTCTGCTGAGCAGAGAGCCAGATGCGGGCCTCGATCCCAGGACCCTGGGATCATGACCTGAGCCGAAGGCAGAGGTTTTAACACACTGAGCCACCCAGGCGCCACATATTTGACAAAGTTTTAATGTCCACTGAAGAGCATATATGAGTTAATAAAACAAATTCATAGAAAAAGTGTGGAAGAATAAGCAACAATCTGTTAATGATGATTCTTTGCAGGGGGTGGTAGAAGTGGAGGAGTATGGAATTAGGAAGACTTTGTCCTTCAATTGTATATACTTCTATATAATTTAATGAGTAGATCAAGTTTCTGTTACTTTTTATTAATCAGAGAGATGTGTTAGGTAGTCATGAGTCTAGAATGGTCTGGGAAGATGCTATCTAGAAATTTAAAAATTGGGCTGAATTAGTGAAATTCAAAATCTGAACTGATAATCTTGGGAGTGATGCAGAGTGCTTTTTTGGGATGCGGAATAGCAGTGTAAACACCATCTCTATTGTATTTATGTTAAGAACAATTAATATATTTACAATATTTTATGTAAACTATGTGGTTTGTGTTTTCCATTAAAAAATTCATTTCAGTTGTGTGTGTGTGTGTGTGTACAAAGATAAATGACATTTGTTGCGATAGAGCTCCTGGGACATTTGCCAGTTCATCATTCATTCAACATTCAAAAAGCACTTAATACTATATATACAATGTGTAGAGAATTGTGCCTGGGAGCATGAAGACAAAGATAAAGAAAACATAGTCTGTGTTTCAGAAGGTCACAGTCCAATAGTAGAGAAACAGATAAACACACACACAAGCACACATAAACACACACAACGCTCACAAGCACACACATACATGCATATTACAATGTGATGGGATAAGTAAAATAATGGGGGCAAACGAGGTACAGTATTATCATATAAGTTGTAATAACCAAATCTATTGGGCAGAGAGTCAGGGAAAGGTTCTTAAAGAGGTTAACATCTGCACTGAGTTTTGAAGAGTGAACAGGAGTTTGTCAGTTGAATAAAGAACTACAGGGCATTTCAGAGAAGTCAAACATCAAATATGTCTGAAACAACATCAATGTTCAGTGTGATACTAACAACTAGCACGATTAAACACTTATTATGTATGTTGCACACTGTCTCAATTAATCCTCACATAAACTCCACACAGTCAATTATCATTGTCCCAGTTCTAAGAAATTAGGAAACCAAATTACGGTGAATTTAAGTAACGTGTCCAAAGTCACACAAATAATACGTGGCAGAGCTGCTTCCAGCAGGATAAAGGAAAAGTAAACCCCAGGCAATGTGGCTTCAGAATTCATGTTCTTAGCTATCAGACCATACTTTCTAAAATATAAGATTTGTATAAGTAGGACTACCAAATTAGGATTATAATGATCACTGACTGTGTTCAATGCTTAAAAGACTTGACCTTTCTTGAGTTAGTTACACAGAATCAGTAGGGGATTAGGCTGATGCTGTCTAGAGATTGAAAAGTGGGGCTGAATTAGTGCTGGGGACCTAAACAAAAGTGAAAAATAATCTGACCTGCATTTTAGAAAGAAGCCATTGGCAGAGCTCTGGATGATCAGTTTGAGAAACATGAGGTTTAAAGCACAAAGTTCACTGCAATGGCTGAGATAAGAATGGGAGTCTGACCTAAGGCATAGTCAGTGGAAATAAAATGAACAGGACAGATTGAATCTCAACAGTCACTGTGAATTCTGAAGAATCAGGGAAAGAAAAAATTAGGATTGCTCTTGGATTTTTAGTTTGATTTGGAATTCTCTTGCACTCTAAACTCCTAAGATTAATTTGAAATTAAAAAATGCTATATGCCATTACATTCACTTTTTAAAAATATGAGAAGAAAAAATGTTCTATTCAATCAGTCTGTAAGTATTCCATTTTCAAAGTATAGAATACTATAAAATAAAAACTTTTTATTTATCCTTGCTATACACAACTAACATAATTCAGCCTAATCTAATGTTAGCAGGTAGCAGGATTTTACCTTAGTATTTTGTAAAGAACTTATCAAATGGAAAATAACTTTAATTTTAAAGACTGTGACTTAACGTTGCATTTCTTTAGGCATCTTAAGTATTAAAAATCCATATTTTTATGATGCCATTATAGTAATTTGTTTGTAAGGTATAACTCAGTGTCTTGAAATTACACACATTTTCAATCAGTTAAAATTAATTAACTTAATAACTTCCCATAGACTCCAGCTAGAAGATAGATGAGGCTTGTCAAATAAGTTCAGTAAATTCCCAAGGTAAAATAGTTTGTATTTCCTACTCCAGTATTAGCAGGAATAAATAATGATCTATATAGGAATAGGCCAAAAACAACTGGCTGACCCCTTTCTTCAAACTTCTATTTGTTTGTGTTAAGAGGATAACTTGACAGCCACATCAATTAATCTTGAGGCTGCATGATGCTGGAAAAATATTTTTATAATAATTAAGACAGAGGGCGCCTGGGTGGCTCAGTGGGTTAAAGCCTCTGCCTTCGGCTCAGATCATGATTGCAGGGTCCTGGGATCGAGGCCTGCATCGGGCTCTCTGCTAGGCAGGGGGCCTGCTTCCTCCTCTCCCTCTGCCTGCCTCTCTGCCTACTTGTGATCTTTCTCTCTCGCTGTCAAATAAATAAATAAAATCTTAAAAAAAATAATGAAGACAGAGAATCATTATGGACTTGAACCCTAATTTTGCTATAAACTAGCTGTTTGGTCATAGACAAGTAAACTTGACCTTTGTGAACTTCATTTTCTTTATACATAAAATAGAAATAAGAATAGATACTTTGCAGAATTAGTTGGAGGATTAGCAGTAATGTATGCAAGGTACCTGGCATAGATGTTCACCTGATATTAGGTAGGCAGGTAGCAGATTAGTTTTGATAAAACTATGTTGAAGTGGCCATCACATATGTAGTTTCACTTCACTCTGAATGGACTTACTGAAAATTTCCCTAATCTTCATGCTACGTATTCAACACAAGTATCAGGAAAGCCCAAGTGCTCCATCTTTGAACATGTAAAATGCTCTCTTCCCTTCCTGTATACCCTGGTGAGGCAGAAGAATTTCTTCTGGAATATTTTTTCACCCAGCTGTGCTCATACCTTGGGAAAAGTGGGGGTAAGTCTGAGACGGGCAGGTGCCTTGATCACTTCACCAGACTTTTAGATGAAAAGATTCAACCTAAAGGATTTGCATTATGACATCTTTCCCTGTCCTTCTCCTTTCTTCTATTGTCTTGAGCTGGCCTAGAAGGAAACATCCTCAAAGAATCTAATAAAATGTGACAATTACATGTTCCACTTTGTGATCCAAGTGCCTATGTGCCAGATAAATATTAATGTTTCCCATTTCTTGGGATCTTGGTTAATAATTTCAATTACATGGGCCAATTACTGATGTTGTACTTCCAAATGCTCTTTCCTTGAGGTAAGAAACAAAACCATTTTGACATTAGGATAGCATCCAACAAAAGAAAAAAAAATCCTAAAGAAAGCAAACTGGAAGCTTCTTGGAGTCACCCCCTACTAGACTGTTAGGAAAACAAACAGTAGAGCAAATGTTGCTAATCCTATTCTTGCTTTGTGCCTTTGGCCATTTAGGGGATAAAGAAGTGAATCTAATGGGGCCAAAAAATCCTTTTTCAGTCCTACAAGTGATGCACTTAATTTGTCAGGATGTAAATCAGCAGGACCTCTCAGCATGACTGTGTAGTATAATCCTGTCTATAAAATATTCCTCCTTGTTAGCCAAAGTGGTGGACCCTCCTAAGGGCCAGCTCACTGACTTGGCAGCTCAGGCCCCATCATACTCAAAGCTGGTAAGTCACACACCCAGACACAACCCCTGACATTCCATGGGGAGGAAGCAAAGCTTAATTTAGATAATCCCCTTTGCAAAGTGTATTGGCTGATCCAAACCAGAACTGGTCAACTAAAGGCATGTTGTTCCTACATTTCAGAGATGCCTAAACGTAGAAATAGCTTCTTGCTACATTTGGAGGATTAAGATTCATTTAAGGAACACCTAGGTAGGGAGAATCAATAAACTTCTTAAAAAAAATACACATAAACAGCTTAATGTTTGACTTTGACTTTCTAGCCATTTAAATGCTATGGGGGGGGGGTGGATTTCTTTGTTGCTCTAGAAAGCACTTGGCAGAGTTCCTGAATTCCATTTCATATATGGAGATAAACAATAACAATGAAGAGAATAGGGAACAGGGAAAGTATACTAGATATCACAAAAGGATATTCTTGGTTTTTTAGAAAGTAAAACTTTCTAAGTGGTTCATAGAAGAATATGCCTGATTTAAGAATAAATGCTCCACCAGCACTCCATTAAACACACTGGACCTTTCCACAGGAAGACACAAGTAACTACAGAGATACAGCAATGTCAGGAGAGACAGCACATTGATCGTACAATACCCCCAGGAACCACCCATGAAGTAATACTACACTTGAGCATCAAAAAAGAAAGAAGTGCAGAGGAGAAGTAAAAGATGCATGTGAGTTTTTGTCATTGTGAGCACACAGATAAATTTCAAGTTGAAACCTAAATCTCTGAAGTCATTGTGAAATACCTGTATTTCTGGCAAAGGGAATTGTTAGAACTCTGAAAAAATTATCACTAGCAATAAGGGTTGTGACTTGTATATATAAAGACCTGAATTTTTCTTAGAAATTAGAACTCGGTAAAGGAAAAAAATCCATCAGCAGAGGGCATGTATGTGCTGGGATTAAGAATGAGACTCCTTAGAGCAGCGGTGGCATACGGAGAAGCCTCCTCTCCCTGACCTGCTTGACAGAGCTCTTTTGAGGGTGCGAGCCTTTGCTCAGCTTTACTGATGAACAGAGAGAGCAACTTTTAAGCAGTTTCCCTTAAACAGTTTCATGGTGAGAATTCCATAGTAGGAAATGATAGTAGGTGCCATAGCAAGAATTATGATGGAAAAACAAACAAACAAAAAACCCAAATGATTGGGAAATAAGGTAGAGGGAACATATTTTTTTTAAAAACCAAAGAGGAAGAAGAAAGAAAACAAGAGAAATAATGAATATGAGAAGGAAGGAGGGAAAGAGAAAGAGAGACAGACATGTGGGGGGAGAGACAGAGTGAGGGTGAGTTGTACAAGTGATGCTTAAGGACAGCATTTGTTTTCGTAGTTAAGAGTGAGACCTTTCAGATCTCCCAGGTTTTTTATGGTATCCTGACAGCTCAAGTGTCAGATGTGGACCAGGAGATAATACACATATCAGCAGGGGAAGAACTGAAGGATGTAGATTCATGCTGACAACTTTTTAAAAGATAAATCATACATGGTAACATACTTAGTGAGAGACTGAAACCATACTAGGTTATACCTTAAAACGAAATACCACACAGTTATTAAAAATGATATCAGAGAGGTATTTTTTTATGAGAAATGATATCTATTTCCAAAGAAGGCAGGCTGCAAAACAGTCTGGATAGCATGACACAGCTTTCCATAAAAAATACATTTATATGAAATATATAGTTACACATGCTGCTTTCTCAATGTGACAGGATTGTGATTTTTAGTTTTATTTTTGTACTTCTTCCTTTTTCTCCAATAAGTGTGTTTTATTTATGTAATTGTGAAAACAAACAACCTAAAAATAAGGCAAAGTTGACAATATTTTACGTATTTATTCCTTGATAAAGCGTTCACAATAGCATCTTGAAATATATAACTGTAAAGGGGCTCACTTTTAGCAACAGAGTGAAAGTGTGGTGGGATCCTAAAACCAAGCGATGGTTGATGTAAAGTATACCTGTTCCATGGATATGTCTGCTTACTGTGAAATAGCAGTAGGATAAATGGTACTTTTCAGCAGGATTTTCAGTTCCAAAACACTTCATTATGCAACCAGTTCAGGGTCAAGTCCTGTCACGTTTATTTATAGTTACACAGTTTACCCCATGACACAGTACAAAGATAAATAAATGTAAAACTTAGAAATACAAGTCATAGAGCATGCATGACCCCTTTCAGACTCTAAATCAACAGCCAGGTTTATCTTCTTCATGGAAAAGTTTCATTATAATTGCTATCATTAAGGGCCACTTTTAGTATAAAGTTGAGAAATCTTTTTAGGTTGCAGATAGTATGGAGAGACCATGTGCTACAGTGCAAAGAGCAAGACTAAGGAAGAAGGAAGCCTGGATTACATTCCCTGTTGTACCACCAGCAAGCTGTGTGACCTTGGACAGTCACTTCCACTGAGTCTGTCCCCTCAGCTGTAAAGAGCACTAGCAGCCCTCTAGGTTCTTTCCTGGTTTGGAATATGGTGGAAACTCAAGTTCCAACGAGGGAAGGTATTTAACTAGTTTCTAGCAACACAATGGTCTTTAAATCAATATAATGCATAAGAACTGAAACTGCTTCAAGCCATCCGAATGGCCAGCAGTCAGTGATATAAGCAATACGTTTGTCCTACAGAGTGTAAATCAGTGCTTTGACCAATTGGCCATCATGAATGTCAATGACGTCTATATATCATCTCAAGATCTCTAAGTCCCATTTCACTTACCTGAGTTGATTCATAGTTTATAAAACACAGATATAAAACTAAATACAAAAATTTATTATATCCAGAATAAATGTCTTTAAATGTGGGAAAAGGGATTCTGAGCAACTCTTGAATTAGCTTTATAGGTAAATAATTTTCTGGGAAAAATAAAATTTGCTTCTCTGGTGCAAGATCTCTGAATTCAACAATCTCACAGCTCTGTACAAGTTTAAGGTAGATACAGTAACAAGTCAAGTTACAGAGTTTCAGAGACTATTTTTTTTCTCTATTGCTATAGATGTTACGCTGAAAACTGTCAATAGTTATGTGTCACTGAACTCAGTCACATAATTCTTGTAGATACAGTGGGATTTGAACAACTAAATATTAAACTAGTGTTAAAAGATATAAAAAGCATATACTTCAAGAATGTAAGCAATAGTATTATTCGTATCATATTAAATTGTCTCTATATTTATTTTTTCTTTTTCCTTTTTTCTTGGCAAACCACCTCAATATTTTAAGAGTTGACAGAGAGGTGAAGGATAAAATAAGTACTTATGTAAATATTTGGAATACGACAATCCTCACCTGTTTTTCTCATGAATCTTTAGGATTTCATTTGTCTGTTGAAGAAGCTGCTTCTCGAGCTTGTATGTTGATAACGAATTCTCTAGCAGTTGTATTTCAAGTCGAGAAGTTTGATTTAGGACCTCAAGATAAAAGATAAAAACATTTCAAACTTTAATCACAAAGAATGAAAAGAATTTTTGTTTTTTTATTTAGCTGTGTTTTCTTTTAAAATAGTATTTCTTCCAGAATAATTAATTAAATGGCCTACATTCTACAAATTAGAATGTAGAGCTTTGCAGTGTACCTTAAACATGACACGCATTTGAGATTGGGGTTGCAAATGAATGAGAAAATTGAGTTGTTAAATCCATTTTCGTATTTAAATTTTCATGTCCTAAATTCCTAAGATATTCTACTGTGCTAGTTGTTTAATGTATGTATTATCCCCAATACTGATACTATGTACAGGTTATCTCTGAGATAGGAATTAGTACAAGATCTTAGATATTATATATAACTGATAACTAATAGGCAAGTAAAATACACTCACTTCGATCCCTCGCCTTATAAAAACCAATTATTAGTGTGCAAACAACTCTTGACAGTTTAGACAGATTCATGACCATAGAGTTATTGAATACCTATCATATTAGGTCACAGCAGCCCTTCCAGATATCATGTCACTTCACAGACATGGGTACATGTTAATGGAGGAATTGCTACCATCACTTTATAAGTGAAGAAATGGGGGTTCAGACAGATGCCAAAATCTACATAGGAACCAAGGGAAGAACCAGGTTTTTGAACACAGACAGTGTGAATCAATTTTAATGCTCTATACTGAGAACTAAAAGAGTCAGTTAAGCTGTTTTGGGTCTTAATCTGAGGAAATGAAGTGACCAGGAACTCAGATCACACTGAAGACAGATTGCAGTTATCCCTTCACCTGCGCTACACTGGATGCTCAGAAGCTATAAATGTTCAAGTAATATTGAATGATGAAGATTCATGTTGCTCGCCAGGCTTTAATAAAACATGAGTCTGTGAGCCACGAACCCAAATCTACCCATCCTCCAAGCAAACGTTGTACACGGCAATCCTAGAAGATACCTTCAAACTGTGCCAATGTCTTTGTTCTTTCCTCTGTTCTGTCTATCCTCTACCCTGCTCTTCTTTAAGGGAGGTAAAAAGGGCAAGGGAAAAAAGTATAATTAGCTTTAAAGCTTCCTACATCATTTGAAAACTTTTACAACGACCACACTTTACTTAGAACTACTTATTGAAAGGGAGCTGGGAAACGTTCTGGAGAGTCAATATCAATCTAAAGGTCCACCTCTCTAAAAATGACATCATTAGAGCTTCCCTCCTTTTCTGTAGCAGATCGAAACCTGGGATTATATCGGCTGCATATGACCTTTTCAGAACATACTGGTATGACTAGGGCTGGACCTGGGTTACAAGAGGTTGCGGGGGAAGGGAATGTATTTGCAGGAACCAGGGCAGGGGCTAGGGTGAGAAGAGAGAGGCAACTGCCTCAATTGCAAAGGTTAGGAGGCATCAAAAAGATACTATTTTAATGCAACATTTTGAAAGATCAAAATTAGGGCAAAATAACCCACGTTGAATGTAGCATAATTTTAAAACAAAGATAGGATCTTCTTCTGTACATGTATTATTGAGTTTTGTGTGACTTGATCCTATTCTCCACACCCAAGTTCCAACCCTGCTGGCAGGGGTGTGAAGCGGAGGGTGAAGGATCGGGGACAGAATGGCGAGATGGGGTGTTAGTGCTTTAAAAAAATTCTAATGTCCTAGGATTCATTTTTACAATTGTCATAAACAAAGATTTGAAAACCAGTCTAAAAGTTACTATTACTAATCAACACTTAGGTTTGTGGAATGGATTAGATTTTTTAAAAGTATTTTCTTATTCTGAGTCACTTCTTTTGAGGAAAAACAGGAGCAAGAGGAACTGGGATTTGAAAACGGAATTAGGAGTAGCCCAGAAGACAAAATGATAGAGAACATAAAGATTAGGGATACACAAGGGGTGACTTGGAACTATTAAACATACTTTTTTGTCCAGAGAAGTTTTTTGCTTATTAATCAGAATTACAATTCATAAAATGATTAGGGGATGAGGCATCTGGCTCTTTTGGTGACACTGAAAACAGTGCTTGGCACAGAGAAGACACTCAGTTTGACTGAGTGTATTTGAGATCCTCAAATACCAAGATTTTTATTTTATAAAGAACAAAAACTGTTCTTCTCCATGTCTGAGAAGAACATGAGAGAACACTGAGAACAGAATGGAACTATCTAAAATTGAAATTGAAGCTGTCTATAGCTCTTAATTTTTCTCCACTTTGTCCTATCTCCAGTCTGTTTGCTACATGACACCAGAATTCTCTTTTTAAAAACATAAATTACAGGTTCCTGGGTGGCTCAGTCAATTAAGCGATCAACTCTTGATTCTGCTCAGATCATGATCTCAGGGTTGTGGGATCAAGCCCTGCCTCAGCTCCCCACTCAGTGGGGAGTCTGCTTGAGATTCTTTCTCTCTGCCCCTCTCCCTGCTCATGCTCTCTCTCTCTCTCAAATAAATAAATTTAAAAAATATAAATCATATTATGTCATCACCAATATTAAATATGCTAATGGCTTCTCTTGGCAATCAGAACAAATTCCAAAGTTCTTAGCCTGGCTGACAAGGTCCTATATGATCAGAACACTGCTTACCTCTCAGATCTCATCCTGCCACTCCTGTCCTTGTTTATTATGCTCTAATCACACTGGCCTCCTTTTTGCCACCCAACATGCCAAATTCATTTCTACCTCAGGGCCTTTGCACTTGCAGTTGCCTACACCTTCCCAGATGCATGGCTGATTTCTTATTCAATTCTTGCTTAGGGAGACACTTCCTGGTCACTGTCTGTAATATAACTCCTCACTAGACTCCATCAACTCATCCTGTTGTATTGTCTTTAAAAAATCATCACTGTTGTAAATTTTCCTGTCTGTTCACTCATTGCTGTTTCCCTACCCCATGAGGATGTCAGTTACACAGAGGCAGGACCTTCCGTCTGGAGCTCTCCAAATTGCCAGTGCTTAGCATGGGGTCTGGCTCACTGGCACAGTGTTTTTTTGTTGGAATCATACGCTAGACAATGGACAGCGAGTTATTTTTCAAGTTGGGTCATTGTCAGAGAGAAGGTGACAAGCCACATGAAGGTTAAGCGGGACTTCAGTGATAACAATCTAAAATTTAAATCTAAAGCAGCATATGAATTTGGGAGAAGGAGGGAGATAAATCCCAAATCTCATTTAGTCCAGGCTCGGTGTCAGTTCAACTCTTGCCACTTTTGAACACAAATGTCAATCCCTTCTCTTCTTTCCCCATCATCTTGATCAAATAGCTGCTTTATTTCAATTCCCTCTCTGCTGATGTATTAAAATAGGCCTGAAGTTTAAAAATGAAGAACTGAGAGAACTGTATAGGAAACTATGATGAATGACCACTTTTTTTGCCACGTGTCTATGAAACTTGCCGCTTAGCAATAATCTAAGTGTTCCATTAAAATGACAAAAGGCATTTTATTCTTTAGCCTAAACATATTCCAAAGCACATCTCGAAAAAAGAAAGACAGAAAGAAAGACAGAAAGAAAGACAGACAGACAGACAGAAAGAAAGAAAGAAAGAAAGAAAGAAAGGGAAATGAAAGGAACAGGAAAAGGGAAAAGGAAAAGGGAAAAGGAAAAGGAAAAGGAAAAGAAAAGGAAAGGAAAGGAAAGGAAAGGAGGAAAGGAGGGGAGAAAGAAGGATGGGAGGAGGGAAGGAAGAGGGATGGAGGGAGGAAAGGAAGGAGGAAGGAAGGAGGGAAGAAAGGAGGGAGTGAGGGGAAAGGAAGGGAAGGGAAGGAAGGGAAGGGGAAAGAAAAAAAGGAGAGCAAAGAGTACGAGAAAAAAGCCCCTAAGGAACAATTTCAAACCTTAAATTTTGCAGCATATACTACAGAGTAAGGAAGACATAGGACTTGAAACTGAAGATTTATGGACTCTAAAATGTTAGTTCTTCATTAAAAAAAAAAAGTTAAAATTGGAGTATCTGGGTGGCGTTGTTGGTTAAGCCTCTGACTCTTGGTTTCAATTTAGGTCATGATCTCAGGGTTGAGAGACTGAGCCCCACCTGGGGCTCCCCGTACAATGTGGATCCTGCTTAAGACATTCTCTCCCTTTCCGTCTGTCTCTTGCCCTGCTCTCTCTCTCTAAAATAAATGAATACATCTTTTTAAAAAAATAAACCAAAATTTAAACATAATAATGATTAGTTTCTCAAACCAAGTAAGTTAGAGAATTTCAGCCAGCTTCTCTTTAATACTTGAAAGAGTGCCTTTGATCTTCCTTAGAAGGAAAATCTCCCTCAAAAGAAATTTTCTTTTGCCAGCATATTAACATTGAAATTGCCCTTGTTTGTAGTTCATACTTCTTTTTACTTTAATTATGTTTATCAAATGAAAAAAATAACACAAGGTATGATGCCTTGGCAATTAGATTTTTACAGAAAAATAAAGGCTCCTATGTGTTCAAAGAATCAGAAGACCATCATTTTACAAAATTGATGAAATCATTTATTTGGTCAATGATGGGCAGTGTGACAAAGTACCACTCTCCAGATTATCTGTTAACTTCCAAGAGGAAGGTGGATAAGTAAGAGGGAGAGATGTGGAGGCTTCTACCCTAATAGAGTTAAAACAGCCTCACTGAGAGGGGTGGCTGGGTGGCTCAGTCAGTTAAGGGTCTGACTCTTGACTTGGCTCAGGTCATGATCTCAGGGTCATGGGATCAGCCCCCTAATCCCCACATGGATATCTAGCTGTATCCATGCTCAGTTCTGAGCCTGTGTGTCTCTATCCCTCTGTCCCACCCCCGGCTCACACATGCCTGCTTTCTCTTAAATAAATAAATAAATAAACAAATAGATAGATAGATAGATAGATAGATAGATAAATAAATAAATAAGAAAGATCTGGGGGAAAAAAAAAGCATCACTCAGAGTGCAGCAAGCTGGCACTTGTGCTTCCTGATAAGATGTAGTAGGAAGTAACAAGTAATTTCTGTAAAGTACACCCACCAACATGTTCAAGTCAATCTAACCGAGCCTTTAGACTTCCAGTTTAAATAAAAACCATGGGGAATGAATGAGTAAATTAAAACGTATCATAAAGAAATACTCAGAAAAGTTCAGGAATATGGGCCAGTATATAAAAACAAATGGTCTGGTTTCTTAAAAACCTCAAGAAAAAAATAATTGGAAGATTGCCCTAACTTAAAAGGACTATTACATCTTAAAAACTAAAATGTCTATAAAATTTTGGGTAGAACAACTGAGGAAATTTGAGTGTGAAGGTTAGGTAATCTGAGAGAATTACTGTTCATCTTAATCATGAGGTTATAGAATAAATACTACATAACTACTGTATATAATATTTATATTTTACTTATATGCAAATATATATTATATTTATAACATAATGAAAATCTCTTTGGCTTATGGGGTTTAGTAGGGACAGTACTTATATTACAGAGCTAAGAGTCAGATTGGAACCCAGGTAGTCTGTCTCGGAGTCTGACTTCTTTCCTATAGGCTCATGTAGCTATACACAAGCAGCTTCTCTCTGGGGACTGCCCCTCAGTCAATAACAACTGCTATCAAAATGGTTCCTTTCATATCACCATGCCATCTGCTTGTTGTGGCTGATGACATCCAACTTCTTTTTCCACTCCAACACTAAACTAGCACTATGAAGCAAGAAAGTGGCCAAATTTCTCTTACTCCTTAGAATATAGAGAATACACTGTCATCCAATTGTCCTTAGTTGGTCAGAACAACTTTGCAGCAGAGTGTTTCTGTTCAGAATAGGACTCTATTCTGACCCATCAGCTATTTATTGGTATATATATCAATAAACAACCTTTAGGACATTACTTTCGGTCTTGGGAAAATTGGGCTGAAATCTACAGAAATTAAGGGGCAAATATTAGTTCAGGTAATCATGTGACAGGGATTTATTAAGAGCCTACTGTGTATTAAGCATGTTTTAGGATAGAGCAGTGAACAAGATAGACAAAATACCTGCTCTCTTGAAGTTTGTATCCTACTATAAGGGTTGGCCAGCTTTTTTTAATAAAGGGCCAGATAGTAAATAGATTGGCAGACCATATGGTTTCTGGTATAACTACTCAACTCTGCCTTTTTATTGGGAAAGCAGCCATACACAACATATAAATGAATGAGTGTAGCTGTGTCAAATAAAAACTTTATTTACAAAAAAAGACTGCAATTCAAATTTGACCTGTGGGTCATAGTTCACGGAAACCTCTCAAATGGGTCATCAAACATTTTTTTCAGACCTTGTGGGAAAGTTAATCACCATAGTATTTTCTTTGGATGATCCATTAGCAAATTTATTTTGCTGCCATTTTAACTAGGCCAAGGTTAAATATTTATTCAGCTCTTCTCTCTTCAAATTAAAGAGATCCAGTGATTCAACTTTGAGAGCTGCCCTTTTAAATCTATTTTGATCTAGAGATTGATGCTCATTGATTAAACTGTTCCTGAACTGGCTTAAACTTGCAATTGTACAATCGAAATCCAAACAACAGGTGTTATAGGTCCCGACCTCTGAGAAGCAGATGATAAAATGAGATTAGATATGTCAGACATTTATTAAAGAAATGCCAATTGAAGGGAAAATTGGGAAGAAAACAGAGTTGTCTAGGAATGCCTTATGACTAGGATGCAGGTCTAAACACAGTAACGAAGAAAGGGAAGGAACGGCGACTGAGTGAAAGTCTTGGCCTCCAAGGAAGTTGTGAGAAAGTTCAGCAAAGCTAAAGGAGAGCCCTTAGCCAAAGTCATGTGTCAGTGAAGTCCAACAGTTCCCAGGAGCAGGTCTAAGTATTGCTACCGCAATGTGTCACTGGCTAGAAGTGGCCATTGAGAATTGTGCCCTCTGCACCAACACAGTGATGGATTTCAGAGCAGAGCAGCTGGGGCCATTGCTCAAAGAAACCCCCACAGTAGGAGACTGGAAACATGCATTTTTATGGCTATGAAAAGGCTCCATAGCTAATTAATTTGATGGAAAGTGAAGAAAGAAATGGTTTAAACAAGTTATGCCACATTAATTCAATTAAGCTCACTGAGGATAAGGATTGCTTTATTATGGTCATATTCTATACCGTACCTATTAAAATCTCTTACAGCAAGGAGATACCCAAAAATATACCTTTTAAGAGTGGTTAAATCTCATTCCTAACACAATGGTTTCTATGCAAATAATTGGAAATTAGAGGAAGCAGCCCAAGCGTCTAAGGAACTGCCCCACAGTTACCCAGCCAGCAAGTGTTAAGGCCAACAAGATTCCAGGATCACAGGATACAATGTCCAGGTACATGGTAACATGACGACAGCTGGTGGTACTATCGGCACAACGGCAACAGCAGCAGTGACTTTATCATTATGGAAAACATTCAGGTATCACTATGAGGTTCACTTTACTTTTGTTTTATCTGATTCCCATCTTACCCTCTGCTTGGACCCATTTAGTGTCTACAACCTTAAAGAGAAAAAGGAATCCTGAGAAAAGCAGGATAGAGAGAGCCAGTACAGAAGGCACGTAGACTCTGATGCCAGACTTCCTGGGACCGAATCTTCGCTCTAACATTTACTATTAGTTGTTTCACCCAGGACAAGTTGCTTCTCCTCTCTAGATTTCAGTTTTCACATCTTTAAATGAGGGATGGTGATAGTACCTGCCCCCTAATAGTTTTTTATTAAATTATTAAATAGCCAGTATTTGTAAAATTGCTTAGAACAGAGCTGAACACTAATTATTAGAGATGAATTTTAATGCAGTTTGTCTATTACTGTGCCTCTAATCAAAACTGGCGTGTGGTAGAAGGCAGAAATGGATTTACACGACAGGAAAGGACATGAATAATGTCTGAAACTAACTCATACAGCACACTCAGAAAGAGGAACTGGAAGTAAGGGAGATATTGGCACAAACTGATAACAGAGTGAGAAAAACACCGCAATAGAGACTAAGGAGGACGGTATGCGCATGTGCAGGCGTCTGAGTCTCAGTGCCCTGGCTGGCAGGGTTATTTACATGTGCTCATTACCTGTTTCTTTTCTGATTAAGATGCTTATTGAACACACAAGTATTTAAATGGCATTGCAGTAAAACTATGCTTCTGCCACCTTTTGTTAAGTTCAAGTCTAGAAGGTCTAGAGAGAGGACCAGAAAGCAGTAGGTTACTTATCTTTATACCATCATCATGTAAAAGTTAGTACATGGACAAGTATTGCAAATCCATTGTTCTAAGTTCCTAAAGTAACTGAGAACCTGAAGTCAGTTCAGGAAAAGCAACACATACCTGTGTGAAACAAAGTAGGAGTAATACTGGAGCAAAAGCCTAGCAGCAGGCTTGCATAGCACAAAAGGATCTACTAGTCTTTTTTTTAAATAAAAATTCTTAATATACAAGAATAGAGTGCATTTAGATTAAGGAATAATTTAGGATCCATTTTGTAACTTGTTCCTGTACCTGTAGTTGAGTGCACTTGAGTGGTTATGTTTAAGTAGAACAGGTTCTCTCACAATGGTTCAACTAAACATCACATGTCTATACATTCACAGGAAAACTTTTTGGAGCAACACAGCTTAACAGACAACATAGACAGTTGGAAGACATTAAGATGAAGATGAAAAAGAACACCCAGGATTTACTTCTTAAGGTAGGACACAGCTGGTCTGAGCCACTGTGTTCCTTCTCTACCTCCCTCTCATTGAAAGGTCTGATAGATTTGTGACTTTTTAAGATATTTTTCCAGGTTTTGCTACCTTAAAATTCTTCTTGGTGCATCCAATAAACTTCCATTGACCTTTATGGACTATTTAGTTTTAGCTGTTTCCCATAGAGAGGTTTTGTTTTTATTTTTCTATGAATTTTCTCTACTATTTTCAATAAAGTACATATCTCTTAGCCTTAAGGATCCAGAATAAGTTAATCTCTTAAAATCTTATATAGTATGCATCTTAATGGTTTGTGGAGAATAGTATGCTCACAGCTGGATTCCACCCCCACTCCCACAACTCCAATTCCTAAAAACAGAATAGAAACAACTCAATAGGATTTGGGGGATAGAAAAAAATAAAGCCCCGTCATGTTAGGTCATTAAAACTTGTAACATAAATGCATACAAATTTCAAATGTTCACTCAGGTATGGTAGTATTACTTGTGTTGCTCCAGTTTTTGAATATATAGAATGCTATGTAGGAGATGGTGAGTATTGTGTTCTTATAAAAACAAGAAAAAATACCATATCATATATACCACGAAAAGTCAAAGTTTGCAGATCACCAAGCTTGCCTGGTATGACGATAAATTATTAAATAAAGTCTTAAACTTCTTAGTTATGTTTTCTTCCCTTTCCCTTTGCCTGTGGTTATTGATGATAGTGTACAGCAAAAAATATTTTCAAAAGCCCATATGATTTACTGCTCCAATGTAATCCTCATTTAACTTCTTATTTAGTTTAATTATTAGCATTACTAATCAAGAGGGATAGAAAAGGAAACAAGTAAGAATGCCTCCATCTGAATGCCAGCTTCAACTCATTAGTTATATCAACATGGGAAAGCTGCTCAAAATTTCCTGACCTCTGTCTGCTTTAAATAGCTTTCATAAAAATCATTTGTACCTCGGAGAGTTGTCTGTGTAATATATAATTCTCTATCCATGTAAATTGTCATTGTTGTTTATCTTTAAATATCATTATATGATATATGGATGCCATTACCAGAAATGAAATAAAATAGAAATAAGGTTGCATCTTATTTCTGAATTTATATTGCTAAAATATTTAAACAAGGAGGCCCTTAGACTGAGGTGGCTCTAATGCCTTGGTAACCTACATAAGTAAATCAAAGCCTGAGTCAGAGTCAGTACCTTTAAACCCAAGAAAATGAAAGTAGGAACAATCAATTACAGCCAACAAGGCTCCCTCAACTAAGGCAACCACTTAGGCTACAGTCAATCAAATAATTTCCTCACTTTGCTTCTGTACCTTCTCTATTCAAACCTTTCCCTTAGCTCACACAGTAGCCTATTCCTAACCACTTTCAGCTAAGCACTGCTCAACTTGAGCTGATGCACGCCCAAATAAATTCTTGAAGATTTTGATGAGTTTCAGTTTATCTTTTAAAATATATTTCAGCTTTTTTTCCAGAAATCAATTACACTGAGATAGACTCATCCTCTGGGTTTCAGAACAGTAAATGGAATAACCATTTTCATGGTGTAAAGGGGACCAAGAGATCATCTTCCAATCACCAAAACTATTTTCACTCAACCTACAATGGTAAGTTTGTGACTGATGATTAATGGGCATTTATTGATTTGTACTGAATGAAATAAGTATGACTGTACAAAAGAAGTATGTCATTGTCTATGGTGGGCTAATATAGATATTATGTGGAGAAGGAATTTTAATTGATTTCTCATTATAAAATCGTGCTGAATAAAAAAAAAAATCTACACATTGCTGATCAGTTCATTTGGGTTTTCCTCCCTGTCTACTGCCTGCACCAAACCTCCCCAGCTGCCCTGTGGCCAGTATATTACCAGAGACGAAGCAGGACAGGACAAAAATGCACATCAAAGGCACCAATTTGACCCAAATGGCTATTCTGTTTGACACACATCATATCACAGTTGGTAGCTGCAGTGTTTATTTGAATTTCAATGCTGATTAAGCCCTTTGCCAGTCTTGTTTTTGCAAACACACGTAAAGCTAAATATACCAACCCTTGTTAAATCAAAAGAAACACACATAGCGCATCAGGCAGTCATTGTTGTTATTACCAATAAACAAAAATGTATATGTTTCCCCAATCTCAATCGTGAAATGTACTCTGTGTTTATGGAGTAAGCTAAAAGGGAAAAAATCTTCTCAGTTAAGAGTTTGTTGGCAATGGCCCAGGGGTGTACCTGGGTCTCAACATCTGTCAGCTTTCTGGTCTGCTCTGCGGTCTGAGAGAGGAGGCTGGTTCCTATCTCGAGCATGGTGGCCGTGTGATTCTGAACTGCATTCTGCTGTATTTGGGCCATCTCCGACTTCATATTTTCCACAATGTAGTTCTCAATCTGCAGGACATAAAGGACAAAACATACTACATTATAAGCAAAGTCTCTGGGAGCATGGAATATTTACAATGACAAAACAAGACACAGCTGGCCAATTAGCCATCTGGCAGGGATCCTCTGAATTTCTGAGCTGGGGAAATGGGAGCAGAGCACACAGGAACCCAGTAGCTAACAAACTCCTAATATACTGATACATATGTATAATCATCAAAATCGTAATGATAATTTGTACTTGAGTAATGCTTTCTTATTTTCTACAACTCTTTCAACCCTCATAGCAAAGATGTGAGTTAGGCACAGATGACCTCATTGTTTTTTGCAGGGCTTTTTTTGTTTGTTTGTTTGTTTTTATTTGTAGCTGAGGAAACATAATCAGACAAAGGTCAATGATGAGCCCATGGTCACCCAGCAAGAATGCAGCGTTCGCACGATCATTTAAATCTTGGTTCTCTGGTCTTTTCATTATACCATATTGTCATTCATCTCTGAGAAAAATTCAGCCTCCTGCTTTCATTTCTGTAGTGAAAAGTAAAAGACCATGCTGGGTTAGGGGAATTACACAAGGACTGGGAGGAGGTCAGATGCCCCAAACACAAGATTTTAAGGGAATAGTAAAGTACAGGCAACAGTATATGAAATGAGAGGCAGAGGCAGCTAAAACCATTCTCAGTGCTCCTTTGAAAGCTCAAAAAAAAAAAAAAAATTAAAATTAAATAAAAAGGTACTGAAAGTATAACCCATAAAACAGCATTTGCCCTCCTGACCTTGGGCAACATTTAGTCCTCTATGGTGCCATCTTAGCAAATACTATGGTTGTAAAATAAATCGTACCCATGGGGGCCAGGAAGAATTAAGTGACTTACTGGAAGGGAGGCTGCTAGGCACTGCAGAAAATAAAGTCGAGCACGAGCACTGCTTGAAAAATACAGAAGAAGCCCACACCTCTCTGCGGGTGTACTTAATTCTCCCCCACCAGCGTGTGGTGACTACATTTTATTACCCAATTACACATACGGGGAAATTGCATCCCAGAGAAATCAGGTCCAAGGCCACACACCACAAAAACAGCCAGACTTGGAACTGAGTAGGAAAGTCCTTAACTTTCATACCAACACTCTTAACCACTTGATAGCTCGGCCAAGTTGTGCTTTGCAAACTGGGTTCCAAATCATTAACAACTATGTGATTTTTACTGATTTAATGGACCATAATACATCCACTATTTTATAATCCATAGTGACATTATTGTCATGTAATAAATATAGTCTAAAGCTAAATTCCCCTTTGTGAAACTTTGGCAGCTCACTTTTTAACACCATCTCTTGCTTATTTCTATTTATCAAACATAAATCTGCCCCAAGTGAAAGAAAATGAAAGGTTAGAATCAAACTTATATTGTTATTAATAAATTCTGACTATGTCCTTGGTCAATATAAAGTGACTCCCCTTCACTCTTTATTCCGAAATCAGAAGTAGAGGGTAAAAATAAATCAACCTACAAACATCTGTTATAAAACAAATACAATATGGATCAGAATAAATATCTAGAAATTATCTTGACAAAATGCAAGTTCTCTAACTTGGCTTTATTCCAATTGCACTAACATATTTAAAAAACAATAGAAAGATAATGGAAAGGAGGGTAGGTCAGAGCACCAGATATCTGTTGTTTTGGATTCTGCATCATGTTTCCCCTTCCTTCATAAAATCCTCTAACTTTTTGGGGGAAGTTATGAATGGGTATATTCTTAAAAATGGGAGGTAATTCTCCCTCATGAAGGTGGTATCCACCATATACAGCTGACACATCAATTGTCTAGGTGGTAGGCACTGAACTAAGTGCTCTCATTTTATAACAGTACTTAAACCTTCCAAGTTTATGTGGTATGTACATATAGCTGCTTTGTAAGTGAGACCATTAAGGCCTAGAAAATCCATAATTTGCCCAAGAGAAACATAAGTACCCCCAATGCCAGAACTCACATTCTCAATCTCTAACCTATTCCACTTGGCACTACTTAATTATTCTATGCCTTTTACTGTGTAACTCCTCAACCTTGTGTATTTATCAAAACTACATGAGAAGTATTTCAAAAATGCAGATGAATGTATGACACACCAGAAACTCTAAATCAGAATTTTCAAGAGCATATACTAGACGACTATATACTTTAAAAGCTTCCCAATATAATTCTCAGTTAGGCAAAGGCCAGTGCTTCTCAAAGTGTGGTCCAAGGAATAACTGTCTAAATGAGACCTGTTTGTGAACAGTCTGCCATGAAATGAAGAAACTGTGCCAGAATGCCTATCATCTATGTCACTAAGCACTACTACAAATATAGTGTGTGTGTGTGTGTGTGTGTGTGTGTGTGTGTGTGTGTGTGTGTGTAGCAGCAAGACTGTCAATGAAGAAAGTGATGCTCTAATGCTTTAATTTACATATTTACATTCTGGAGCAAACTTTTTACCTTGTTTGCAAAATGACAACAATTTTATTGAGTAGCAGTGATTCAGACCGCCAAATTTATTCAATGTCTCATTCCCCGCTTACTAAGAAAATTCAAATAACAACTTGGTTTCCCATGTAGATTTGTCTAGTCAGAGAGAATTCACTAATCAGTGAGCTCCAGTACAGATCTGCTTGATAATTATACATCTCTTTTTTCAGTAGGCTCTATGCCCAATGTGGGGCTTGAATTCATAACCCCCAAATCAAGAG
The DNA here is from genome assembly GCA_004023965.1 of Spilogale gracilis. Lineage (NCBI taxonomy): Eukaryota > Metazoa > Chordata > Mammalia > Carnivora > Mephitidae > Spilogale > Spilogale gracilis. The sequence continues at coordinate 156,590 of PITA01001518.1, read as the reverse complement.
ATGCATACTCTACCAACGGAACCAGCCAGGCACCCCTATACATCAATTTCTTATGCAGTTGGTTCCTGGGAGTTATTTCCTGGAGCTTAACTTGCTCTGGGTATAATATAATCATGTGTTTCAGTCTCCATAAAGGAGGACACGCTCTGGCATAGAGTTATTACATCAAGGCTCAACTGCTTTGTGATCCTGTCTTTGTTAGCTCCTATTTATTATGTATTATTATAGCTTTTCTTAACAGCAAAGCAATGTAACTACTTTATGTAGGCATTCATCACAAAGATCCTCCCAATTCTGCTAACCCTGTTGTAGAAATATAGAAGGCCTCCAACCCATACTAAAATTCTTATTTGGGTGGCCGTGATTACTAACATGTATATAACTCTAGTTAATTATTTTCTAATCAAGTTGAGCTGCTCTCTCTAGGAGTAACTGCCTTTTAATGTAAAAGATAATGGCACATTTAAGAAGCAAAAACCAGATGTAGTTGATTTAAAGGCTGAGGAGGGAGGCAGAAGTCAATATACAATGTGTGATTAATAAGGAGGGCTACTTTCATCTTATCTCTAAACATTCCTCTGTAGATGTAGAACTGTGAAATACATCATGATGTGTTATATCAGCCAAGTTCAGGAAAATTTTGTAACAAATTCAATTGTCCTCATATATTTCCTACTGGCATTAAAAATATGTTTGCATAATATGATGGCTACTTCAAGTTTTAATATTTTAGGAACATCTAAGATGTCAATTTTAGGCTTAGAAGTTGCTGACCACAGATCGGGAGATTATAAAGCAGGAGACCCCCAAATGGAACCATCAAATTATTTGACTGTGCTGCCACTCTCAGTGTCTGACTCTAGTTAAAGTACTGGCCGAAGACCAGCAAGAGAAGGTAGGATGCCATTTGAAATGAGATAACGAACAATTAATGATGTTTAAAGCAAAGAAATAATGTTAAATTTGTAAAGTGATTTAGTGTTTACAAAAAGCTTTTATACACAGTGACTGGATTCTTACGCCAACCCTACATGGGGAGTACTGACTCTATTTTATGATTTAAGAGATGGTGCTCAGAGGCCTTAGGTGACTTTGATAGAGATGAAAGAAAGGACTCAACTCTACCTTCTGATGTTCACTATCTTCAGATTTGGGGGAACTACTCTGTTATTGGACTGGTTGGCTGGTTGATTGGTTGATTAATGAATGATTGATTTCCTTTTTAGCTAGTTCACTGAGAATTAGTTTATGTACTCTTTTGAGAAAAAACATGCATCACTGGAGGGTGATTACTTTATTCTGCTTCACCATATCAGAGGCCAAGTTAACTTGAAGGGAGGTGAGAGGTTCTAGGACCAGTTATATGGATAGTGTCACTAGCACTTTTAATGCAATGGGTCATTAAAAATTCTTTTATATGTTCCTACCTTTCTTGCTTAGAATGCAATTTATAACGTATTTGTTTTCTTCTACCCATTCTAGTTCTTGTAAGCTATTCTAAAATATAGCAAAGAGAGTAACAACAATAGCAGACTAAGCCTCTACTAAGGTTAGGTAAGTACCTTCCTTTTAAAAGTCTAGGCGCTGTATTGTTTCCGCATTTCACTGATAAGGAAACAGGCTCAGGGAAGTTAATGTAAATTGTCTATGATCACACAATGAGTGGGTGAAAGAGCTGGTATGTTGCTTTGAAAGAGGCTAGATGGCCCTATAGGCTGGGCTCCATTCTAAAGGACAGTCAGTCATCAAGCACAAGCACACTACCACTAATGTCACAGACAAATTCTGGTAACACATAATATTCATTCAGGCAATACATAAAATGGAGGCTACAGAACAGATGAGGAGAAACTTGTTTAAAGATAGATAATTTTTCACTTTTTAAAATTGAATCATTTCCATACAGATTGATGGCTATAAGATCCTGGGAAATGTTATAGGTTGTAAGAAAACAAATATAAAGTTAACTGTGTGATAAGTTGCATTATTAGGTAGAGAAAAAAATATTTGTAAGAAGTCAGGATTATCAGTCATTTGCAGTTCACTCATAAATCACTTGCCCATGTCTTTTGCCTAATGAGTAGTATGACTTTCCAAAATGAGATGAAGTTTTGAGAGGCTTTCTTACTGGGCCTTCAAAATTCTTGCTGCTTCGTGTTCATGAGAACCAAAATCTATGTGATATTATGACATGTCTTGCATATGAAATGCATTCTCTATCATTTCACCTCAAGGGTTCTCTTAAACAATAGCATATCTTACAGCACAAAGAATAGAATTTCTCCATGTAATTCTTAAGAAAAAAATTTTAAGCCCTATAAAAATTGACAAAGGCATTGTTCACTTAAAATATGTTGTAGATTAAGTGGACTCTCATTGAATGTTGGTGCATATGGTACTACTCAGTTATGGCAAAACAACCGTGAAATAAAGTAAAAGGGTAAATATGGGAAAGCAATAAAAAGGTAAAACAATGCAAAAAATGCCTTAAATTTTGATAGTTCTATCTAATATCACTGTTTCATAAATCAGTGGCAATACTGAAAATGTAACTGCATCTAGGTTTATGGTTTTATAAAAAAGATGGCTTAGGCCAAATATATTATTTGCAAGAATTTCTATTACTAGATCTCCCAGGATACTGCTTCTTTTATCAAATGGCAAAGTAAAATTGTCTTTTTAAGAAAACAAATCTATTTAGCTAACATCTGAAATAGTTTCTATACTGATATGCATGACATGAATCCCATTTCTTATTTTGGTATCTGAAGGGGCACTTACTATTTATGGAAGAAAGAAAGCCATTAGAATAAGCAAGCTGGAAGAGACATTAAATATTATGAGCTCCCCAAATCTCATTTTATAGGTGTGGTGACTGAGGTTCAGAGAGGTTATAGAAAGCAAGGTGAAACAACTAATTAATGTCAGATGTCAGGCTATGTTCACTCAGTGTGTGGGAAACTCAGACTTACATCATCAAGCTGAGCCAGCAACAATGGTTGCCAGTATTGTTGGCCCATCCTGCATTTCCCCATTCTTTGCTTTCTGTGACTTGCTTCCCTTCTCCAAGCTCCTGGTTGGAGGCTCCCCTTTTACCAGTCCATGCTCCATCAGTTTTTGGGGTGTTGACTTTGCTTTCTGGACTCAATACTTACCTCCCAGCCCAGATGTCCACCAGCTAGCTACTCCTCAGTTACTGAGCTTCAGCATCCCCCTGATTTTATTTTCTGTACATTACTTCACAAGTGGCAAAAACCAGAGCCAGACTCTAAAATTTGTTCAGGCTTATTAACCCTGCATCATGTCAATTTAGTCCTAGCAAATACATGATAAATGCATCCTAATGTACTAAGCCTGGTACCACATATTATGTGTACAAAGAGTTGAGTCTTGCAGGATATAGATATGTATAGATGAACCATTTCCTTTTTTAATTTTAAGATTTTATTCATTTATTTGACAGAGAAACACACAGTGAGAGAGAGAACACAAGCAGGGGAGTTGGGAGAGGGAGAAGCAGGCTTCCCGCTGAGTAGGGAGCCTGATGCCGGCCTCAATCCCAGGACCCCAAGGATCATGGCCTGAGCTAAAGGCAGACGCTTAACAACTGAGCTACCCAGGCGCCTCTAGACAAATCATTTCAACAACATTGGTAAATACTCTGATGGCATTCACCTCTGATGACATTTCTTCCTGTAAATATTATTTGTTTGATAGGAAGAAGCTCTCAGCTATTGACACCTCCAAAAGAATTATAGCAATACCCCCACAGAGGTACAGAGAGAAACTAAGCTATCAAGGGCCTATCAGAATATCCCACATGAACAAATTCTGCAATAATTTTTCTTGGTTATGATTCTTTTAAGACCACATTTTTGTGGCTATAGTCACATATACAACCCAGAGTTGGGTCAAGATCCAGGAAGGTCATCCTCTCTTCACCTACATGAATGAGATGTTTCCTATGCCAAAATATACTTTACTAGCCTGGAACCTCTCTTTTATACTCGTCTTCACTTATACTCATCTGACATTCCAAAAAATTCAGAGTCGTGAAATTTTAAAATATAATCATCTACTTAATTTTTCCTTTACATGTTTTTCCTGCCATTTTTAAAGGCAGATATTATTAAAAACAAAACAAAACAAAACAAAAAACAAACAAAAAAAGAAAACCACAGTCAGGCTTATCTGGATTTTAATCCAGGTATTATTGTTGATTTACTCTGTAAACTTGGGCAAGTTACTTAAACAATTTGGGTTTCAGGTCTTCATTTATGAACTGAAGGTCTGGATTAGATTATTATGTTCGAAGCTCTCAAATTACTTGACTTAAAATTTCCCTTTTAAAGTATTAGAGTATGAAAGATTTTAATTTATTATAGAAAATTAAAATATGGATGCATATATCTATGTCTATAACATATATATAATACATATCTTTAATGGCAATTAGGAAAAAATGGTACAGGAACACTATATAAAAGCCTTAGATCAAATTTCTATAGCAAGCACATCTGTTTTAAGATAAAAAGTTAAAATTTCTGGTTTCCTTAATTCCCAGGCACCATTCTGTTCAAAATATATTCCTTGTCTTTCACCATGTCCTGGCTTTCTTCTTAGGTTTCTTACATTAATGAGTGGCACCAATATTAGCTACCATTCATCCAAGCCACAGGGAGTCACCTTTTCTATTCCTTGCCTTCATTTTCAACATTCAGTCAGCAACAGACTGTGTTGTTTTTGTTCCTAAAGAGTGCCTAGGTCCATCCCTCTCCCCATTTCCCTTTCCCCCTACCACATCTCTTTATTCTCATGGGCACTGACTTACCTCAGACTCTTGTCATTTTTCTTCTGGTTTTGTTTTGTCCCTATAACTGTTCTCCTGACTTCAGACATCCTCTAGTCCATCATATATGGCATAACCAGAAGGATCTATCTAAAACATAAATTTGTCCTCATCACACCACTGCTTAAACATAATTTTCAGTGGCTTTCGCTATGTGCAGATGAAGTCACAACTCCTTAATCAGTACATAAGAACCTTTACGATCTGGATCTAGCCTCCATTTCCCTACCTGAACTCCATGCTCCAGTCACATTAAATGATTTTTCCAAACACACATTATTTTCTTTTGCTTCCATGCCTTTGCGCGAGGATTTGCTCTGATTGGAATGTTCCTTTTCTACCTCATCTTCCCTTTTCATGGGCTAGGTCCTGTTTTCCAAAACTAAGTTCAAGTTTTCAACTTTTCATGATTCTCCTCTCTGTAATATCCTTCCTTTACTTATTTTTTTTTTAAATTCATTTATTTATTTTAGAGAGAGAGAGTGCAGCGCAGAGGGACAGAGGGAGTGGAAGGAAAAGAATCCCAAGAGCATGGAGCCCATTGTGGGGTTTGATCTCACAACCCCGAGATCACAACGTGAGCCAAAATCAAGAGTCAGATGCTTAGCCGACTGAGCCACATAGGCACCCTCTTCCTTTGTACTTCTAAAGTATCCTGTGCCCCCCCCCCCCCCCCCGCATAACACTATTGTCTTCAGTACATCACAAGCTCCTTGAAGGAGAACAACTGTTCATCTTGGTATCACTTAATACCTAGCCCGAAGTAAATAAGTTTAAAGTAAAATTTGGAAAAAAAATATTATTATTTTTTTTTTAGGTAAGTTCTATACCCAACATTGGGCTTGAACACTCATGGTCATAAAATCAAGAGTCACATACGCTACTACCTGAGCCAGCCATGTGCCCCTCATAAATTTATTTGCTCTTATTTTATTTTTTAAAGATTTTATTGATTTGTCTGAGAGTGAGAGAGCTAGGGAGTTCACAGAGGGAGAGAACGGGAAAAGCAGCCTCCCTGCTGAGCCGAGAGCCTGAAGTAGGGCTTGATCCCAGGACCCTGGATCATGACCCAAGCCAAAGGCAGACACTTAACAAACTGAGCCACCAGGCACCCTGCTCTTCATAAATTTAAATAAATTCAAATAGTGCATGAATCAATGAACTGGTATATGAAAATACTAATAGCCTCAATTATGAGCATAGCTTAGTTACATTTGTTTCTCAAAGTACAAAATATCACATAACCAATTATTGATGATGCCTTTTTTTAAAAAAAGATTTTTATTTATTTGATGGGGGGGCACAGAAAGGGGAACAACACGCAGAGGGAAAAGGAGAAGTAGGCTCGCCAAGCAGGGAGCCCAATGTGGGGCTCGATCCTAAGACGCTGGGATCATGACCCGAGCCAAAGCAGACACTTAACAACTGAGACACCCAGGTGCCCCTAATGATGCCTTTCTGAATGTTAATGGATCAATGTAAAGATGCAAAAGTCGATAGGCCTGAAGACATATGGACTACATAACCCCATTTTGTCTTAACTGTGCCTTTCTTCTTTTTTCAATTATCTAGGTATAGGTAATTATTTAGATTAAGTTAAATCCAGCAAACACAATGAAAACTAACCATGTTTTAATCACTGAGTTATATAATGAAAGCAAAAGAATGACTAAGACTTGATTCTGATGATTAAGACTACCTGTAATACAAGTATGTTACAAGTGCTAGAATGAAGGTACAAATGTCTGCCCCCCACCTGTCTGATGGGGCAGGATGAAGGAATAAATGAATCCTCTAAATGAGGGAATCAAGGAAGTCTTCCATGAATACGGCAGAGAGGGCATACATTTTCTTATGTCTGCCTTAACACAAAAATATGGCCTGAAAAACCTGGAGGATGGGGGATAAAGAGGTAGCCAGAAAGACTATGACAGCATGCAAGGAGCTACGCTTGATTAGACAAGATGATGTTTCTGACCACCTCCTGGAAGATGCTGTTCAGGAAATCAAGAGATGAACTGGTCAGAAGCAAGGGCATGCCTATGAGGCCACACATAGGGCAAAGGCATGCCATCATATTTTAATATAAATTCATTTAGTAGGCTCAGGCAGATAATCTCTTTGTACTTTACCATGTTTTCAAATATACTAAGCATAAAGTTCACCCCACTTAACATATATAAGTGTATTATGTATATGTATGTGTATGTGTGTATATTTACTTGTTCACATATGCTCTCATGCACATACATTCCCCTACTCCCAACTTATGTGTGTCAGAGTCTTCATTCATATCTTGAGGTTCTGCTCATTTCACTGTAGTTTATTTCATTAACATTCCATTTAAAATCACCAATGGATCACTTTCCTTTGGATGAGTTATATTTTATGTCAAACTTAATCACTATAGATAATACCTGTTTAACAGTCATGGACAGTTCCAGTATACTGCCTAACAACCAAGAAACATTTTTCCCAAATTCTGAATTTACACTTAGATGGTAGAGAAAATGGATAAACCACAAAGCAACTTTGTACACATTGTTTTTGTATCAATCAAAAGTGATAATTTACAAAGTAAGGAAGATACTGTTTGAAACAAAAAATTGCAAACATCTTTTATTTGAATGCTTTTGTTGTTGCTTTGTTTTGTTTTAGTTTCTTGTTTATCTGGTATAAACTTTATCCCCTTGCATGCTACATAAAGTAAATTCTGATTCACTTAAAAAAGAAAGCTTTGACATTTGAACTAGTGAGCACCCCAGCAGAAAGCAAACTGTGGGGGGCTGATGGGGTCTAAGAGACTCTCTACAAGATAATTCTAAGAAATATCTTCTACAAACTCTATTCTTTTTCTCCTATAACAAATGACAGTGATGGAAACAAGTAACTTATGATATTCCTCTTTAAGGAAAAACTACCGCATTAAAACACCGTAGGCAACATCATGCAATTTAAATACTTAGCAGATGATATAATAAACACAGTAACAGAAGTTTAAAAGCCTTGATAATTAAGAGATTCATAGATATCTTAGGAATACCACTACTTGGTAGAAAACTGCTGTCATTTTACTCTGGTATTTCATATGAAATTGCAAGGTATTAGCATTTAAAATCTAACCCGTTCAACATTCTGACTTTTTAGGCTATTATCTTTCCATATATACTGCTTCTTTCCTTGAAATAAAGTCATCTAGTCATCTTCCTTGTCTTCCATCACACCTCTCCAGGATTGTTTTTAAAGAATTATTTGTCTTTCATCTGCTAAAGCACAGCAAACCTAAAGGTAAAATTATATATGTGTGTTATGTGCATGTGTATGTGTGTGTGTGTGTGCATGCATGCACATGTGTGTTTTCTCCTACAATGTGGGATTACTCAATGGAACATTAGAGTAAGTTTGTACAGGCATTAAACTGTCAACATTATATAATAAACATTCCAAAGTATTATATATGAGGTCTAACTTTTCCTGAATAATATTTGTTGAGTAGTTCTTATTTAAATTACTATTGGTCCAAGACCTAGAAAGATTATGAAGATGGAAACAGTTATTCAAAGACTAAGAAAGGGACAGTGACCACTAACACTTTATAAGTAACATGAAATCCCGGGCGCCTGGGTGGCTCAGTTGGTTAAGCGACTACCTTTGGCTCAGGTCATGATCCCGGAGACCCGGGATGGAGTCCCACATCGGGCTCCCTGCTCGGCAGGAAGCCTGCTTCTCCCTCTCTCACTCCCTCTGCTTGTGTTCCCTCTCTGGCTGTGTTTCTCTCTGTCAAATAAATAAAATCTTAAAAAAAAAAAATCCCTATTTCCCCTCATTTTCATCAAAGGACTACTGACACTGGCATTGTTTCTTCTTTCACAGAGACCACTTTGGTGCCTTGGCAATGCCTATTATATCTCAAGTACTATTGGAAGGGAGCCCAAATTACCATTACAGTGAATTAGTCCCTCTTAGAATTAACCACACACCACGAGGGAGGGTAACTGTTAAAATACCTGCTCTCAATACAACATGTACTGCCAGAGGAATTTTGTAAAAGGCCCTTTAAATGATTCACTAATCTATTTTGGGGAAGCTGCAGATCACTTCACAGTTTTCTTCCTGATTTCATCCCCATCCCCAACAAACAATGACCACTCAAAACATTTTATTTTTCACTAACTGAAAAAAGGCTGATCTGATTTATGATAAATTCTAAAATCTTGGAATCAGAAATATTAGACATCATGAAGCTCCCATTAAGATTTAGCAGATGTCACATTTTGACCTTTGCTTTGAGTTCCTTTTTTAGTAAGAAATAAAATATTGCATAGATGACCCCTTCTACCTACACACAAGAATTAACCATTATCCTGAAATTCATATGGACTTATACTACATAGGTATATATACAAAATAATAAACCATACCATTTAGTATATGTCCAAGGTTTACAAAAATGTTACCTTATTGGCTCCTTCAACTCTTTCATGTTTCTTTTTTTAAAAAAGATTTTACTTATTTATTTGACAGAGAGAAACACAGCTAGACAGAGAACACAAGCAGGAGGAGTGAGAGAGGGAGAAGCAAGCTTCCCGCTAAGCAGAGCCTGATGTGGGGCTCAATCCCGGGACTCTGGAAACATGACCTGAGCTAAAGGCAGATGTTTAACGACTAAGCCACTCAGGTGCCCCACACTCTTTCATTTTTTAATCAAATGTTTTTGAGACTGAGATGTGTATTAGTGTAGTTTTATTATGATCTCTGGGACTGAATAAGATTTCATAGTTTTAACTGCTAATAAAATAGTCTTGTACCCCAAGTCCTGACTTACTCTGAAGACAGGAGTACAAACTATTTAGACCCATTACCTAGTTTGAAGAAGGAGCAAATTGTTTCTCAGCATCTCAGTAAACCCCTAGGATTTCTTCTCTCTGGGGTTGAAGGAAAGCTGTGTAATGAATTTTGTCCCATTTATAGAATATATTTCAAGAATCTGTGCAAATAATTTTTATCTTTAGCAAATAGTTATTTCCCAGAGAGAGCAATTAGGGGGTTGAGAAAGAAAGAGAAACAAGAAAACAAGTTACCGGAACTAAAAATTAATTCTATAGTTTTTCCAAACATAAATTACTACATTAAAATGTTAAAATAACCATGAACACAATTATAAAGGCAGCCCTCCTAACATCCTAGGCAGGCTTCCATTAAATAGACTGTATATTCTAGATTTTATGGCACAAAGTGACTAAAAAGAACCAGCTTTTCATGGCTTAAAAACAAAATAAAATCCAAAAACCTTTCTGTTCAACATAGTAAGTGGTATACAAAATGATATATTTATTTAATACATTCTCAATTATGATAAATGTATTCAGACACATTTGTATGCACTGGAAAAAGAAAAGAAACACTGTATTGTGAATAGTGCCTATGTCTGGCTGATGGGAATACAGGTGAATTTTATTTTCTTCTTGAAAGGGCTGATATTTTTCGCTTTCTTTAAAAACAATGAGAATTTATTTTTATATTCAGAAAAAAAAAAAACAAAATAAAGAGAGAAAGACAAAAATGTACTTAGAATGCATTCACGCTGTGGGAAACTTCTAAACACCTGGCAATTTAGTAGTGGTGTGGTCAGAGCAAACCTGGAAAAAACAGACCGTGATCCATAGGCATGCCCCTTTGGCCCCTAGTTTATCTCCTCCAGTCCTGTCGCTTATGCCCAAACAAAAGAAAACAAAAGAGCAGAAACAGCCTCAGATAGTGGCCTCTGATGGGGAGGAGTTCTGTTGAAAGCCTCCAACAATAGCCATTACCTACTGAGAGCTCCCTATGTGTCAGCCAAGGAGCCAAGATCTTTTTATACTTTCCTTAAATTTACTTAAGTTCCTCTCGCTGTCCTTTGGAATAGATATTGTTACCATCTCATACTGATAAAATAGAAGGTAGGAGTGCTGAGAAATTAAATAACTTGTCAGGGTCAGAGAGCCCAAGTGCTGCAGCTGGTATCATCAGTCTGTCTGATGTGCAGGTCCATTCTCTTTCTGCTAAAGTCTGCTGCAGCATCTTGTTAGTGCAAGGATCCCAAAGGGCCATTTTCTGTCCAAATCTGTCTTGCTGAAATATTTTGTTTGGCTAACCTATCATTTCAAGTACAGTTTCAAGCCTTCAGCCAGGATGTGTAAAACTCCTGGTCCTTTTAGCTATTAATGTAAGCTGTCTTGATCCTAAAGGTATTGCCACCAATCTGGGGGTAAGAGGGGAAAAAAAGCACCTAACATTCTCCTATCACTTTCCAAAGGTTAAAAACAAACAAAAGCCAACCACACAAAAAACTCTTCATTCACTTATTCTCCCTTTTCAAACACAGTGAAAAGTCCCTTTCACCACTATCATGCTTAGGAAAATCGACAGACTGATTGGGTCAATATGTAGTGGGTCCCTTGAGGCCTTTCTTAACTGAGCATAAAGTAATTATTTTATATGACAAGATGACTTATTTTTTCCTCAGCTCATGATGATATGTTATTTATAGCCTCATTAATTATCCTTGCTGAAAAGTATTTTCTTTCATTTACTCAACCAAAACAGAGATACCATCTTCATTTAGCATATGGATTAGTATCATGCTTGTTCTCCTTTTCACTACACCATCATCCTTTCAAACAAACATAAATATCAAGTGCATGCTTATTGTAATGTTTGTATACACACTCTGAAAACTTATTCTCATGGAGTGCACTCTGACATTATGACTTAGGAAAAGCTTACCAACAAAATTTTATCAATAATCTTCAAATGAGCATTTTTTTTTCTTTTTGAAATAAGTGTTTTCTAGGTCACTAAATTAAAAAACACTGAACTATATCTACATTAAAATTGCTAAACTGGAATAATTTTTGCTCAAAAATTTTAGGTTGTCAAAAATTGTTCTTACAGCGAAATATACATACATACATTTTGCAGATACATAAATTCATACAGAGTACTGAATTGGAATACGTGAATATATACATACATATATATGTGATAAAATAATAGACTGTAATTGTTTCCCTTGAAAATTCCATGCTTTATCAAGTCAGTGTAAGATTTCAGAATAGTAGATCAGATAATGACAAAGACATACAAATAAACACACAGATCAGAGTGTAATTATGTATGTTTATATAACATATACACATATATTTTCTTATATGGGATGAGCACAGTTTAGTAAACGTGTACTAAGCCATGTTTGTCTTTTTTAAAAGATTTTATTTTTTTATTTGACAGAGAGAAACACAGCCAGAGAGGGAACACAAGCGAGAGAGGGGAGTGAGAGAGGTAGAAGCAGGCTTCCCACTGAGCAGGGAGCCCGATGCGGGGCTTGATCCTGAGTCTCCAGGACCATGACCTGAGCCGAAGGCAGTCGCTTAACCAACTGAGCCACTCAGGCGCCTCAAGCCACATTTATATGTTCTATAGTAAAAGGCTTTGTGCTGTGGAGATAAAAAGATACAAAAGATACAGTTCTTGCCTAGTCTCATCTTAGTGAGAAAGCCAAGTATATTAATAGACAATATCATTATAACGTGGTAACTCTTAGAATAGAAATAGTCTGCACAAGGTTGTGAAGCATATACCTCAAGTTTATGAAATCCATGACAATTTTATTCCATATACTCATAAAGAAGAACTAAAGAGTTTGGTATATCCTCTAGTTAACTCAACAAGACCGAGCACAAAAATAACTCGGAGAAAAGCACATACTTCTCAGCTTCTTTTCTGTCCTGATATGCATTCCCACTCAGGGCTGGTTTCTCACAGCATTCAGTTTCATCATGACCTTTTTTATGTTAAAATTATATCAACATTATTATTTTCAAGAAACCATGAAGTAGGGGCGCCTGGGTGGCTCAGTCGTTAGGCGTCTGCCGTCGGTTCAGATCATGAACCTGGAGTCCCGGGACCAAGCCCCCCATCAGGCTCCCTGCCTGGTGGGAAGCCTGCTTCTTCCTCTCTCACTCTCCCTGCTTGCTGTGTTTCTCTCTGTCAAATAAATAAATAAATAAATAAAATCTTAAGAAAGAAAGAAAGAAAGAAAGAAAAAAAGAAAGAAACCATGAAGCCCAAACTTTATATATCCTAGGATTTCACCTGTAGCTTTTACATTCTTGACTTCTTAAAGTCAAGGATTCTCATGCCACAGCATGAGATATGTTACATTTAAGAAGTCAGATGAGTTTGTTGGAAAGTCACCATGGTATCAGGAAATCACATATTTGCTTTCTTACAGCTTTTTTACTGTAAAAAATGGAGAGTTAGAGAGGAAAGATAATTTTTCTCAAAATGCACAGTTAAACAGAGCCAGAATTCTCACTAGTCATATAAAGATAAAGGATTTATGACACCATGTTGTTGATTCCTGATACTACTGCCTGCCTAATGTTAGAGTTTTGCCAGCCTTCATTGTAAAGTATCTTTCCTGTTTATACTCTCAGGAATCTATATACTATATGGTGGCCAAAATGTCTGGGAACAAATAATAGTATTTTATTATATTTTAATGTAATGTCAGAAAGCCATTTATTATATTTATTCACTAATTCTTCCACACTTTATAGCCCCAGGGTATAGAGAAACCTCATATATAACATGTACTAGTTGTTGCAAACCTTCAGAAGAAACTTTCTTCTTGAGCATTTTTAACCCAGAAATAACTATAATTATGATTTTGATGATGATTAGAGTCTGAATTGCTAGGTCAGCAATGAATAAAGTGAAAGACTACAGTGAACAAAGTTCCCAGATGTCCTTCATAAAAATATGTGTGTGGTGGGAAGGGAGGGGCGGGATCGGAGGAAGATTGTAAAAGGGGAGAAAAAAAGAGACAGCTTTTTTCTTTAACATTTTAAACATTATAGCTACGGTAACTCGCTGAACATCTGACTTAAAAGCAGATAAAGTATGAAATCATTCATGTTATAAAAGGATTCATCACTCTACTTAGGATAACAGGAACCTGGAGAGTAACAATACTGTTTTGTTTTCTGATAAATTGACTGATAAACTGAAGATGAAGAATTTCAAGTCACGGATAACTATCAATAAAAATTTAAGGCAAAGAAAATATGCCATTAAAGCAACAAAAAGAAATTTACTTGTATGTTTCACTATTGGACATTTGGCAAATTTGGCAGTGTAAATGATTTTTTTCTCCATGAGAAACAGTACCTCGTTAAGATAGATTAATGTTTAGAATTTCAAAAACCTCAGGAGCTTAGCACTTCTTTATTAAATCACACAACTAAAAAAGTCCTTATGAATGTTGCTATATAAAAGATTCCAGGCAAGTCAGTCCACCGGGATTTCTAAACTTCCTGTATCACTTATCATTAACGCATCTGAAAACCACTGTGCTACTGGGCATGAAGCAGGGAGCCTTGGCCTTGCCTGGGGTGTGTCTAATGGTGTAACGGGAAGGCCATGGCACTGTGCACTTTGGGATTTCATCTTTAAATGGGATTCTAGACAGGAAGAGACTTTCCAGAAAGGAGGCATTAAAATACTCCAATTTCCAAGACATTCGGAGAGACACAATCACAAGAACAGAATAAGACTGGTTCTCCTCATGTGAAAACATAAAGTCAGGTTAGAATAATGCCATTTTCTCTGTCTGTCTGTCTGTCTGTCTCTCTGTCTCTTTCTCTCTCTCTCTCTCTCTCTTTTTTTTTTTTTTTACTATAATCCCTAGTAAGAGGTATCATTTTAATCGGGACAAGAAACAAATACAGTACACACACACACACACACACAGTTTGCATGTGCACTCAAATAAGAAACAAAAGTTTCATGAAACTGTATTTACTCCAGCAATACAGTAAAAAATAGAACCCAGGTTACTGACCCTCTGAGACTTGATACTTTATTTCATCTGTACAGGAAGATCTGACTCAACCAAGGTTTTAGTTTCACAACTTGAGTCATGATGTTCAGTTTAAAAACACTGGATTATAGCTGATATTCATAACCACCATTTATTATAATCTCATTGTGTGTGAGGCAATGTGCTGAATAGTTTGCTCACATCATAGTATTTAGTCCTCAAAGCAACCATTAGAAATGAATGCTGTCATAGCTATTTCACAGATGAGGCATCTGAGATGAGAACCTGGCTCTGGTTGTGCAGCCAGGAGATGGAAAAGCAGGAACTAGCAGTCAATCCTTTCCAAATCATCCTCAGAATCATACTTTTTATACTACCCAAAAAGCCAAAAGAATTCTGACTACATGAGCACAAAAAAGCTGGTTCTGTACAATAAAAAAAAACTAGCAGAACCTAACATATGTTCTGTTTTGTTTTTAAGATCATGGTGCGTATCTACTATACACTCAATACAGGTTTTCTTAGAACATGGGTTCAATTCTTTTTATCAAAGCTTATTGTCATTATTATAAGTAACCAATTGCAGAGCTTATTGTGTTTTGTTACATTTAGACACTCTAGTAGGATGGATTCTAGCTGGTTACCAAATTTAAAGGCACTTTAGAGTGGTAATCAGCCTCTAAAATGGTCCAGTGATTCCCCTCCTTCTGGTATTCATATCCTTGCATAGTCCCCATTCTGCATTCTACTGGAGGTGTCTGTGTGACCAATAGAATATGACAGAAGAGATGACATGTCACTTTGATAAAAGACACCACAGCTTCCATCTTGCTCTCTCCCTCTCTCGTCACTCTGGGGGAAGCCATGTTAGAAGCAGTCTCATGGAAAGGGCCACATTGGTGAGGACCTGAAGCCTTTGGCTAACAGCCAAATGAATGATTTTAGAATCCATTCTCTAGCTCCAGTCAGGTCTTTGGAAGCTGGAGGCCCAGCCAATAGTTTAACTGTACCCTCACAAGGAAGCCAGGGCCAGAACCAGCCAGCTAAGATATCCCCAGATCCTTGATTCTCAGAAACTACATGAGGTGATAAAGGTTTGCTATTTTAAGTTATTAAATTTTGGCCTAATTTTTTAAGCAACAATAGATATTATATAATAGAGCTTAAACTTTGCAGGATAGTATCTCAACAGTTTTTGTCTACCTGCATTATATAACACTTTTAATAGTAAAAAAAGCAGTCCAAAATAAGATACTCAAATTGCAAAAATTAAGAAAATAAGCTAAATCACGAATGGTGTAGGAAATAGTTCATTATTACTAAGTTTTCGAGGCAAACTATACAGTCTAGAATAAAAGCTAGCGATATAATGTATTAATCATTTAGATTTCGAACTCCAAGTTAATATAACAATGTCAGCCAATCTATTAATTAATCAGCATCCTCTTTACGTTATTCTTTCGAATCACTGATTATTTAAAAAATCACTGGCCCATCCCATTTAAAGCTGAATTAGAAAAAAATAACTAAAATTCACATGTCAGTTGTGGCTCGTCTTTGAAATTTGAAAAGTAGACGAAATGGGAACCATCATTCTTCTTACCTCCCTTTTCCTCTGGTGCCTAGGATTCTCATGCTATCTTCCAGTTTCCTAACCCCTTCTACTACAGTATTCACCGAGATCTGCTTTTCCTCACAATGCCTTCTTATTGCATTAAATTATACAAATGCATAAATGAATGATTTCTAACTTATTGCTCTTCTGGTTATTTAAATTTTTAAAGTGATACTTGTTTACTCAATTAAATCCTGACTTTTGGGACTACAGGGATCATTATAAACTGAAGTGAAGATTTTGTAATTGAAAATGCATCTATCTTACCTATGTTGTATGGACCCAAACTGAAATTTCTAGGTCAAAAATAAAAATCTAAATTGCTTTCTGAAGGTACAATTGTCATTCAATTATTTATAAATTTAAATACAATTTTTCAACTTCAACACTATTGATATTGGGGGCAGGATAACATTTTGTTGTGTGTGAGCTTGTGAGAGAGCATCCTGCAATTTATAGGATCTCTAGGAGCACGGCTGGCCTCCACTCACTAGATGCTAGTAGCACTTCCAGCTGTGACGATCAAAAACGTATCCAGACATTGCCAAATGTCCACCGGGTGTCAAGATCATGCCCAGTTGAGAACCACTAATAAAAATAATTGCTGTCTTCAGCAAGTATGCATGTGAGTTCACTAAGGGGATATAAGAAAGTAATTTCCAGAAATGTTGTAGGGCTTATTTAGGAGGTGACCACTCTCCTGGTACTTCTAAAATTGCAATCATACCATAAAGCCAAATTTGTTTGTCAAATTCTTATCCCACATTCTTGAGTAAAAGGCAGAGATTGAAACCACTAATTTTATTTTAAACTTTTTAATTCTATTATTTAACTTATCAGATAACTGAAATTTGGCCATATTTACAGAATACAAACAGACATTCACACACCGCAAGGTCTGGAAAGCATCAGGCTGTTGTCTCCTGAAATGTCCTCTCTTTAAAGATGAAGGCCCAAAGAAAAGAAGGCCTTGCAGAGATTCAGTCATTCTGTAAGGATTAGATCCAAGTCTCTGACCTTCAACTGCTCTTGAGTGAGGTGGAAACAACACAAGATACTTTCATCTGGTTAGCAGCTCACCAACACTAGGAGTAATTTTCTCTGTGCTTCTGTGTTATATATACATACTTTGGGGCACCAACCAGAAGACATGGGCTTGACTGTGAACTCTGCCAGGTATTTGCATGACCTAGGGTTAAAGCTCAATTTCTCTGCCTCGGTTTCCTCATCTTTTCTTTTTTTTAAAAGATTTTATTTATTTATTTGACAGAGTGAAACACAGCTAGAGAGGGAACACAAGCAGAGGGATTGAGAGAGGGAGAAGCAGGCTTCCCGCTGAGCAGGGAGCCCGATGTGGGGCTGGATCCTGGGTCTCCAGGATCATGACCTGAGCCGAAAGCAGCGGCTTAACCAACTGAGCCACCCAGGCGCCCCTCGGTTTCTTCATCTTTAACATGGGGATAATACCAAAATATTGCAAAGGCTTTATAAACTATCACATGTGATTTCAATGTAAATTACCTTATTGTCATGCTAAAATGTTGGGATATTTATACAAATGGTAATGTGAATGCACACTAAAGTTTATCTTAGATAGAAAAAGTGATAATCCCAATGCTGTCAAAACTAAATTTACAAAGTGCTTCTGCTGTGATAAGGTGCTAAAAATGGCCTCTTTGACAAAGCGTAAATCCTTTTCCATTTCCTAACTATTCTTTTCGAGTATCCCAATTCCCTACTCTCTTAAGTGGGCATTAACTTCAACACTATTTTTAGTCAAGTACAAAATAGACTTTCTTCATGAATAGGATACTGCATCTGCAGAAAGTATGTGAATTTTGAAGGAACACTGTCTTTTTGCCAATGCATTTGTAAGTCACAACACCATATTTAAAATCCAGAGGTTGAATTTTGAAATATGCTAGAACATGAAAAATAGACAGCTGACCACTGTGGGAACTGGACAGCAGTTGCAGTGATGCTGTGTCTGAGTATAATTATGTTTGCTGTGTTGGAAGATGAAATGAAACACAGGTTGAAGGGGTGAAATGATGTTGTTCATGAGATATAATTCAGAGAAGCATTTCCTCTCCAACATGATACTGTTTGCCACTTGAATCTGAAAAAAAGTTTGATATGTTCTATCTACTCTGATGGAAGTTTTCTTCTCCAGAGGCTTTCTTTTTTTTTTTAAAGGTTTTATTTATTTGACAGAGAGAAACACAGCCAGAGAGGGAACACAAGCAGGGGGAGTGAGAGAGGGAGAAGCAGGCTTCCCGCTGAGCAGGGAGCCCGATGTGGGGCTCGATCCCGGGTCTCCAAGATCATGACCTGAGCCGAAGGCAGTCGCTTAACCCACTGAGCCACCCAGGCGCCCCCAGAGGCTTTCTTAAATACATTCTTTAGTGCATCATTAATTTCTGATGGACTGAAAGACTTGTTAGACTTCTCTAAATGTCTCACTTTACCTTGGAAACAGCCTTGATTTTCAGATCAGCCTTGATTTACTGTATCTTATAAGTTGGTAGAAGTTCCTAATTAAGAATAAAGAGATGGATGAACATAGTGATTATTTTTTTATGGTCTCTCATTATTCTCTTAAAAGAGATGACCTAGGGCCCCCTGGGTGGCTCAGTCATTAAGTGCCTGCCTTTAGCTCCGGTCATGATCCTGGAGTCCCAGGATTGAGCCCCGCATGGGGCTCCCTGCTCATCAGGAAGCCTGCTTCTCCCGCTCTCACTCCCCCTGCTTGTGTTCCCTCTGTTACCTGTGTTTCTCTCTGTTGGATAAATAAATAAAATCTTTAAAAAAAAAAAAAGAAAGAAATGACCTAGTTATAGAGAAATGACTGAGAAAGACACCAACAGTGCTTAGCACCCAACTCCTGAAATGCTTTTTTCTCTAGTGAAAGTCAGCTGTTTGGTTCTCTTTCCAAAGAATTTCTGAATTTAGCACCACTTCAGTTGGCTGCTTTAAGAATGCTGACCTTAATTCCCATTTTAAATAAGTGAAGGGTTAGGATTAATGTTTCCTTTTTTATGTATGCTGCCTTACAAAACCCTTTCTGTTTACTCATAAAAAAAAATTGGCCAGCCTTTTTTTTTTTTTTTTTATTGAAAGGTTTAAGACCAGATTATTTCCATCCTAAAAGTGTGGTCAAATATAGTTGTGGAAAGCAAAAACGAGACCAGGAGAGCCAACTGCAATAGACTGTAATATGATGCTCCAGACTAGATTATCAGATATGTTTATCAGGAAATTATTATAAGATTATAAAGTATAATGTTTGCATTTAATTATAATTTACACAATGGCAGTTCTCATGAGGAAATATACTTTTAAAAAAAGACAAACAAATTAAACCAATATGCTCACATGCACTGCATATTCTGGCCCCAAGTCAGGTCACCACAGTAGTTGGACAGGTTCTGTCATGCCCAAGGGCACTCAGCCATTGGTGTGAGTGGGGGCCAAAATCAATCCACGTTTAGCTCTGTACACTTTGGTGCATGGTGCAGGACTGGGGTTTTCCAATGTTCTCAGACACATTAGATATGTTAGTGGTGGACACATCTGGACTATTTAAGGTCCCAAATGGCTTTTCATCTAATGGTGCAGGTACAATTTTTTTTCTTTTTAACAACACTATCCGAGAAAAAGGAAACTCATGTCTATAGGCCAAATAATTGACCTGCATTTCCTAACCTGACACTTAGTCTCCAAAAAGGACTGAGGAAACCTATTCTTCACTGGTAGAAATTCTGGTAGAAATTGGGTATCAGGGCACCTGGGTGGCTCAGTGGGTTAAAGCCTCTGCCTTTGGCTCAGGTCATGACTCAGGGTCCTGGGATCGAGGTCGGAATCAAGCTCTCTGCTCAGCAGGGAGCCTGCTTCCTCCTCTCTCTCTCTCTCTGCCTACTTGTGATCTCTCTCTCTCTGTCAAATAAATAAATAAAATCTTTAAAAAAATAAAAAAGTAAAAAAAAATTGGGTATCAGATGCTATGGGAGTAAGAAATACTTTAATCCTTCCTTTGCCTCATCCAAAGCCAAAATAGACTTTAAAACAAAGAATGTAACAAAAGACAGAAGGACACTATATAATCCAATAAGAGAATATAATAATTGTAAATATTCATGCACCCAACATGGTTGGTATTAATAACAAACTAAAATAATTGATAGTAATACAATAAAAGAGTAGGGGACTTTAACAGCACCCCGTTTACATCAATGGGCAGATCACCCAAACAGAAAATCAACAAGAAAATAGTGGCTCTGAGCGACACACTGGACTGGATGGGTTTAACAGACATATTCAGAACATTTCACCCTAAAGCATCAGAATACACATTTTTTTCAAGTGCATATGTAACATTCTCCATAATAGATAACATATTAGGCCATAAAACAAGCCTCAACAAATTGAAGAAGAGCAAAGTCATACCATGAATCTTTTCTGAACACAATGCTATGGAATTAGAAATCAACCACAAGAAAAAATCTGGAAAGATCACAGATACATTGAAGTTAAATAACATGCTATTAAACAATGAAGGGGTCAACTAAGAAAACAAAAAAGAAATAAAAAAAATTACAGAAAACAAATGAAAAGAACAACACAACAATCCAAAATCTTTGGGATGCAGCAAAAGACGTTCCAAGAAGAAAGTTTATAGCAATACAGGCTTACCTTAAGAAGAAAGAAAAATCTCAAATAAACCACCTAACCTTACACCTAAAGGATCTAGATTAAGAACAAACAAAACCCAAACCCAGTAAAAGGAAGGAAATAATGAAGATTAGAGCAGAAATAAATGACATAGAATTTTTTTTTACCCCAATAGAAGAGATCAATGAAAAAAGGAAGATGGTACTGTGAAAAGATCAACAAAATTGATAAACACCTATCAAGACTCAAAAAGAGAGAGAGAAAGAGAGAGAGAGAAAGAGAGTGAGAGATATGACTCCCCAAAACAAAATTACTAATGGGAGAGGATAAATAACTGACACCACAGAAATACAAATTATAACAGAATATTATGAAAACCTACATGCCAACAAATTGGAAAACTTTGAAGAAATGGATAAATTCCTAGAAACATATAACCTACCAAAACTAAAGCAGGAAGAAATAGAAAATTTGAACAGACTAATTACCACCAATGAAAATGAATCAGTAATCAAAACCTCCTAATAATCAAAAGTCTAGGATCAGACAGCTCCACAGGTGAATTCTACTAAACATTTAAGGAAGAGTTAATGCCCATTCTTCTCAAACTATTCCAAAAAATACAAGAGAAGGAAAACTTTCTAATTCATTCTATAAGGCCAGTGTCATCCAGATACCAAAGGCAGGTAAACATACCACAACAAACAAACAAACAAACAAACAAACAAACAAACAAAAAACTACAGGCTAGTATCTCTCATGAATATAGATACAAAAATCCTTAACAAAATATTAGCAAAATGAATCCAACAACATAGTTAAAAAATCATACACCATGATGAAGTGGGATTTATTCCTATGATGCAAGAGTGGTTCAATATTCACAAAACAATCAATGTGATATGTCATATCAATAAGAGAAAGAATAAAAACCATATGATCATTTCAATAGATGCAGAAAAAGCATTTGACAAAGTACATATCCATTCATGATAAAAACCCTCTGCAAAGTAGGTCTATAGGGAACATATCCCAACATAATAAAGGGCTTATATGAAAACCCACAGCCAACATCATACTCACTGGTGAAAAACCGAGAGTTTTTCTCCTTAGGTCAGGAACAAGACAAGGATTTTCACTCTCACTACTTTCATTCAATATAGTACAAAATAGCCACAGCAATTAGACAACATAAAGAAATAAAAGGCATTCAAATTGGTAAGGAAAAGGTAAAACTCTCACTATATGCAGATGACACAATATTAGATACATTAAATCCTAAAGACTTCCCTCCAAAACTAGAACTGTTAAATTAATTCAGTAAAGTTGAAGGGTATAAAATCAAGCTACATGAATCTATTGCACCCCTATACACTAATAATGAACCAGCAGAAAGTGAAATTAAGAAAACAATTCCACACACAATTAAGAAAACAATTCCATACACAAAAAAGAAAACAATCCCATTTAAAATTGCACCAAAAAGAATAAAATATCTGAATAAACCTAACGAAAGAGGTGAAAGACCTGTACTCTGAAAACTATAAAACACTGATGAAAGAAATTCAAGAAGATGCAAAAAAATGGGAAGACATTCACACTCATGGGTTGGAAGAACAAATATTGTTAAAATATCTATATTACCCAAAGCGATCTACACATTTAATGTAATCCTTATCAAAATATCACCATAATTTTTCACAGAGCTCAAATAAACCTAAAATATGTATGGAACCACAAAAGACCCCAAGCAACCAAAGCAATCTTGAAAAAGGAAAGCAAAGCCAGAGGCATCACAAATCCTAACTTCAAGGTATACTTCAAAGCTGTAGTAATTAAAATAGTAAGGTGCTGGCATAAAAATAAACACATAAATGAGTGGAATAGAACAGAAAACCCAGAAATAAACCCATAGTTATATAGTTAATTAATCTTTGACAAAGGAGGCATGAATATACATTGGGAAAAAGTCTCTTCAACAAATGGTGTTGTTACAAATGCAAAACTGGATAGCCATATGCAAAAGAATGAAACCAGACCACTTTCACCATCCACAAAAATAAACTCAAACTTAGATTAAAGTCCTAAATGCGAGACCTGAAAGCATAAAAATCCTAGAAGAGAGCACAGGTAATAACCTCTCTGACATCGGCCGTAGCAACATTTTTCTAGATAGGTCTCCTGAGGCAAGGAAAATAAATGCAAAAATAAGCTACTGGGACTACATCAAAATAAAAAGTTTCTCCACAGCGAAGGAAATAATCAACAAAACTAAAAGGCAGCCTATTGAATGGGAGAAGATATTTGCAAATGACATATCCAATAAAGGATATTGGCATTCAAAAAATTATAAAACTTAATATCCAAAAAAATTAATCCAATTAAGAAATGGGTAGAGAAACTTAATAAACATTTTTTTCAAAGAAGACATATAAATAGCTTGTAGGTACTTGAAAAAAATGCTCAACATCACTCAACATCAGGGAAATGGAAAGCAAAACCACAATGAGGTATCACCTCACACCTGTCAAAATGGCTTAAATAAAAAACACAAGAAACAGCAAGTGCTGACAAGGATGTGGAGAAAAAGGAACCCTCAGGAACTGTTGGTGGGAATCCAAATTGGTACAGCCACTGTGGAAAGCATTATGGAGGTTCTTAAAAAAATTAAAAATAAAACCACCCTAGGGGCACCTAGGTGGCTCAATCTGTTAAGCATCTGCCTTCAGCTCAGCTCATGATCCCAGGGTCCTGGGATCAAACCCTGCATTGGGTTCCCTGCTGAGCAGGGAGCTTGCTTCTCCCTCTCCCTCTGCCCCTGCTTGTGTTCTCTCTCTCTCTCAAATAAATAAATAAAATCTTAAAAAAAAAAAAAAAAAAAAAAGAACTACCTACAGTGCAGGAATCAGTCTCCTGGGTATTTACCCCCCAAATACAAAAATACTAATTCAAAGAGATACATGCACCCCTATGTTTATTGCAGCTTTATTTACAGTAGATAAAGTATGGAAGCAGCCCTACTGTGGCCATCAGTAGATGAATGGATAAAGAAGAAGATGTGGTATATATATATGTATTGCTCAGCCATAAAAAAGAATGAAATCTTGTCATTGGCAGCAACATGGATGGAGCTAGAGACAAAGACAAACATCATATGATCTCATTCATATGTGGATTTTAAGAAACAAAACAAATTAGCAAAGAGAAAAAAGAGGGTGAGGGAGAGAGAGAGACCAAGAAAGAGACTTCTTAACTATAGAGAACAAACTCATGACTACCAGAGGGGAGGTAGGTGAGTGGGGGAGGGAATAGGGATATGGATTAAAAAATACACTTATCATGATGAAAAAACTAAATTAAATTAATGACTATAAAAACTGCATAGCATGCAAACTGCTGCTAGTTGAAGTGTTATACATATAGGGTTGTCTACATGTCATGTTATTGATCACTTTATAATGCTAGCTTCAAGATATAGACAGTAAAGTATAGGGAAAAGGAAGAGTAGAAAGAAACAAAGGGAAGGAGGGTATTTAGTGTTAGACTAAAAGGAATCTGAATTTAGCACACTAAAAAAGGGAAAATTTGAGGATACAGGCTTTCAAATCTGACTTTGGGTCCTCACTAAATGGCAAAATTTTAAGAAGTCTGTTATAACAACCAAGAAGTTTATTTCCAAGCTATTGATACATGATTTGTGAGTTAGTGCAACATGGAAAAAAAAGTATTTATAAGATTTCTAAACTTGGAGTTTAGGAAATTTCCAAACTTGAAGCACCTATTCTCCAATGTTCCACAAGATTAATTACAATTTTTTTCCTCCCTCTTTCCTCCCTCCCTCTCTCCCTCCCTTCTCTCTTTCTCCCCTCCTTCCCTCCTTTCTTTCTCTGCCTCCCTCCTCTCCTTCCTCTCTCCCTTCCTCCTCTCCTTCCTTTCTCTTTTCCTTTCTCATGTTTAATCTACAGCACTCAATTTCAAAGCACAGCTTATCATCGACCACACAAATTCTTATAAGCAGGACTCATTTTTAGTGGGTAATGAAGTGTAAGGATGAAGCTTAAATGATGCAATATACCCAATGTTTAGCCTTACATAAATAAATAAAGGAGCATTTGTTTCATTTCACTTCAATACACACTTTTGCAAGGGAATGTTCTATTTCTTTTGGCACACACAAAAAATTCTAAGTATACATCAACATGTTTCTAATGTCGAAACATAGCTTTTGTTTGTCGTTTATTCCAAAATAACTATATAATAAACATACTGGACATTTTTGGGTGCCTTGTTCAGAAGTGAACAGGCTGAATTTCCTCACCGGATGCCTCATGACATTGGCATAAGCATAGCAGGAAATTTACAAACTCCCAGTCATAATCCCATCTGGATGAATCTGCTGTGTGCTAGCCAAGTCAGCCCTTACCTGCCAGTACTGAAACTTAATCTATCTAGGGGCTTCCTAAAGACAGCAACCCACTAGAGGGGGAATTGAATGACTACTACTCAGGGGATTATCTTAGGTATTTTGGTCTTTGGAGAAGTCAGAAAAAGTAGGAAGATGTGAGGGAAGAAACTAGTATTTTTGAGCACTGATCATATAAGCAAGGACAAAGCTGGCTGCACCAATTTAATCCATTTACTCTCCAGAGCATGCTCGTGATGTAAGTGTTGTTCAACCTGTTTACACAGTCGGAAACCAAAGCTCCTATGTGTGAAAGCCAATGTTACCTAACACGTGGTTTAGGTAAGATTTAAACCTGAAAAATCCCGACTCAAAGTACAAAGCTTTCAATTACACAACCTCATCAAGAATATAAAAACAGAGAAGTGGATTTTACAGAAGAAAAGATGACCCAAAGATTAATATTTGTAAATCTAAACGAATATATTTGTTAAATTGACCTAATCTTCAGAGGGCATATCCATCCAAAACAAGTGCTGATGTCATTCATTTTAAAAATTCTTATCAGTTGCCCAAACTGACTTTGTTACATTGGTATACACCTGCTGCTTAAGATGTCCCCACTGACCCAGGAGCCTGGCCAAGGGGGTAACTGAGAAATTATCCACTGGGCTTTTAACAGTAACTATTCAATCTAGATAATCTGCACTATAAAATGTGACTCTTCCATATGAAGTTTGAAGGTGACCTGAGAGACATTCACTTTATAGGGCTTAAATACCCTTGAATTTTTTGTTTAAAAAATAATGGAAGGAAGTGCTACTTACTTTTGTTTTTGTTGTCATTTTCATTATTGCTATTTTAGCAACTACATGTTTTAACCTGCAACCTACTCTAAAACTATTTACATGTTTTGAAAAAAAAAAAAGTATGTGGTAAGGAAAGTACAGCTGAAAATTCTACCAAAGTTAAATATCCACTGATTATCATAAGTATAGTGTAAAGCAAACTGCAGATGCCACTGATGTTAGTTATCCTGAGAGAAAAAAGGGGTGTGTGTACGCACATGTATGTATGTATACACATGCATGTGTACATCTAAATGGCATATATACATATATATATATTAATCCATTCAAGGCCATTCTAGAAATTATTCATATTTTTGTTAGATTTTCCACATTTACAAACTTGTAACTTTATATTTCTTTTTTCTTTTTTTTAAAAAAAGATTTTATTTATTTATTTAAGAGAGAGAGCATGAGAGGGGAGAAGGTCAGAGGGAGAAGCAGACTCCCCATGGAGCTGAAAGCCCAATGTGGGACTCGATCCCAGGTCTCCGGCATCACGACCTGAGCCGAAGGCAGTGGCTTAACCAACTGAGCCACCCAGGCGCCCCGTAACTTTATTTTTCTTATTTTATTATTATTATTTTTTAAAGATTTTATTTATTTGACAGAGAGAAACACAGCCGGAGGGGGAACACAAGCAGGGGGAGTGAGAGAGGGAGAAGCAGGCTTCCCGCTGAGCAGGGAGCCCGATGTGGGGCTCGATCCCAGGTCTCTGGGATCATGACCTGAGCCGAAGGCAGTCGCTTAACCAACTGAGCCACCCAGGCGCCCCTATTTTAATCATAGGAACGATGTTATAAATATTGAGGCCAATGTATACTTAGGGATGAGGGATGGGAGAGGTCCACTTTGAGAACAAGGGTATTTGATCATTGTCATGGTTGAAAATTGCTATTGCCTGATGGCACCACGCAGACCACTTTTAGTTGGTTCTCTTACTAAGTTTAAATTACCTACTAAAAGGCACCTGGAGTAAACTACCTAAATTGACTTGCCTTGGTATGCCACTGACTGAGGGCCTTCTAGGTGAAAATCACCTTGTTTATATGTCTTGTTTCCTCATCTTTAAAGTGAAACTAAAAGTGATTACTGCAGAAGCCTGACATGAAAATGAAATCAATTACAATTTGGAAAGTGCTTAGAAGAATGATCTGCACAGAGTAAGCATTATAGCACTGTTTGCTGAAATAAATAAATAATATTTATGAAAAGCCTGAGTTCTGAGTCTGCCAATTTTATAGATTAGGAAACTGAGTCTCAGAGGGAGTTAAAAAATTTATTCAATGCCAAAGTGATGAAATCATGGTTTAAATTCAGGTCTACCGATACTAGACGCACGCCTACTCTACCTCTTCCACACACAACAGGTGTTTATGTTACTCATGCTTCTACCACAGATCAGTTCTTTAACTTATCATTGAATATGGCAGCTTTTCCATATTTTGCATACTAACTTCCCAAATATTAAGTGCATACATATTTTTAATCTAAAGTTTCATGTTATTGCAGGAATAGGTGCACTGAGTTATGATAAGGTAAAAGCTGATATTAAGGAAAAAGTAAATTTTATTCATAAAAGCATGTAAATTAGGTTGTTTTTGTTATTTTAAGAAAAAGAACATTTTGTATTGAAAAAGTGGGCCTTTCCAAGAAACCACTAACCAGATGTTGGGGTCTTGAGATATCCCAAAGGGAAAATAGTTAAAAAAAAATGATGAAAGAACTTCCACACAAAAATCTAAGAAAGTACACACATATTTTATAACTGTGAATATCGTTTGCAAAAACTTTAGCAAATGTGCTTTATCATCAAATATCAGAACCCTGGAATATCCCAGTTGTGAAGATATAGTTTAAAGAGAAGGAAAACACAAATAGCTAAGAAAAATTACTAGGACAATGTTAATGCAATAATTAGGTGGAATACAGAAAGGGAATGCCAGATATCTAAAGTGTATTAGACATATGTGCCAGGGACTTAAAGTCTATATACAGTAATGAAGTATTCAATCTTTGACTGTATTTAAAAAAGGAGCATTTACTATATGGCATATTCATTAGCCAGTTATTTGTCATCAAATGTTTATTGAGTGTTTATTATGGGCAGAGTACTTTACTATATACATATGTATTTATTATGCAGGTAAGAAAGAATACGTACATATACAAACACTAGAAACTAGATGCTATTTTAACTGTTCTGATTTTGTTTTCACTCAATTTGCCTTTTTTTATTTCATTTCTTAAAGTGATTGTTTTTTGTTTTTTATTTACTTTGCTTGCTGTACATTAGATTTCCAGAACTTATTTGGTAAGTGTGTGTGTGTTTTCTGGTCATTTTTTTAAAGATTTTTATTTATTTTTTTGATAGAGAGAAACACAACTAGAGAGGAAACACAAGCAGAGGGAGTGAGAGAGGGAGAAGCAGGCTTCCCGCTGAGCAGGGAGCCCGATACGGGGCTCGATCCCGGGTCTCCAGGATCATGATGTGAGCTAAAGGCAGTCGCTTAACCAAGTGACCCACGCAGGTGCCCCTGGTCATTTTTTTTAATAGGTGATATAGATACAGTCAGTGTGAGTTCATGCTCTATGAACCGTGGCTCCCGTTATTAAGATTATTTTATTAACCATCTCACTGGGTGGCATGCCTATCCCTTCTCATTTTATCAAACAGAAAATATATCCCAAAAATACTCATGTCATTATTCTGAGAGAAAAATCTTTTCCACCCTATATTACATCCATCTTATCCACATATCTCCTCTACTAACCTGGGGCAGAGCCACAGAATGCCTAAAAATGAGTTTTACTCACCATGGTGATCACTGTGTAAGGCACAGTGCCCTAATGGATTCCACCATTCACTCATTCATGTTTAAGGGGTTTTGCTTATGTGTATGTTGGTTTAATACTTCACCACTGGTAAAAAAAAAAAGCAAGTTGGGAGTGTATTAAGTACTCTTCCAGATGGATTTTGCTAATTCTTGGGAAGGCCTGAAGTTTAGATAAGTGGAGACTGTAGAAAAGTTGGATTCTTCCTGTTCCTAGTTTCCTTAGTGTTTTAATTTCATCTCCTAGTGGGCAGTTTTTTGTTTTATATCACTGGGCAGATGGCCATTGGCTCTCTTTTCTGGTTTTATTGGAAGTTTCTTCAAATGGCTGTGGTAAATTTCAATGAACTTTTTTTTATCATGCTCATTTCATTTAATTTGCTGGTTGGGGAGTTCCAAGTCAAACAGAAATTTCAGGCAAAATGCTAAAAGGGAAAAACCTGAATCCAAATCAGCAGGACTTAAAAGCAACACTGTGTGTGCCGGGAACTTGCCCAGAGATCAACCCAGTTGGATAGTGATAGGCAGCTGTGACATTACCTGTCAATGTTTGCTTCTCCAGAGGTTCCCAAGAACCACTTCATGCTTACTGAAGCTCTACTTCATAGCTTGGAGCCTGAGTAATTGGATATCTTTGAAAGAGAAGATTAGGTGCCCTCATGAAGGCGCCTTGCTGGGTCTTGGCAGAAATGCGAAGGCAGCCCTGAAGAGGAATTATACTCACGAAAGTCCCCTGAATTCTCTTTGTGAAACCCCATCCCCTTTGTTGCTTTCTTCTGGCAAACTGAGAGCATCCTGAGAATGGGTCAAGGATCTTTCAAAAGAATCCCTGACAGCAAAATTGAATCACATTTCCAAAGCAAATGGTAGCATTTTTTAACATCAGACTGGGGACGTTATGACAACTGACTACAGACACTGTGAGCATGACAGGAATGGGAGATGGAAGGCATTTGCCCAAAAGACAAAATATGTCCCACGGGGTATTAATCTTTAAAACTTGCAAAAGTTTCTAGGTTGATTAAAATAAGCTGCTTCTCTGTTTGTTCCACCATTTATTCCTCCTCTTTTTCTGCTCTACATCTGGGTGGTCAAAAAAATTTTTTTCAGACTTCGGGGATAGACATTTAGGAGTCCTAAAGTCTGAGGGACTTAATTTATGGAGGGATTGTTACTCTTAATGACTGACTCCATGATCTGTTTCTGTCTCTCTATTTTGAATTGGCCCAAAAGGTCAGTTATTATTTCAGGCAGACAAAAGAACTTCAATTTTTAATTGTATAAAATATAAGAATATATCAATAGGCCACAAATCTAAAGAAATAAAAAGGGATTTTAACATATGCTTATAAAATGTTCACTTCCCTATCACACTTTATTATTTTCTTTTAACAAAGTAAATTTCAAGAACACAGAACAGATAATTAAGAAAGGACATCCAAATCAAGCTGACGCATATACAAATCCCGTACTTGTTGTAAGATCTTTCGTGCTTTTCTATGAGCTGGACACTGTAGCAAGTTCCCAGTTATGCATGTCCCTACAGCACAAGGATGTTATAGATATGCTCTCACTGTGGCAGACAGCAAGCTACTAACTGATGTCACTAAACACAGAGTTCAGAAAAGAACTGACTCTTGCGAGCCTGTACCAGCCCGCATCAGCACATTACGTATAGGTATACTTGGAAACAGGGGGTAACACAGAAATCCTCTCTACCCTTAATTTTTTAAAGTAAGAAATGGGCTTCAAGGTGGAGTAATTTATGTCAAAGTAAGAGTGGCTAAATTTAGAACAGATATCCGACATTATTTCCAGTTCAGGCCCTTTCAACTACATTAAAATATAATGAATGAAATCTGATGAAATCTGCTTGTACATCTTTATATTTTGGTCTGAACAATGATCAGAGATAAGAATGAATGGTTATATTTTTAAACATAGAGAAAATAATTGAAGCGAATATACTGTGGGAGGCACTGGTGCTTACTAAAATCCATCCATACTTCTTCCCATTGTATACTCCTCCCACATCTTCTATCCATGTCACTTGAACGGACATGGGTTTAAATCCATACCATGCAGGAACTGATTGCTGCTCAGAGAACTAAACTCCAGACTTCTCTTTGTCTAACCACAGTACTCCACCAGAACTCTTGATGTGGCATTTCTCATATCAATATGAGGCACTTCCATTTAGTGACAAGAGATATATTGCCCCCTCACTCTTGATCTAGAACAGTGATTCTCAAAACATTCTCTGCAGGGTGCCTGGGTGGCTCAGTGGGTTAAAGCCTCTGCCTTCGGCTCAGGTCATAATCTCAGGGTCCTGGGACATAATCTCAGGGTCCTGGGATTTAGGCCTGGGTCGGGCTCTCTGCTCAGCAGG
This sequence comes from Spilogale gracilis, assembly GCA_004023965.1. Classification (NCBI taxonomy): domain Eukaryota; kingdom Metazoa; phylum Chordata; class Mammalia; order Carnivora; family Mephitidae; genus Spilogale; species Spilogale gracilis. Next base: position 125,120 of record PITA01001518.1, on the reverse strand, counting down.
GAGTCTGCTTCCTCCTCTCTCTCTGCCTGCCTCTCTGCCTGCTTGTGATCTCTCTCTCTCTGTCAAATAAATAAATAAAATATTAAAAAAAACCCCATGCACTGCAGGTACTTGAAACTTGAAGATTCCCTAAGACACTTTCAAGGAGTCTACAAGGTCAAATTTATTTTTATAATAATATTAAAATGTTATTGGGCTTTATCATGATGTTGAGATTGTCCTTAGTGCAAAAGTAATATGGACGAAATTGCTGGTGACCTACAGCCAACCAAAGCAATGTCACCCATCAATATTGGTTATCATGGTATTTTTTACCACCACAAATTTGTGTTAAAAAAATTTCCCTTTTCAATGCACTAATGAAGAAGTAAAAATTATTAATTTTATTAAATCTTAATTCTCGAATACACATTTTTAATATTCTCTATGAAACACAGAAATATACATAAAGTACTTAAGTTGTACACTTCAGTGTAATAGTTGTCTCCAAGAAAAGACCTCATAAGCTGTGTGATATTCAGACTGAATCTGCCTCTCTGTTTATGGAGCACCAAGTTCATTTCAGTGACTGACTAACGGACAAGCCATTTTCTCAAAATGAATAACATGTATCATTTAAAGGAAAACAACTGGAAATATTCATTGTGAAATACGAATTCAAACTTGCTTTTTTTTTTTAATTCGAGCTTCCAAGAGAAAATAAAAATATTAAAAGCATTGTGTTCATCACTGTAAGCCAAACATCTTTCCAATATATAGACTCTTCTAATGTGTTAAGTGTTAATATTAGCAAAGGTGATTTTTAAATATTTTATAATGAAATATATCATGTTTGGATGATCTGTTTAATTCAATGAATTGATACCTTCCAACGGCTAATGCCTAATGTCACAAGATCACATGGATGAAAGATCTATTCGAAGTGTGAGACCAATGTGTTTTAATATAATATACTATAAAAATTTGTTAACACGGATTTAGATTCCACATTCGAATGAACATTAAAGAAACTTCCACAAATTTGGGGGGTAGTACCAAGGAAGAATATTCATAATTATCTGAAGAGGTTATTAAAATACTCTTCCCTTTTCCAACATACCTCTGTAACCCTGTATTTTCTTCATGTACTTCAGCAAAAACAACATAATGCAGAAGGAGATATGGGAAGCAGCTGTCTTTAATTAAAAAGATATACAAAAAGTAAAACAATGCAACTCCTTTCTCTAAAAATTTTTGTTTTACTATTAAGTACAGTTTTTTTCTTGAAATATGTTTATGTTAGCAAGTAGTAGGTTTATTGTAGTGATTTTAAAAAAGCAAATAAATACATATTTTAAAAGCCTCCATTTTAATTTCTAATATAATAAATATAATAGTACTCAGATAAGCAAGATTCAGTATTACTATTTTTTAGATGTGGAAGAGCTCATAAAAGGTTCTAAAATCTCTGATATTGACCTACTGTTCCAAAGACATATGATTTAGGGGTTAAAAAAAGGGGTACGCTGAATTGTGTGACAGACATTCATTGATGGTTTCCATTAATCCCTTCTCTCCCTTTAAGTGCATGCTGTTTCTAACATAAAGAGGTAGGAGTCTGTTCCCTTTCTCCTTTAATCTGAGGTGGCCTTTTGACCTGCTTTACCAGTACAATGTGGTAGAAGTGACATCGTGGGATTTCCAAGCCAGGTTTTAAGAAGTCTTACAGCTTCTACCTGAGTATCTTCAAATGTTCATTCTTAGGATACTAGGAAAGCAGCCACATGGAAAGATTGCATGTAGTTTCTCTGGTCATTAGGCCTAGGTGAGTCCCTAGCTAATAGCCAGTAATAACTGCCAGTCATTTAAGGAGGTTCTCTTAGATGATTATTAATTTATCACAACTATAACTGTGAAGAATATATGCAGACCTCAACCACTCTGGAAAAGGTTCTTGAAAGAATGTATCATACAAAATGTCTTGATTAATTACCAATAGAACCAAAAGGAGTAAAGTTTCATTTTGCAAATAGAAATTTATTCTGAGCCTTCCTTTACAAAAGCTTCATGATGGTCTATTATCACTTGAATAAACAAAACTGCCTGATTATACCATCCTAATGGATTTTATAAATCACAGTCTCTAGAGTGGACCTCCTTTATTGAAGAATTTTTTTTTAAAGATTTTATTTATTTGACAGAGAGAAACACAGCGAGAGAGGGAACACAAGCAGGGGGGCTGAGAGAGGGAGAAGCAGGCTTCCCGCCAAGCAGGGAGCCCGGATCTCCGGGATCATGACCCAAGCCAAAGGCAGTCGCTCAACCTACTGAGCCACTCAGACGCCCCTGAAGAATTTTTAATACACATTCTTGAATCTGTAAAGAGACTGAGGCTATGTCCTGGAAAAAGTTGGTGGTACACCTAAGTTGACCAGTTGAGAGTGTGAATCATACCAAGAACTCTTTCTGCTTCATATGGATCATATTAGGCCTAGAAAGTACTCATATGGAATACTAGGAAGAAACTGGAAAGTTCCTATGTATAATTTAATGGAGATTATATGAAGAGTGATAAAGACTTCCTCTTTCAATGTTTTAAATGGTGCACCAAATGAGTATTTTTTTTTAAAGATTTTATTTATTTATTCGACAGAGAGAAACACAGCCAGAGAGGGAACACAAGCAGGGGGAGTGAAAGAGGGAGAAGCAGGCTTCCCACCGAGCAGGAAGCCCTATGTGGGACTCGATCCCGGGTCTCCGGGATCATGACCTGAGCCGAAGGCAGTCGCTTAACCAACTGAGCCACCCAGGCGCCCCCCAAATGCGTATTTTTATGGGAAAGAGGAAGAGATAAAAATGGAAAAGCAAAAATTATAATGTGTCACTCTAAGAGGTAGGTTATATAAAAACAAGGAGGATGAGGAGGAAGAAAAAGAGTGGGGCGAGGAGGAGAATATTCATTGAGCACTTTACTTACATTTATTCTGTTTATAATAGTTTTATGAGGGAGGCACTATTATTATTCCCACTCTACAGATAGAAAAACTGAATGAGCTACATTAGAGTAGACATGATATATACTTCAGGTACAAAGAAAGAAAAAAAAAAGAAAGTACAACTTTAATTTCTGTGATGTGAAATTGTGAAACATTAGCAGGTAGAGCACTTTCAAAGATCATTGATACAGACACTGGGTTGGACGAGGCTATAAAATTCTATTGTTTAATTTGCAGATATAGGTCTAAATGACAGCCCACCAAGTGGCAATACATTCATTCACATGATTAAGACAGTCTCTTTGGATTCAGATAGGTAAAATATACCTAACCTAATATTTAAATTCCCTACAGTTTATAGTCATGATGGTCCAGTATTAATATGACTTTCTAGAATAAAAAAATGTGACTTAAAAATGGAGAATTGTTTTAAAAAATGGAGGATTATTATGCTTAGAGAGCAAGATGCATAATCATGTCTGCCACTACCTGGGACTGTGACTTTGGGTCTTCAGTTTACTTATGTATAAAATGGTGAAAACATGTGTTCTATCTATACCTCATGGGTTTGTTCTAAACATGGCTAGCCCTATAATTGCTATTTCAATGCCCAGCATTAGTCCTTGGTTTTCTTTGGAAATATTTAAATCTACCAGGCATAACATGTTGAACTTCAGTTATCCCAAGTCAGGTTAGCCTGGGAGTTGAAGAAAAGAATAATTCTGTAGGGGTCTGGGAGAGGTAAATTTGAGATGTAAGGCAACTGCACTTCATAATAATGGATGTGGCAGAACCTTGAGAGGATAGCAAATTAAAGAGTCTATGTTAGTTCCATTGCAAATCCTCCTCTGGAGACTCTTCCATGTCCAGATTTGAGAACTGGCTTAATTTTCCTGGACATCTTTTGTCTGTTTTCGCTTACAGTAAGACCAAACAGAGGATAACATATAATAAAAACAATTACGTACTGCCAAAGTAAACCTCTGTGCAGAAGAGGAGGTTTGTAGCACTTTAGAAACATTTAAAATATAATTAGGAATATATATATATATAAAACATACAGAGCAAATCCAAACAACAGAGCTGTAGAAAATAGTTGTGGCTACTCCCTTCATCTAAAAATAATTTCATCCTAGGCAGTGTGGTAAGGGTGCTGTAATATTCTCTTGCACATTTTTATATGCCAGAAATATTAAAACATAGTTTTTTCTTTTAAAAAAAAATCTTGTTGCAGCAAGCACTCTGAGACTACAAAATCAGCATCTCATGCTTCCTACTTCCTTTTCAAAATGTGCTGCAAATTACAAATTTCAAAGGCTTATATCCTACATTCAATAACTGTCTTCCCTTTAAGGCTAACAGGTCAAATACACCATAAGGTAAACTACCCATAATAATTTTTACCACATCAGCTGCTCTTGAATGATTCCAAGAGTTCCTTATTTCAAGTCTCATGCTCAAAAAACTTATTTCCATTATCAACCCACCCATTTAATACATATATGGCTATTGGAAGAGAGACTTGCAAGTGCAGACTTAAGTTTTATGAAACTGAGCACAATGAAACCTAACATTGACCCTATGGCAAACAGCATACACTGACTTATGATTGGAAAGCAGGACCTAATTTATTACAACAAAGAAGATGGTTCACAACATCAAATTGAATGCTCTGAAGCTTGTCCTGTGCTTAGTACAGAAGAATCTTAGTGGTACCAGTTCCTTGCCCCTAGGAAGTTCACAAAATGATGAGTATTGTTGTTACTATCCAAAGCAGGGTAACCAAAATCATGAGGTGAGATTAAATCATCAGAGACTCTATCATTTGAAGATCCTGAAAAGAATCCAGAATAAATCCCAAAAGAACTGCTTAGAAAATGGTGGAGAATGATCAGAAGAATAGAAGGCCTAGAAGGTCTTTACTTTTCATTTATTTAATAAACACACGCACAGTAATTCATATTAGGCATTATTTCAAATGTTTCATAGATAATAACTGATGTAATTCTTAGAACAACCTTCGGAGGTAGGCACATTTATTATCCCCATTTTGTAGATTGAGAAACTAAGGCATTGAGAGAGGTTGATGCCTCTGCTATTTATTCTCTCCCCTATTAAAATAGATGGGCATAACAAAGAGTTCTTTTGACTCATTCCTAATCTGTAATATTTTCTGTCATTAATTTTTTTAAATGGTTGTATTTCAATTGGCATATCAGTTGCCAAGTACCACTGAAATGAAAATTTAACTGAAAAATTAACTACTAGTCAAAAATTATTTTAACGCATAAATATCCTTAACCAAGCCCAACTGCAGATTTCTGTCCATGACTATGGCCTCAGATGATCTATGTCTTCACACCTCTGGCTCCCATCGTAATGTGGACTTTGTCTCCTGAGCATTGGGGAGCAACTTTCACAGTATATATGACAGTCTGATTAATGTCTCTTTCTCTGGCCCCAGTTCATCTAGAAGCCTGGCTTAGTCTTTTTATTTTCTCACTTATTTTTTTATTAATTTCAAAATGTAGGTGTTTATTATAATAGGTAAAGTAATGTAAAGACATATTTTCTAAAAAGCATCATCCCTTCCACATTGACACTCCTGGGTTAATAGCCTGACATTCTGGTATGCATATCTTCACAGCCTTCTCTAAATTAGTATTTATAAATATATGCATATGTGTTTGCTTTAAAACATATGCACAGTTTTACAAAAGTGGGATCACATACACATATTATTGCTCAATGTACTTTCTCAAAAGAAAACCACAATTGATATCCATCTGAGTCAACGGAGAATTAGAACTCATTTTTTGTAATAGCTACATTATATTTTAAAATGTAGACATGTTGAAATTTATTCAATTATTTTACTCTTGAAAGAACTTCAGCCTCTCTCTAGTCCCCTAGACACTAATACAAGAAATATCCTTGAAAATAGTCTTGAATATAATTGTATGATTACTGGTACTTTTATTTCAGTAGGAAAAATTCCCAAAAGGTATATAAAATGTCAATTTTGCCATTTCTTTTCAGAATGATGGAAGTAATTTATTCACTCCAGTATGTCAGAATATCTCTTATCTCAAAAGTATTAAGTATTATTCTGCCTTACCATTGCAACACTAACAGAAGTAAAATACATTTCACTGTCATTTTAATTTTTATTTTGACTAATAATGATAAAACCTTTTTAATTTAAAAGTCATTGCAGTTACAAATTTACTGATATGCTGTTCTTTTGATTTTTTTTAATCAGTTTTCAAGCAATTTTTGTAAATCAATCTCTTTTTTATCACCTTTTGCCACAAATATGTCTCTGTTTGAAGCATGTGGCCTTCTGGTTTTCCATTTCTCTTACGAATATCTCCCCTACTCCTATTCTTCTCCAAAATCATTTTATAGTATTTTAATAGTATTATTTACATTTTTTCAATCTATTTGGAATTAATTTCATGTGTGGTGTGAGGTAATTTTATTCCCTTCCAGAAGGAGAGCTGATTTTGCCAAACTGTCCATTTAATAAATGATCTTTTTTCTCATTGGAACAAAATGCCACTTTTGCCTTATATTAAGTTCCCATATATGTGTGTGGATCTATTTTTGGTCTCTTTATTCATTCCACTGAGCTCTTTGTCCATTTCTAAGCAAAACTGTACCGTTTTGATTATGATGGCAGCATCAGTCTTATTATTCACTGAATAGAGCCTAATATTGGATAATTATTGAATATTTGAACATGATGTGCACAGTGTAGAAGAAAAGAATGAGGGTTCATATCAGAAGTTATATTCTGAAATTCTCACACAAATCACATATTACTTTCTATTTTTTTTTCCATCAGAGTTTGCTGATGTCTTAACTTTTTACCTACAAGTATTTACTACAGTATTATTTTTTGAACCTGGCAGTGAACATTCTATAATACATCAGTGACTACCCAGGATTTCAAGTGGGGAGGGGGGGTTGCCCACAAAGAAACAGGAGGGTACTTCTTCAGACTATGGAAATGATCTATATCTTGGCCGTGGTGGTGGTTAAACGGCCATACACATTTGTTGGAGCTTAACAAACAATGCATTATTAAAATGTACATTTAACTGTATAGTGATTTTATCTCAATAAATTTGACTTACTATGTATGAATGGGAAATAGATAATTTTTCTATATTTGGGGGATAAAACCCCATCTACCTTCTACAATTCATAAAGTGGGAATCCAACTGTGACTTTGTTTCAACCCCCTGTAACAAAACAAATGCAGAATTTTAATGAAGCCACTGGCATTTAGACTTTGTCTTTTGAAGAAAGCTACATGTGACCCATTTTTAACTCCACAAATTTGTGGAGACCATCCATCCTGAGGAAACAATTTACTTTCTTACATAGGTTCATAGGTTTATTACCATTCCCCAAAAGAATTCCATGACCTGTGAAAGATACTGACTTTTTTCTATGCTTGGGGTTCGGGCTGGAGGCCTGGTTCTCAGTAGCATCTGAACAGTAAATTTCCTCTTAAGGAAACTGAGGCAGAATGAGGTTAGAACTGGCAGTTACAGTGTTCTCATTCCCACTTTCTCTACTTTTGTCAGTGCATTTTACAGAAAACCCTTCTCCCAGTTGACTCTTACTAGAATACAGAAGCAAGAAACTAGACCATCTCTCAGAAACCAGAGGCCAAAAGCAAGAGAAGATTGATGAGCATTTTGCTAAGAGCTAGCCCCAGTCTCAGTCCCAGACAGAAGGCCAGAAGGTTCAGCATGGTAATCCATTGAAACAGCCCTGATGGTAGCTCCAGATTTAATGTTATCAGGGTTTATCCTAGAGGAGTTAGTTTTCAGAGTCAGAATAAGGAGGAGGGGAGGGGGATGAGGGTAGGTTTAAGAGATATCATGACAATGTGCCTGCTTTTTCTCACTTGTGAAAATGTAGCTTATCTGGAGGTAAACTGATAGAAGCCATGTTGAATTAACCGATTACCACTAATACCTTTTAGCCACTTATATAAAACTGCAGAGTAAATTTATGTGATTTTTATTCCCAGCACTATTCCACTCTTCAGATGATTTTGCTAAGCCTTCCCTTCTGTGTTTATATTTATATTATATTACATTAATTTTTGTATTCATTATTTGAATAGTATAACTCAACATATTAAAACCATATGAAATATTAATAACCACTGCAAATAAAATGGCTCTTCCTAGAGCTTTCTTAAGGATCTTTTCCTTCTTAAAAAGCCCAAAGGTGATCAAGCTTGGCAGAGTGCCCTGGTATCTCTTTCAAGTGGTGTCTCTATAGATTGGAGACTATCAAGGTGATACTAATACTAATAAATAATAAAGTAATAAATGCTATCAAGGATTTATTGAGAAAAGAGCACCCTAAATGTTGGGAATGTTTAACACAATACGAGTGAGCTGCCTTCAAAAAGGAATACCTAGAAATGTCCAAGTTGAACCTAGCTTGCTTTCTTTTGTTCCTTCAACTTTCCTTTATTGAGCACTTGAATACCCTTATAAGGCAAGTGACTAAAAGATTTCATAGTGGGGGATGGGTCTGGACTCAATGACCTTAGGGTTTCTTCCATTTCCATGCTTTTTACTATCAGGCCATGTATAATTCACTGGTTTCATAATCTCTCCTTCTATTGCTGAATAATTTCTCACCATATCTTTGCCAATTAAGGATGACATTAAACATTTTTACAAGTTTGCTCTGATTTATTAAAGTCATAACAAAAATGGCAAATGTAAACATCTACTGCAGTATTTTACTCTGGTTTGAATTGTAAGTCAAGATATTTTATAATATTTACAAAAATATTTTTACTTCTATGCTTTAGGAAGTAGGTAAAAATATATGGAAAATATATGTTTCTCTGAAATATACACAAATTTAACTCTGTGTTAGTGTATACTATTAAAGGGCATACAGAATTGGATACTCAGTAGCAGGAAGAGTTGCCAAAATATAAATAAATAAATAAATAAATAAATAAATAAATAAATAAATAAGCAAGCCAGTGTGTGCCCAGAGCTAGAAACTGAGAATAAAATAATTGGCCTTAAGGAGGATATCAGAGTCTTTTGCTTCCTCGTTCTTTAGCGAGCAATCTCATTCTCTAGCATTAGAACAGAAGCTTTAGTGCTGATACACTGTTAGGAAAAGTATTTGGATACTGGGTTAGAAATCACTGAATAGTAGAGAGAAAATCTTATCTCTGTAGTTAGTGTTTGAGAGAGACCATGATCTGTTTGTACCAAAGGTACTGATAGAACAAATAGGGAAGGTAACCTAATAAGAGCATCAATTAGTAGTAGCAGCTACAGCTCTTGTCTACTTTGGCAAACATAACGGGAGGATCAGAGATTGACCAAATATCATGCTGGGAGGTTCAGGACAGGCATTTATCTCTGGTATGCTTACTTATCCTAAATTAGATTATTTATTTTTCATTCATATCCACATTTTGCCCCTTGTAGACACTGAAGTCTAGGTTTTCAACCACAAAATAATAATTAAAAATGATCATAATAGGCAAGCCACCATTACCTTTACAAATGGGAGATAAAGGAGATACATCAAGAAATTAAATTCAAACATAACTAAAAATAGCCCTTTTTAGGATACCTTTTGAACACTGACTACACACAGCCATTGCTTACAGCTTTATTTCCTTCTATATATTCTGTAAGATGAATTAAAAGGAGGCAGAAGAGGCTGATTGGTAGTTGAGCATCTCTCCCATTTACTTGGTAGTGAGGACTGTCAGGGAAGGTGACAAATGCTAGTAACAGAGAGAAGGAAGGGGCTCTGGCCAGAGAAGAGAACTACAGGTCTCTCCTTGGGAACTAAAATGCTGCTCCACCTTAAAAGAGTACTTAAAAGCTCAATGAGGCAATTTCCATCATTTGCTTTCAACTTCTTCAATAACATTAGTTTCTTGTAGAAGGAATACGTAACTTTTTGTTTGTTTTTTGTTTTGTTTTGTTTTTGTTTTGTTTTAATTTAGCAGAAGGGTACTATAAAACCATCATTCCTAGATGAACTATACCTCCCTTTAGTTGTTTTTCACCTCCTCGTCCTCTGGAAACACCCATAAGGGCAATGGGCCAGGGACATCTGAAAGGCCTATGGCAAGCAATATGAAAATGATGTAAAATTTTAGGCTCAAACAAAATAAAGCCAGATGTTTCTGACCCATACAAACATTTCCTTTGTCTGATGGTGAGGTGAGAGGCTCCATGCCTTAACAAATTTCGCTTTATCCCCTCTTTCTATGAGTCACAAGTCTGTGATAACTCATAAAAATACCAGATGTTTCAGGAACATGACTTTATCATTAACATGGTTCCCAAGGACCACTTCTTTTACTGCTTCCAGATCCCTGAAGCTATGCTACAGAACACCAGGCAGCACTACCCTCTTCCCACCTAAAGTCAGGTCCAGGAACATTGAGCAAGGTTATCAAAGAACGAGTTAGGTCTCAGAACAAACTATTCCCATTGGAAGTTTCTCATTTACCCTCATTGTCCCTACCCCATTCTAGTCCTGTGATCTTGCTTTGTTGAGGTCATACTACCAGTTCTCAAAGGCCACATGAAAGCCCTGTTAGCACAGTTGTATTTACACTCTCAAAACATTCTGTTCAACAAATCCACAAATGCCCTAATTGGCCAACTTGCCCATGCACGGGAGGACTTTGGTTTCTAACAATTCAAATACCAAAGTTGGAATGAAACTAAATCGAATTATTATCAGATTATCAGGGTTTGGCTGACTCTTTGCTCTTCATCATAAGAAAGATGAATTCTCCTGAACTGGCTTGTTACCAAGTGCTGACAAGAACTCTATTAAGGGAGGGATGGAGAAGTGTTAAGCATCCCTTAAGGATTTATATATATTTTAGGCATGCAGCTACCTGAATACCCATAGCTAATTAAAGGAACAAAATAGTTTTCACAAAGTTAGTTCTTATTTATGCCATGGCTTTGAGTCCATTAAAGATTGTTTATTTTTACCATTGTTTATTGATCATAAGACATATATACAACATAAATCACAACCTAACATACCTAATAAGTTATGATGATTTTAATAACTCAGTTCAGTTTCTCATGAACTGCCTGAATTTGAGATGGTAATGGAAAATTTTCCTTTATCCAAGTAAATGATTTTAGACTGCCTATGCTTACTGCCTCCAAGTATCACTTTTTAGCTCTAGTTTAGTTTATGAACTCACACGTAGTTTAGCTCATTTTAACAGTTGTTGGTACTATGCAATTGGTACATGAAGATTCATTATGCTATGTATTCTACTTTTGAGTGTTTAAAAGCTTCCATAAAGTTAGAAATATAATTAAAATTTGTTTTTGTAAATTCTTTTTAAACCCAATTATTTCAAGGGAGGTATTAGGACTTAACTCAAAGATGGACTTGGCTGCACAGGCAAATGGCCTATAAGCTTTAAAACTCTTTACCAGTTTTCAATTGTGAAAATTCCTTGTGAGTCAAAGAGAAAACCATTTTATATTTTTTGTAGTATTCACAAGCCTGAAAAGTCTTTTGAGGGTTCATATAATCCATTTTCTGGTCTCAAAGTGGATTTAAATCAAAATTGTTCTGGACAGAGTAGTACCTAGGTTTTGCATTGTTTTGTTTTTTTCTCCTAGCTTTCAAATTAAAAAAAAAAAAAAAAAACAGGGGAAGTTAAATATAATTTGTGTATTATAATAAAAAACAATGTTTCTTAATTTAAATCCATATCTAAAGGTGTAGTGGGATAGAAAAAGAGGAGAAATTACCATTAGAAAGAAATGTAATCTTTATTCTGCAAGGAAATAATCTGAGAAGACACTGGGGCATTTTCACTATTCGATAGTGCTAGCTGTTCTGGGAAAATCACAAGAAAGATTCTTTTAGGGTTATTTCAGTAGCTGTAGTATTTAACCAAATTAGGAAGTAACAAGATCAGACAATAGGCAATAGAAATAAGAATATGTATTTAAAACACACAAATTAAAAAACACACACTTTTCAGAGCCTCCATTGGTGGCCCAAAATATCCAGGTCAATTATTGTTTGGATTAAGTTAATTTAAAAGTTCTGACAAATATGTAACACAATATGTTAATGTTGTATCAGTGACTATAAGTAGGGATGAATGTTCACACAGAACAGTAACTGGATAGAAAGGGGGGGACACAACTTTGTGGATAAAGCTTTTATTTCCTCTTCTCTTCCAGAAGCTTCTCCTCATGTTCTCCTTTTCTCTGATCTGTACCTTCTCCATCACCAACAGCAATTTTTTAGATCAGTGACAGTAAGGGCTGTGATAGGCTTAAGGTAAAATGTTTAAAAGAGGGCAATATTTGATATTCTAAAATTTTTCCCTGAAAATAAGATTCAATTCCAATGATATCATGATATGTTATGCAAAGAAGAGATTAAAACAAAAGATCATAACTTTTATTGTGCTATCAAAAACCACTTGTCACTTTGCATATTAAACAGCATGAAGGAATATGCACTTCTCTCCCAAAATTTTTTGTGTTTATCAGGCTCTTAATTCTGTCTCATTAACAAGGTCACCATTTCATATATAGGTGATGGATTAACTCTTACAGATGAAAGAGTAAAAGGCTTTCAAGATCTTTTGTAGACAAGGAGGGTATGGCTTGCCCAAAAGTCTGTCCCAGGTGATTGGCTGAGTCAGGCTCCAGCCTCACTAAGTCTTTCCCCACTCAGAGTTCAACTCTTTCCACTACAGTATAAGAAAGTGAATCTTAATAACTTATAAAGCAAAGAGACATGAAAGAGTCAGCACAGTGGTCAGACATATCAGCAAATACCACCACAGCTTTAAGATAATGTAAGATGATAGATAATGTAAGATGACAGGTACCACACTTATGGGGTAGAAAGGAGTTAGAAAATGTTGGGAAGGCTAACATGTAGCCACACCCAGACTGGCCCTCATCAGGTGAGAGTCTAGCATAAAAAGCAGGATTTCAAGTAGAGCTTTTCTCTCCTTCCAGACTGCCAACTTTGCTCGAAACACAGTAGAGCCACCTGCACATCACTAGAAAAGGATGGGAGCTCTTTCTAACATACATAAATATTTATTAAATACACACTAACTATTGTTCATCTGCTACTCTTATAGTTTATCTATACTTTTTTCTAAGTCCTTTCTGAGGTAGGACATTGATAGTCTAACCCAAATGACATTTGACATCGTAGAATGTCAAATTGGGAAGGAGGGGAGTTTATTCCTTTCAAATTCATCAAATATATTTCAAAGACTTTATGTATTTATTTGGGAGAGAGAGAGAGAGTGAGAGACAGAGAGTAGAAGCTGGTATGTGGGTGGGACAAAGGAACAGGGAAAAGCAGACTCCCTGCTCAGCAGGGATCCCCACAGGGGACTTTGTCCCCAGACTCCAGGATCATGACTTGAGCCCAAGGCAGATGCTTAACCGACTGAGCCACTCAGGCCCCTCTATGCAAATATATTTCAAAATACATTGAATAAACTACACCCCCCTCATAAAAAGCATGCCACTACTGAACATATGATCCTTCAGAGAAATTGACAAATTCAGTAGTACTTTGTTTTTGTTTCATTTTGTTTTTTGGTTTTTGGCAATGCTCCATAAAAGCAAGATGTTTTGCCTGATTTGTTTCCTGCCATATTCTGAATGGCTTCAACAGTGCCTAGCACATACAGGTCCTCAGTAAGTAGTTAATGAATAAATAAACAGAAGTTGTTTTTATAGCAGTGGACACTGAGCATCACGGCTGTCTGAAAATGTGTAAATGTAAAATCAGAGCTTTGTAAGCAGCAGATAATATTAATATGCTCTTCTCACTTCAAATTTCTTTTAAAAATAACTCGGCAGTATACACATTTACAGTAGGTCCTCCTAGAAAATGGCTGATCTTCTTCAAAACGCCATAAATGTACACCCTACCCCCACCCCCAATATACGGTTGATTTTAGCATCAAATGCCAGTTTCTAACCTTTAATCCTGCTGGAAACTACTGTTTTGAAATGCATTTCTGGTGTTCCTGCAAATTGCTTTGTGGCTTGCTGACTGGCACAACCTTCTGAGTCCATAAACTTCACTTTTGGGGGACCAAGACAGAGATGATTTATCCCAAACAGTCTTTATTTTAAGCTCTTGTGGTTCATATGCAATTGTTCTACTGTTCCTCAGTTCGTTCTGGGTAATCCATTAATATTAACTGATCATCTGTCACTTTAATAAATGTGAAATATGCATTGCTTTTCCTTTGCTTGTCATTAATTGTACTTTTAAAAAGCTTAATATTCAGAAAAAACTTTCCTCTTCTCTTTTTAAAATTTTTCCAACTAAAACCAATTTCACAAAACCACTAAAATGTAGGAGTTATCAAAGAACCACTGTAAAGCTGTTTCTACAGGTTGGAACAGTCATTTCATTTTGGGAGCCCTACACACTGTTGAGTAGATTAGAGAGATGAGATAATGCACTAAAGATCTGAAGCGACCTGCTTTTAACTCCTTAAAAAAGGATAATACAGAACTGAAGGCAATGAGTGGGTTGATTGATAGTCATTAGCCAAAGGGTAAGATAGTAGGACTTCACATAAAACTTCCATTAAGTTCAACAATCCTTTGATGCAGGATTATTCTATGTGCACTTAATAATATGGTGAAATTCACTGTAGAACTCAGATTTGTATATACACAAAAACTAACATACATGTTTACATAAAATGTCATGTTTTTGTATGCTTTCACTGTTCATTTTATGAATTCTAGTTCTCTGAAAAAATCATTGTGAAAATATATTTTAAAAAGGCAATCTACACTTAATGTTTAAAATTACAACATCCAAGAAATGTGATGTCCTTGCTTTGCCTTAATGCTTATATTGGATAAAACAACATTCTATCAAGGGTATCCTAACTTTGCTTCTTCACCATCCTCTCCACATCTAGGATTTTAAAATAATAATGAAAACATTCAATCAGACATTGGATGATTATTTACTTGGGATAATATGAAGATCCCACTACCACAAATTAATCTCAGGAAAACATTTGGACAGATTTGTAAAATTATATGTTTAATAATGAACATTTCAGATTTGTTTGAGATGGTGAAAAATTGGAAACAACCTTATATCAGCTGGCTTGCTTTTGGCTGCAAGTAACAGACTACTTGACTAAGGAGGCTTAAACAATAACAGTTTATTAGCCCTAAAAATTCCTGGGAGCGGGGGCAGTTTCCAGCATTAATTCAGCAATTTAGGAATGCCATTCAAGATTCAGAATCTTTTTTTTTTTAATAAATTTTATTTACTTATTTGACAGAAACACAGCTAGAGAGGGAACACAAGCAGGGGGAGTAAGAGACGGAGAAGCAGGCTTCCCGCTGAGGGGGGAGCCTGATGCGGGGCTTGATTCCAGGATGCCGTGATCCCAACCCGAGCCGAAGGCAGACACTTAATGACTGAGCCACCCAGGTGCGCCAAAGATTCAGAATCTTATTAATCTTTACATCCTATTATCTTTGGCCTGGTCTTAGTCTTTACTCCTCATGGTGACAAGAAAGCTCCTGCAGCTCTAGGCATCCCACCTCACACTATAACATCCAAAGTCAGAGACAGTAATAGAAAGTCCAGAAATCAATCCATGCTTATATGGTCAATTAATCTACAACAAAGGAAGCAAGAATATATGAATCTCTTCAATAAACGGCACTGAGAAAAGCAGACAGCTACATAAGAAGAAATAGGAGGAGGGCGGGGAAGGTTGAGGGAGAAAAGGAGGAAAGGTAGAAGAAGAGGAGAAAAGAAACTGGGCCACCTTCTTACATTATACACAAAAATAAACTCAAAATGGATTAAGGACTTAAATGTGAGATCTGAAACCATAAAATAACTAAAAGAAAACATAGGCAGTAATCTCTTAGACATTGGTTTTAGCAACATGTAATGGATATGTATCCTCTGACAAGGGAAGCAAAAGCGAAAATAAATTAATGGGACTAGACCAAAATAAAAAAGCTTTTACATAGTAAAGGAAACCATCAACAAAATGAAAAACAACCTACTAAATAAGAGAAGATATTTGCAAGTGATATGCCCAATAAGGTGTTAATATCCAAAATATAACTCAACATCAAAAAACAAATAATCTGATTAAAATGGGCAGAGGTCCTATATAAACATTTTTCAAAAAAAGATATACAAACGGCCAAGAGATACAAGAAAAGATGCTCAACACCACTAATCATCAGGGAAATAGAAGTCAAAACAAGAAGCTATCACCTCATACCAGTTAGGATGGCTAATAGAATCAAAAGGACAAGAAATAACAAGTGTTGGTAGGCATGTGGAGAAAAGGGCAGCCTCATGTACTCTTGGTGGGAATGCAAATTAGTGCAGCCACTGTGGACAACAGTATGGCAGTTCCTCAAAAATTGAAAATAGAAATTATTTATGACCAGTAATTTCACTACTGGATATTTACCTATAGAAAACAAAACCTATTGGGGACAAAAAACTGTTGGGGACAGTGCGCAATCCACCCCTCCTGCTATGCCCAAGCCACTGGAAACTTTGGTGGAGGTACCTGTGAATGTGAATGAAAGTCCCTCCTCCCCGCCAAGAATCTGGAGTTATGCTAATGTCCTGGTCATCAACACCATCTTTACTTGCCTTTTGTTCTTCCTGCTCAACTATTCAAACTGAGTCTATTCACAAACTTCCCTTTTAATGGTAAAGGTAGGTTTCTTAGAAAGGCTTGACTCTGCGGGCTATGAATCACTTTGTTTAACTTTAACCTAACTGTATCCCCCAACTTTCTCACTTTTGAATAATAAAAGACTGGGGCCCTTGACAGTCAAGAGAGACAAAGGCAAAGGAAAGGCAGAGGAAAAGGCAGAGAGCCTGAAAAGAGAGACAGAAACAGAAAAGCAAAGAGAGAGAGACAGAAGCAAAGAGAGCAGCAGAAACAGAAGCAGACAAAGAGCAAGAGAGACAGAAGCAGAGAGAGAAGCAGAGCAAGAGGGCCAGAGCCAGAGCTAGAGAGCCAGAGCGTGAGCCTGAGCCTGCTTTATAGGTCTCTCCTGACTGACCTCGGGTCTGTCAACTTGCATCAGATCTCCGTGTTCGTGTCGTTTTTTTGCCCACCAGATATCATGTAGTTCGGGACCCACATCTCTGTTGAAGCTGGTCCCTGGCAAAAACCTTAATTCAAAAAGATATATGTACCCCTATGTTCATTGCAGCATATTTCCAGTAGCCGGGACATGGAAGCAACCCAAGTGCCCACTGATAGGTAAATAAAGAAGATGTGATGTGTGTGTGTATAGTGAAATATTCTTCAGCCATACAAAAAGAATAAGAGCTTGCTATTTGCGACAACATGGATGACCTAGAGGGTATTAAGTGAAATAAGTCAGGCAGAGAAAAACAAATACCATATGACTTCACCTAAAGGTGGAATCTAAAAAACAGAAACAGACTCATACATACAGAGAACAAATTAATGGTTGCTAGATGAGAAAGTGTGAGGTGAGAGAATGGGTGAAATAGTTGAAGAAGATTAAGAGTCATACACACTTGCAACTATAAAATAAGTAAGTCACAAAGATGAAAAGTACAGCATAGAGAATAGAATCAATAATATTGTATGGTAACAGTCGGTAATTACATTTAATATGGTGAGCATGGAATGATGGGATCACTATGTTGCACACCTGAAACCAATATAACATTGTATGTCAACTCTATTTCAGTAAATTTTTTTAAGTCAGCAAGAGGAAGTTTCTCTAAGTAAGTCTGTTTTATACCTAGAAAGAAAACCTATTCCAGAAATTTTATTTAGCCTCTTTGACCAGTGTTGAGCCTTGTGCCCTATGCCTTAGCTTAGAGACTAAGAAACTGAATAATTGGCATTTTCAGCCTCTATTATGGGAGGCAGTATTTGCTACAAGGAGGAGAGAAAGGCTATTGCATTGGCAACCAGGTGGGCTTGCCTGAAATCTCAATGTCTAAAAATAGAATATCCATCTAGTATAATCCTGTGCTGCTGTATACACAAAACTATGGATAAAGGGTACATTACATGAGAGGGAAAAAGGCAAAAAAATTTGACGTACACAAAGAATATACACCAAAATGCTAACTATGGTTATCTCTCTGTGACAGGATTAGAGGGATATTTTTACCTTCTTTATATATATATTTTTTACCTTGTGTAGATTTTTATATTACCTACTATTTTAAAATTAACATAAATTGTTTTATAACAAATGACTGTTTTCAGTTTTGAAAAATGATATAATTCAAACAGGAAGATTATTTCCTTTCAAAATTTTAATATTCTTTGGCTCAGGTTGGAAGCAGAAAATTGAGCAGTCAAAAGTTAACAAGACATTTTAACCCAAAGTTATTTTGCATTACTGTCATAAAGAAGTAAAAAAGAAAGAAGGGAGACAAAACAGAAATCAAGCAAAATGGTCACTGGAGGACTTTAAACTGGAAAAATAAAAATGTTTTGTTAAGAGATACAACCAAAAGCATCAAAGAAAGGGCTATTGCAACTTAATATATTGGAGGCATTGCTTTATGGATTTCTCCTCTTATGAGAATGTCTTTCACTCTTGCCAAGATCAGCTTTATGCCGGCTGCAAAAATTAAGATAGTCTAAGAGAAGAAGGAAATACTCTTACTTTGGAGGAAGTAAGTCATTGTTTTAACAGCATGTTGATTATCTGCCAATATTTTCATGTTTGGTTAAAACAAACGGCTAACAGGTTTCTTTTTTCTTGGTTCTTTGAGCCTTTTAAATCATTTAATCATATAAGTTTATATATAAATACTTCTCACTGCAAGAACTTCAAACCACCAAGAATGAGTATCAAAAATGAAATTCCTGTTTCATTGCCTCCAATAATACTTGCCTTTTTTTTTTAAGATTTTATTTATTTATTTGACAGAGAGAAACACAGCTAGAGAGGGAACACAAGCACAGGGAGTGAGAGAGAGGGAAGCCAAATTTCCACAGAGGAGGGAGCTGGATGTGGGGCTCGATCCCAGAACTCCCGGATCATGACCTGAGCCGAAGGCAGTTGCCCAACCAACTGAGCCACCCAGGCACCCCAATCCTTGCCTTTTTTTTTCCTGTCCGAAGAGATAACCACTGTTGAGTTTGGGATTTAGGTCTTCAGCTATTTTCTGTAACAGAAATTTTTATTTTTTTAATTTTTTTTTATTTTTTAAAACCTCAATTAATCATACTAATATGTATTATTGTGCCAGGAGCTTTTTAAAGCATGATATGTCTTGTGTGCATGTCTATGTCATTACATATAGGTCTCACAATTTTTTTTAATCAGCTATCCAACCTATTTAAATAGTCTTCTTTTAATGGGCATTTTGATTGTCCCCAATATTTTGCTTTTATAAAAAAGTGCTGCATTGAACATTTCGTACACCCAATTTTCTTCCTGGGTTGGTTGTATAGTAGTATCAATTTGTAGAAGTAAAATTGCTAACTTTAAATGTATATATATTTTAAATTTGAAGACAGTGACATACTGTCCTCCAAAAAGTCTGTACCAATTTCACACTGTAGCCAGTGAGGTTTGAAAATGTCTGTTCTTTCTCATTTTCAGTAGGACTTAACATCAACACATGTATGAGAATATCATTGTTACTCATTTTAATTTATATCTCTGTAATAGGCTTAATTTCTCTCATGTATTTACTCAAATAAACACTTATACTAATAGCAGTACCTTGGACTTATATTGGGCTATCATTTCCTGAGAACACATGGTTGATCCCTAATTATATTAGCTCTATTCATCTTTACTTTATAGAAAAATGCTCTCTCAGGTATTTTATATTTTTTAATTATAAAAAATTGCATATTAATGATAGTAAATTTTTAAGTGCAGAAACATAAATAAGGCAAACATGACCTTTAATCCTACCACCTTTTTTACTTTTTCATATTCTGATATATAATTATATATTTATATAACATGTAAATGTAATAATAAAATAGCTACATTATATGTGTATCTGCAAAGAAGACATTGGTTTTTAAAATTGAGATCATACTGTATACATTTCATATTCTTTGCTTTGTATAATATACTATAAATACTATATTATGTTTTTATATTAATTAGTCTTCAAATTATGGCTATTATGTGGTATCACAAATTTGGAAGCCAGGCCATTATTTTGTGTTGACCTTATAAATTATTTAATTTTTTTAAATTTAAAATAAGATTTGCTAAATGTCTGTATAGGTAAACTTTTATATTCCTCTCCATTTCCCTCATATAAATTACTACAAGAATTTACTACAATAAATTACTACAAGAAAAATTGCTGGCTAGGGTATAAACATTTTTAAGTCTGGGGATTTCTACTTATATTTTAAACTACGTGTATATGTGTCCATGCTTTAGTAATTCATACTCCCACTAATGATGTTTCAGAGTGCTCATATTTATATACCCTTGAAATAACAGGTATGAAACATAGTTTAATCTTTTATAATTTAACAGATTAAAATTTTGTTGTTTAATTGGCATTCCTATAACTACAACCGATATTGGATATTTTATCATGTGTGTTTGAGCTTAATTATCTGTATTTATTCTTCACTGAATTCCCTAAACATATTCTCTGTCCATTTTTCAATTCAGTTGTCTACATTTGCATACTGGTTCATAAAATCTTTACAAAATAAAGACACTGATATTTGTCTCTTGTTTCTTTTATTTTTTAACATTTACTTCTTTAATAGATCTACCATATATATAATGTACAGATTTAACTTAAGTAGAACTATGAGACAACATAAATGGAAAACAAATATTGAAAAAAATGGCCTACTTTAGAAATCTTGAAATATACGTGGGCAATATGCATTCTACTATAATATTTTCAAGTAATTAGAAATGACCATTAATGGCCAAAATTATAAAAAAATCATTTTTTTGAGTGTCCCAAAATCAGTATTAGTAGGCTCTGTAAGGTTTTCAGTACGTTAATGAAATATACAAGTGTGTGTTCTTTCAAGCCTGAAGTTTAAGTTCCAGAGTAAAATAAAGGATATTCAAATGATGCTTTGTGAACTTCAACAAGATAGTTAAGTTTTCTGTGTTTCCTTTTCCTCAATTATAATAATACAGATGAGTAATAATGCTACCTATTTTACAGGGTTTTAAAAATAATTAAATTATGTAATTTATGTAAAGCACTTAGCATTATGCTAAGTTGGGATAAAACTGCTACTCCATAGGATCATAATAATGACTATTTTAGAATTATTTTATAACTTACAAAGGAATTTCTCTACCATTAAATTCTACAACAAACAAAAGGCAGTTTACATAAAGTAGATTCTTTGGGAAACTCGTTTAAGTCAGTTTATGTCTGATGAAAGCCTGTAGTGTACTGGTCTTTGGAGAAAGCAAGCATCTTTGAAGTGTTGGTGACTCAGATTGATGTGTTCCTTCCTCTTTGGTGTTCATTCTTAGCCCTTGGACAATTGAAACAGAAAAGACATGGCCTGAAGGCATTCTTTTCCACAATGGTGCTTCCACAGATTTGACCCAGGCCATGCATATGGCTCCCAGTAGGCGGATTTTATTTAAATGCGTGAGATTGTTCTATGTTTAATTCATGAACAAGAATTTAAAAGCACACTGATAGGACAGATCAAAACATAACTCAGCAGGGATCATATTTCTGTAAACTGAAGATTCCCCCTTATAAAGTTGATATACAAAATACCAAAATGCATAATTTAAAAAAATCCTCATATTTAAAGCTGTATGTAAATGCCAAAGATTGATGAACTGCTTTTGAATTTCCACCACTACTTTGTAAGTTTCATTTCTGTTCATGACTGACAAGGCTTCATGCACAATTTAAAAACGTGTTTTCAGAAGAAAGAGGATGGAAGCATGCTTGAGAATCCAGAGAATCTGATAGCCTACCTAGACCTTCAAGTGCTCGGCTTCCCCAGCTGGTTACATGAGAGAAGGAAGTTCGCTTGAAGAGAGGAAAGAAAACACAACATGAAAGTCTTCTCACAAAAACACATCTGAGAAAGCTCAAATGAGTGAATAATAGAAAACAGCCAAAGCTCAGAGGCTTGGGGTTGATCACTCTGTTTTTCTTTCCTCTCCCTACTACATCCGGCCTTTTGGTCAGCTTGCTCCTTAGCACCTCTAAGAGAGGGGGTGTGTGCGTAGGGTCACACAGGGGAAGGGAGAAGATCATCAGTCAGTTTTGCATCTTGCTAGTCAATCTAGAGAAAGGTTACATTAAAACAGAAGAAGACAATGAGGATTAGGGATTATCTGTGACTTTCAAAGGCCATTGTTCCTCCATTATTATGAAAACTCAGCAGTGGGCTGCAGGCTCTCTCTATTTATTCATACACATGGGGAATGTGAATTCAGTAAGCATTCCCATATAGTCCAGAACTCACAGCTCTGGAAGTAAGAGTAATGTACAGAAATACTATTCTCTTAAAAACAACAACAAAAA
Organism: Spilogale gracilis; assembly: GCA_004023965.1. Lineage (NCBI taxonomy): Eukaryota > Metazoa > Chordata > Mammalia > Carnivora > Mephitidae > Spilogale > Spilogale gracilis. Next base: position 102,564 of record PITA01001518.1, on the reverse strand, counting down.
ACCCAGCAATATGGGTCAGACACAATTAGGGAAAGCCCAAGTCCAGCTGTTTTCAGGATTTATCCAATATTAATAACATTGTGGTTTTGGAATGACAATATAAAATGTGCATTCAGAGGTGTTTTTCCATTTAATTCACTAACTTCTAAATGTTTGCTATGTTATCCATATGTTTCTAGTTTGTGTACATTATTTCAAAACTGCCATTTTGTAAGAGCTATTTGATGTTCAAGAAGGCTTTTTTGTTGTTAGAAAGCAGAAATCATGATTTGTAGAGGGAACTTTTACAAGTTTGAAAAGATTGCTTTTGGGGTTTTGCTTCACTTCCTTCCCCTTGATATCTTTCAGAGAAAAAAACGTGTTCTCTCTGATACTAAAAAGATTCCTCATGCTCAAAATAGAAAAACAGAGCAGGAGATAGGGTTGGGAGGTGAGGGCTCTGCTGTCTTTATGAACTGCTACTGTTCAAAATCAACCCATCCAACTCCTTTAAAGCAAGTCTTCAGCAATGAAAGATGTTTAAATAGTGATAATGGATTGCAAATAAAGGGACTCTTATCTTTGGAATTTTGAAGTAGACACCAGGAAGCAGTGCAAATTTAGTTTAAGGCTTACCCCCAAAGCTGAACTTTCATCTTTTATATGTCAGTCTTTGCTTATGTGTTTCAGGAACATATAATGGAGCTTTAGAAGCCTGGCTAATCACATATAAAAATAAAACTTACAGCATTTTATATAAAAACAAGGACTTTGAAGTAAGATTATGTTTGGTTTTTTTTTTAAAGAATTTATTTATTTGACAGAGAGATACAAAGCATGAGTAGGCAGAGCAGCAGGCAGAGGGAGAGAGAAGCCGGGATGATGCGGGACTCAAGCCCAGGACCCTGGGATCCTGAGCCGAAGGCAACCGCTTAATGGACTGAGCCACCCCGGCAACCTCCCCTCACCTCTTTTTTAATTTTCCCAGGAATTCAGTGTCAAGTGAATGAGGGAAAGAGGTGACAGTAACACATCCATGGGCCATGGACCGTAAAATAATAAATCTTACTCCATCCATTAATTCCTTCATCCACTCACAATTCTTACTCATTTCTTTTTTTTTTTAAAGATTTTATTTATTTATTTGAGAGAGAGAGAGTGAGTAAGAGAGTATGAGAGGGGAGAAGGTCAGAGGGAAAAGCAGACTCCCCGCAGAGCTGGGAGCCCCACCTGGGACTCGATCCCAGGACTCCAGGATCATGACTTGAGTTGAGGACAGTGGCTTAACCAACTGAGCCATCCAGGTGCCCCTTACTCATTTCTTCATTCATTGTTATTCTACGGTCTGTAGTTGCTCCTCAAATTTGGAAATATAAAGTAATCATGATGATAGATAAAGCTCATTTTCATTATAACTCGTGAAATTCCTCTGAATAACCTAAAGGCAGCTGATAATAGAAAACTGAATGCCTTGAGAAATGGCAAGAAAGATTCTAACATGAGCAAAAGAATAGTTTCTTTGAGTAGGACAGTTGGGGATGGGTGACAGATGATGGGGATTAAGGAGTGTGTTTGTCATGATGAGCACTAGGTGATGAATTGTTGAATCAGTGTATTGTACACTTGAAAGTAATATAACAGTGTATGTTAACTATACTACAATTAAATATACATACATACATACATACATATGGTAAAAAAAAAAATAGTCCCACATTTTCCTGTTACTAAACCAGTGGCCCAAAGCCAATTCTTTCATCTCTGATTGATACAATATCTCACATTTCCATAAAAAAAAAAAAAAATCACTCTCTTATGGCGTTCTCAATATTTTTCACAGTCAGATTTTGTTACTGTAGCTCCTCTGTTCAGCTTGGATTCCCAGGATGCAGCATCCCACCAGCTTTGCCAATGGGACTCTGACCAGTTGGTTCTAGACACCATCCTTCAGGGTTCTTGGTCCCTGACCTGGCTCAGAGACTCTGTCCTGCTCTGCTAAGGCCCTCCTGTGCAGTCTACACTCAGCTCAGTGCTACACGGACACTAATCTGGCTTTCTCCTTCCTTGAACTGGGTTTCCTCTGTCAAAAGTTTCTGATTCTCATAGTGCCCTACATTTACTCTTTCATGGCCAAACTCTCTTAACACATAACAGGGCCAATGAGATTACAATATTTCTTTCTTCTATTATCTCAACCAGAGTCATTTTTCATACCAGAAATGCCTTCTTTTGAAGACCTATTGTCCATTTCCCTTAGCACCTTTTTTAATTCTAAACTTTCAGAACCCTCACAATTTTTGTATTTATTTTTACCTTCTTTGCTGTCTAAATAGACTTTGGGCCTCACGAAAAGTGGGAACATACTGATTGTATTTACTTTTGGATCCTCTGCATTTTGAATTGTACCTGGCATGCAATAACTATTAAATATATATGTGCTAAAGAAATTCATTTGTTCATTCAACCAACCATGAATCCATCCAAGAATTACTGAGCCAGATGTTGTGCTAGGTAATAGAGAAGTTATGACAGGCCCAGGGGAACATAATGAGGGCCAAGTGGGCCTCTTGATGTCCGTCAAATCACACTTCACTGGCCGCAGCTTACACCACTTGTGCAGGCCAGCCCTGGGTAAAGGTCAGAGGGGTGAAGCACGGGCAAGGACAGAGCTCACAAATCATTGGCTCCTGACACTTGCAACAACTTCGAAAGCCTTTAAAACTGTTACCTTCAATTTCAAGGCTCTAGTACTCACCCTACTAAGAAGGCTTTTGACACTCTAACCCCTACCTTCCTCCCCTGCTCGACGCAGAGCAATTGGCAGATCTTAGGATTGATGGTCTAGAAACTAGGGAGAAAGTCCCCAGGTCAGGGTCCTAAGGCTCTGGAATTCCCTCCACTCAAGCTCTATTTTCTTCTACACAGGACAACATGCCAAAAGAGCTCCATTCCCTCCTGCAGTTCATCAGTGACAGATGAATACCCAAAACTTCACTGTTTTCTGAGCTTGTCTTTCCCTCTTTCTACAACTGGGCTGTAACTGCTTCAATAGCTAGACAGTGCCCTGTCTAAGAATTTAGGTGCTAATTTCAACCTTAGGGTGAGATAGAAAAAGGAAACTATAAAAAAAAGAGAAGGATTAAATTAACTCACATCGTCTTATGCCATGTTAATTATACACAACAGTGGTTTTCAGGTTATGTACCAGAGTATCAAATGATCTGACACAGTGAAAAACAGAAAATGTGCTAGTTTCTCCTGCTAATACAATTAAATACATTCAGCATAAAATAAATTTAACTTTTTTGTATTAACCAAGGTGATATCTTACTTTTTAAATGAAACTATAGTTCTCAGAAACTGTCAGTTACCATTTATCTCTTATAAAGTATTATTAAGATTTTCAGCTTCATGAAATGTTATGTAGCTATTTGTACCAATTAATTCTCATTTTAATTTTTTTGTACCCCTATACAAATATTCTTATTTTAGAGACACAGTGAAACAAAACTTTGCAATAAATTTGAATAAAATTATAGAATATAAAATTGGTAAAACAAGTCTTAAGACCCCCAAATCCTGAAGTCTTGATTCAACTATGCATCAAATATTTAAAGATCTATCGTATAGCATGCATAACACAACAAAACTCATATAATTCTACCAATTGTTTTTGCCCAAAGAGAAAGTGGCTAGACATTTCAGTGGTGAAAAAGAAAGGAGGCTAATCTATAGGTTTCAAATCCCTTAAAAAATAGCCTATAGATGGAGTTTGGTTTTTTTTTTTCAGATTTTATTTATTTATTTGACAGAGAAAAACATAGCAAGAGAGGGAACACAAGCAGGGGGAGTGAAAGAGGGAGAAGCAGACATCCCACCGAGCAGGGAGCCCAATCTGGGGCTCAATCCCGGGTCTCTGGGATTATGACCTGAGCCGAAGGCAGTCGCTTAACCACCTGAGCCACCCAGGCACCCCGAGATGGAATTTTGGTTCCTATATTGACTCCAAGTTATTTCAAGTGCTGCCATGTGATTTTCAAAAGTCATAAAAACCAACTAAATATAAGTCACATTAATATTTTAAAAAGCATTGTTTGGTATGCATTTATTCTAAATTCAATAAGCATCTCTTTATTTCCTTATGTATTATCTCACCTAAATATTATTCAATTAAATTGATAGGCTTTTAAAAAATTATGTACTACATATATTCAGTACAAAAAATACAAAACTATGTAAAGTATAATGTACATAAAATATAAAACAAATGAAAATTTAAAATTACATAAAAATATGAATGCAGATATGCAAGTGAAAGAAAAACCTATAGTTATTGGGGCGCCTGGGTGGTTCAGTCCTTATGGGTCTGCCTTCGGCTCAAGTCATGATCCCGAGGCCCGGGATCGAGCCCCGCATCAGGCTCTCTGCCCAGCAAGAAGCCTGCTTCTCCCTCTCTCACTCCCCCTGCTTGTGTTCCCTCTCTTGCTGCATTTTGCTCTGTCAAATAAACAATCTTTAAGAAATCTTAAGAAAATCTTTAAGAAAAACCTATAGCTATTAAGAGCAGAAGTCTTTTTTTGTTGTTGTTTAATAATAATGAATTTTATTTTTTGAGTGTTCCAAGATTCATTGTTTATGTACCACACCCAGTGCTCCATGCAATTCGTGCCCTCAATAACCACCACCAGTTGCCCCCATCTCCCCACCTCCCTCCCTTTCAAAACCCTCAGTTCATTTCTCAGAGTCCAAAGTCATGCTTCATCTCCTTCTCTCATGTACACATTCCCTTTCCTTCTCCCACTGTCCTCCATGTTACTCTTATGCTCCACAAGAAAGTGAAGTCATATGATGCTTGACTTTCTCTGCTCAGCTTATTTCACTCAGCATAATCTCCTCCAGTCCCATCCATGGTGCTACAAAAGTTGGGTATTCTTCCTTCCTGATGGAGGCATAATATTCCATTGTATGTATGGACTATATCTTCTTTATCCATTCATCTGTTGGAGGGCACCTTGACTCTTTCCACAGTGTGGCGATTGTGGCCACTGCTGCAATGAACATTAGGGTACATACGGCCCTTCTTTTCACTACATCTGTATCTTTGGGGTAAATATCCAGTAGTGAAACTGCAAAGTCATAGGGTAGTTATATCTCTAATTTTTTAAAGAAATCTCCACACTGTTTTCCAAAGCAGCCACACCAGCTTGCATTCCCACCAATACTATAAGAGGAAGGTTCCCCTTTCTTCACAGCCTCTCCAACATTTGTTATTTCCAGTCCTGTTAATTTTGGCCATTCTGACTGGTGTAAGCTGGTATCTCAATGTGGTTTTCATTTGAATTTCCTTGATAGCTAATGATGACGAATATTTTTTCATGTGTCTGTTGGCCATTTGTATGTCTTCCGTGGAGAAGTGTCTGTTCATGTCTCCTAACCATTTTTTGATGTGATCTTTTTTTTTGGTTGTTGAGTTTGAGGAGTTCTTTATAGATCTTGGATATCAGCCCTTTGTCTGTAGTGTCATTTACAACCCATTCTCTGGGTTGCCTCTTTGTTTTGTTGACTGTTTTCCTTTGTTGTGCAGAAGCTTTTTATTTTGATGATGTCCCAAAAGTTCATTCTTACTTTTGTTTCCTTTGCCTTTGGAGATGTATGTTGAAAGAAGCTGCTGTGGCTGATGTCAAAGATGTTATTGCCTATGTTCTCCTCTAGAATTTTGATAGATTCCTCCCTCACGTTGAGGTCTTTCATCCGTTTCAAATTTATCTTTGTGTATGGTGTAAGAGAATGGTCGATTTTCATTCTTCTATACGTAGCTGTCCAATTTTCCCTGCACCATTTATTGAAGAGACCGTCTTTTTTCCACTGGATATTTTTTTCTCCTTTGTCGAAGATTATTTGACCATACAGTTGAAGGTCCATATCTGGACTTTCTACTCTGGAACAGTCTTTTAAATGAAAACCAAAGCACAATGGAATCATCAAGTGGATTCCTATTGATTAGTATAGATATATACACCAATTGATATGGGTTATGATTAAAATAGCTTTTAATGGCTATTTTAAAATAATCCAGCTCAAATTAGTAAAAGCAATTAGGAAATACATTGGCTCAGATGATTCAAAGTTCAAAGCCAAGACCAACTTCAAAATTACTAGATACAACTACTTGGATAACCCATAATCATTTCTCTCTTCTTTCTCAGATCTACAGTCAGACTTCATCGTAAAGCCAGTTTTCCTGTGGTTGTCTGGTTGTGAGAGTCACTGGAGAGAACTATATGCTTCCTTGCACATATTAGATCAGAAATTCCCCAACTTGACATTATTGAGACTAATGACATTTTGGGCCAAATAATTCTTGTGCTGTCCTGTTCCTTGGAGGATGTTTAGCATTATCCTTGGCCTCTGCCCAAAAGATGCCAGCAGTATTCCCCAAAGCCATAACAATCAACAATGTTTTCAGACATGGTCAAACATCCCTTGGGAGGCAAAAGCACCCACAGTTAAGAATCACTGCTATAGAAAAAGGCTCTCTAAATGATTACAGGGGAAACGTTTTCAGAAGCCCTTGGAAAACATTGTCTCAGACTAAACTGACATAAATTGCATGGCCATACCTAAGCCAATCATGTAGACCAGGAAACTTTTCATTAGAATTATATCTCAAAATATAAAAAAAAAAAAAAAAAAAAAAACAAAAAAAAAAAAAAAAAAAAAAAAAAAAAAAAAAAAAAAAAAAAAAAAAAAAAAAAAAAAAAAAAAAAAAAAAAAAAAAAAAAAAAAAAAGCCAAAAAAAAAAAAAAAAAAAAAGAATTATATCTCAATAAAACTGAGGGAAAGGGGAAAAAAAAAAAGACTCTCATCAAGACTAACTGGGTCAAATTCCTAGAAATAGAAAAGGGTCAGTTTCCTCTCAATCCTGGGGGTATGAAAGGGAAGGTGGATTCCTGAACAAAACCAGAATTCCATTAGTAAGAAATAAAGGATTCAGAGTAGGCAATCAACAATACTCAAAAAATAGTTCCTCAGAACAAACAATATTGACTCTGAAAGATATATATAAAAGAAATTATACAGGTAGATCTTCATAGATGAAATACTGATAATTGTGGTTAATTCATTTATTTAAATGCTAGGCCACTAGGCACTAGTGACAAGGTGATAAACAAGATGGAAGACACACTTAAAAGATGTCATTACAGAAAGTATGGTAAGTATTGTCATCAGATATGATGAGACTATAACCTTAACCTGCCAAAGAATGAAAGAAGGCCTCTCTGAGGTTTGCCTGCCTTTTTACTCTATTTCCAGGAGATGGGAAAGTGGATGGCTCACAGCACGTTCTTATAAATATTTACTGGATGAATTAATAAACAGATGTCAAAATATTAAGTTCCTACTATGCATCAGGCACACTGTTCTAAGTTTTATGGATAAAGTAGTGAACAAATCAGTGAAAAGAAAGAGATAGCAATCAGATAAACAGATGTGGCCAACGTATAAAACTAGCTTGGCTTGTGACATAACTAAGAATATAAGTATTTTTCTGTTTCACTTTTTCTTTATTTACTTGAAGAAAGAAAGTTTAGCCAGTCTGGACCACACAGCATAAGACTCTTCCATTTATTCAGGTGACTCAGCTTATGGTGACTTTAAGCTGCAAGTATAGTTTTAACCCAGAGATCAGTTCAAGGTAATTACTGAAACTTGAAATTTGACTTAACAATGATGTCTTCCCTGCCTCCCTCGGAACAACTTTAGGCTGGAATGCAAAGTTCTGATTCCTCTGCTTTCCCTACCTCCTATCCTCTAATCCTTTTTAGCTATCTTGTTCCAGACTCAGGTAAAATTAAAAACTAACAAAGCCAAGAAATGGGGGTCTGTGGAACATTGTTGGGACTAGAGTGAAGTGAGTGAGGTACTTGCCTCAGGCACAAAATTTAACCAAAAAACTCAGGAAGCAAGATAAATAACATTTAATGAACTATTATATATTAATTATAGCATTGTTATTGAATATGCTAATATTAATGTGAAGCTATTTTAAAAAATATTTTAAATCAAAAATAATTTTTAAAAACTGATGATGAACGAAGTGTCATGAACAAAGAAAAAATTTTTAATAAAGACAGCATTGGTGACAATGCTTTGGTGAGCTATGTGGAGCCTATGGAAAAAGGAAAATTATCAGTAATGTTCAGTCAGGGCAGTGAGTCTTGTGAAAGCTGGATGGATTTTAGATGTAGCATGTAGGTAGAACAGTAATGACTGGTGAGATGCATAGTGACTCCAATTATTGGCAAAGGAACATAGGAAGATAAGCAGGTTTGGTAGTGAAAATCAATTCAGAAAAAAAATAATGGTCAAGTTGAAATTGTGATCCTGAAAATGTTTCATCTGATCAGGATGTCCAAAACAGCCTTGATACATGGTATAGGATTTATGATAATATCCTCAAAGGCATTAATTGCTCTGTCCAGAACCCTCAATAGACCCCAAAGGGAGAATATTCAAAGGGGTCAATTTTTCAGGATCTGGTGGGAAGAAATAAGTGAGGCCCCAAAACAATGGAATCCAATTACAAAGCTTCTGGGAGTCCACTTTGATTCAGACTAAAAAGCAGATTAAAATTCAGATTAAAAAACAGACTAGGTAAAGAAATGAATGGACTACATGTCCTTACAATTATTTCCCATTCAGACCGTTTCATTCAATCAACCTTTTGATGAAAATTAAACAGGAGACAGTTTGAAGTTATCACCTTTGGAACAGGGTGGGAGTTCAGGCATTTGTGTTGCAGATTACAGGCAGAGGAAAAATCAACTGACTGGACGGTTTTTGTCTTTGTTTTAAACATTATAGGAATCTAAACTTTTTGCTAACGCTCTCCTATGAAGAGATAGTGAAGTACCTATGGCTGTGATACATTTTGTTGCAAAATTTTTAAACAAGATTTCTCTCTCGTGACTAAAGAAAAATCTCAATTCTCTTAACAAAATATCTGGTTACAGACAACGCTGACAGGAGTGCACCCTTTAGGAGCTTTAGTTGCAATATGTAGTAAAGTACTAAATGAATTTACCAAATACACAGAGAAGCTATGTGATAATAAATTAAATTTATGGAAATAGTGTAAAGAATTCTGTTTTACAGAAATCGATCTTAAGCCATTCTATCTAATAACTATTAGATAACAGAAGCTCTCACTCATTGATAATAAATTAATAACAAAAATTCACGCATAAATCATGAATGAGGGTATTTCAGGGATGAGATACACATTTTAAAATGTGACAAAATCAATACTTTAGAGTATCAATCAGTTTCAGAAATTATTTGTAGTTTGATTTTTCACTTTGCAATTTTTACAGATTATATAAATTAATGTATAAATGATCACAAATTTACTTTGCGGTGTAATGTGTTATCACTGTGTCACAAATAATAATTTTATCAAAAGCTAATCTTCATCATGGCTTCTTTAAAGTCTCATAACTGGGACACTGTGACTAATTAAAACAGTCGAATAAAACCTCTTTCAATGTTTTAATTGGTCCTATTAGCATTTGGTGTTGAACTTCAGATTTTAAGTAACCATACATATTAATTAATGAACCACAGAGATGAATTCACTGATGAATTGTTTCTTTGGAAAGTTACTGTTTTGCAGTTCCAGGTACCTGCATTAAAGGCAATTTTCCAAAAGAACTGTTAGCTTTTCTGAACAATTTCCTTTGCTAATCTCTGTGTCAAAAGTTTTTTAGATTGTCTTTTCAATATTTAAATATTTTCAGGCTATGAATAGTAAGTGATATGTGAGGCACTTAGAACTGATTCTTAGTGATTCAAAAGCAATTTATTTCCCAGTAATACATAAAATATATAATTGGAAGGGCACTTTTAGAATGGAAAATTTTCAGCTCTTAAATGCATAAAACTAAGATGAAGTATTGATTATCACAGGATTATAGCAAACCTTTGAACATGAAAAATCTAGCATAGTCATGTAAAATTTACAGAAAAGTATTAGCATTTAGGAAAACATTCAACTCAAATAACAACATTCTCTTCAGAAGGAGAGTGTTCTAGAAACCTCTTTTTTTTAAGTAGGAAATGAAAACCAAAATCCACACTGACTTAGATATTCTGGCCAGTAAAGTAAGATGTGGAACAGAAATAAGTAAAACTCTCAAATGGGGTAGGATAAACTACTGTTTGCAAACTTTCAGAAACTCATTCATTTGATATATTTATGCTGATGCTTCCAGGCACTGTTCTAGGTGATGGGAATATAATGTTAAATCTGACAGATAAGGACTGAGATCCTTCCCCTCTTTAGAGCTTTTCTATTCTGTGATTCACTATTAGTTCTCCACTAAGTGCCAAACTGCTCTGTGGGACCTCAGTATGATTAAAGGTAACAGAGACCAGAAAGAACACAGGCATAAACACTACAGGAAGTTATTTCTCTTGCGTGTAAAAGTCCAGACACAGCTGCTTAGATCTCTAAAGGAAGCTCTGCTCGACAGAGTCCTAAGAACCCAGATTGTTTACAGTTTTCTGCCCAGTCATCCTTTTAAATAACCCTCTTTTTTCATGGCCTTAGAGCTCAAGCTCTCATATATAAATTTCTAGGAATAAGATAGAGGAGGAAGGGAAGAAAAAACAGAAGGCACAAGTCTACAGTTCTTAAAAACAATTCCCAGAAGCTGCCACATCATGTTTCGTGCTATCTTCCCATTCATCAGAATTTGGCTACATGGTTTAGCTTGTCTGAAAAAGAGACTGAAAAATGTAAATTTTTCTTTGTTTTCTATTTTCTTATAGGGCAGCAAAAAAGAAAAAAAATGAAGATTATAATTAGGAGAAAGTGGGTTACTGGGGTAGAAAACTAGCAGTCTCATTCACATAAAGGCAACCATAAGATCATCTTAACATTAACCTCTGAGATGCACACAATGTTTCCCACCCCAACTGCCCATCTGACCACTACACTGCAAATGAAGTATAATACAACTATAAATACAAGCTTCAATCTAAGGAAGTTATTGGTTACCCTATTGTCTGCTAATGGAGAGAATATCCACTGGGTATGAGAGGAGATCTGAAGAAAGTAAAGGGTATGATGGTCATCTTCCACAGAGCTGCCATTCTTTAAATTTTATCAAACAGGTTACAGTTCATTTTATAAACTTCTTTGAACACCCTAAGGTGATAATCATAGAATGCAGGCCTCAAACAAAACGCTTATAACCTCTGAGTGGTTGCTAAACCACATGGTTGTCAAACCTAGTTTTCACAGTCTTGATAAGGAATGTGGTTGCATCATTCCAAACTAGCATAATTTGAAGACATCTTTAGTACTATAAAAGCAACAGTACTAGAATTGGTTGCTTGTCTGTGATACTGTTTACCATGACTATATGGTAAAGTGTACGTGGACATGTCCTATAGGAGGGGTTATGTCTAAGTGAAAGGGTTTTCTCAGACAGTAAAACTTCAGAACAAGATTATTCATTTTGAATGATCTGGAATTAAAGAACCCAGTAACTTCTCACACTATCTGGGCTTGTGTTTAGAGTCAACTAAGATTTCTTTTAGTGACATTCTAGTCTGAGTGAAAACCATTGATTATTTTATAAAATGAACTTGAAACCTTTCAAAGACCATACTCAAATTTCCCATCACAGACTTTTGTATATCAGATCAAGTGTGTGAGTTTATTAAGGTATTTTCCATTGCCAGAAAAGGTTTACTTGACCCATTAAAACACCACTCAAATGAGTATCAAATATCCTGTGTGTCCTGTTACATGATATATGTTAAGTCTGAAAATGTCCATGCTTTGCTTTAATCAGAAAGTTAAAATCTTTCTCAATGGAAGCAATAGAGTATATCACTGATAAAGTGAAGGTGATCCAGTAAAGGGTCATGACTTAGCCCTTTCTACACAATGGGGAAAAAACAAAATAAAACACCTTGTCTTCGCCCATGTTATGTAACATCAATAATTTACCCATTTTGCCACATCAAATCCCTTTCAAGCTCTGAAGCCAACGTGTCCACATACATAGTACTGAGTAGCCATGGTGGGTTCTCCTGTTCAATGCAATCATTAGAGCTATTTAACAATTGTGTACAACCATGTACTAACCACTGAGGGAAACAAATAAATGAATAAGATGTAATCCCTATTTTTAAAGAGCTAACAGTTGAGGATGGAAAGAAGCATAAGTAGAAAATACAAGAATTCCTACTCAAAATCCCTATGGCCAATGCCACAATAAAAAGCTAAATGAGGAAATATCACATTTTAGAAAAAATAAGAAAGCTCATAAGATGAAGGCAGCATTTGAAAAATATCTTGAATGGTTGGTAGACCCAGAAAGAAGGGCTTTAGGGATGTTCTGTGAGGTGGAGAAATGAGGGCTCAATTTAAGATATAGTAAGTTGTCAGGTTCTTGGCCCATATAGTATGGATAGGAGCGAAGTAAAGAAAGGATGGGCAGATGAGTCGTTACCATACATGTGAAGGGCACTGCTGTGGGAGTGAGGAAAGGTACTTAATTTGTAATCATGAGGTAGCCATTATAAATGTTTGCAAAGAGGAAGCCATGACAGATCTGAACTTTGGGGAGAATAATCTGGCATCAGGGTGTCAGGTAGATTAGATAGAGAGGATTTAGAGGCCATGGCTATTGTTAATTACATGCTACAACACCTGGAACATCCTGGTTATTTATTAGAACTGAGACAACTGAGAAAAGGGCAGTATTTGCCAAATCTCTTCTCTTTGGAAAGATGGCTTCCAACCTTAGCATTCTGATTCAAGTGTTCTTCAATCTAGAAACCTCCCCACATCAATCTTTTCTAACACCCATCATTTCTGCTCCTGAGAAGAGAATTTAGTATCTGTCCACATTTCAATGTTAAATTTGTTCAAAGAGATCGTGAATATCCTAGCAGCAACTAAGATAAAGGGGGCTGCTGGCAGCCACAGGGTATCTTATCTCATCAAAGAAAAGTTGCAATTTCATTCAGGGGAATCAAGTATGACCAGGACGTATCTGAAGGACATGTTATTTTCCCTATTCAACAAAATGAGAAAAGATAGGAGATGGAGCAGATACAGTCTGTGAGTGTGAATTTGATCAGGTGGTTTCAGTCCCAAGATACTTAAACATACGCTATTTAAACAACAGCAGCATTTTTAAATCATGTAATTCTATAGTGGGAAGGGAGGACCTTGGTGGAGTGGAGTGTTGAGGAAGACAGAGTTTTCCCTAGAATCTTGTAGAAATGATAATAAATACATCATCAAGCAAGGCAAAATTATTCTGCCTCGGCAAAGTGGCCTGTAGATGTTTACCTTCTGACCTCAGCTCATTTACTAGCAATTACAACTTCATAGCACCTTCAAGAGACTGAAACACCATAACACACTTTTCCTTTTTTTTTAAGATTTTATTTTTAAATAATCTTCACACTCAACAAAGGGCTCGAACTTAGAACCCCGAGATCAAGCGTCAGTCACGTGTTCTACCCAGTGAGCCAGCCAGGCACCCTCACACTTTTCCTTTTTATGTGAGATGTGAATGAAGCGGATACTTGTTTTTGATAAAAGAAGGAAGGTTTAGACTTTTTTTTTAAGTCAGAGAACATAAAGCAAAATATGCAGCAAGGATTATTAAATCAAATCTGATGGAAAACTGTGACTTAATTTTATCTTCTCTAGACAACCCCCTTTCCACAATTCTATCACTTTCCATGACAACTGTATTTAGCTGAGCATAATGTAAGCTTTTCAAGCTAAAAAAATTACAGCTTCTTTTCTTTAGACAACATCAACAGAATATGATGAAAGAACTAGAAAAAAAGAGGCACATGAGTGTCTGTGTTCTCTTGCTTGTGATGATACCAAGTTGTTTAGTAATTACATGACATTCAGCCAAATCTGGTATTAGCCTGGGATGAACCAATGGACTTGATGACACCTGAGCTGATCTGGAGTGGCAATTTCCAAGCTTCTCTATTTAGTGACTTGAAGAAAATAATAAAATATAGTGCAATATTTACTGGTACATGACAAAACTACTTAAATAATTCAGTACAAAAGACAATAAAATTAAGAGGACTAAAGGCTTTTGAAGGTATAAATAAAATAGCAGTTCATACATACAAGACACTAGAAGAAAAGATGAAATGACATGTGGCTCATGCAAACTAGGAACTTGGGATCTGGTCTAGAAGCTTGCACTCTGTTCACATAATGACAGTCAGCTGAGGCCAGGCGGGGATAAAATACTGGACTCTGTCACTGACCATAAAGCTTTTCCTTTGGAGTTCTAGCTCTTCCTTCAGAGTTCCTGAATTAATAGAGTGTTGCTTCTGTTCAGACAAAGTTGTAAAACTGCCTGAAGATAATAGTTCTCGCAAAATGAAGGGAAAAGAATCCTACTTCTGGAATTACTTGATGTATTCAATTCTTTGTACAAAAGGCAAATACATATCTTTTACTTCTCTTCTACCAAACCTCTGGAAGGTTTGGTAAGTATCATAAGCCAAGAACTGATTCATAAATTTATTACTAATATATTTTCTTGGTCTAAAATCAATCAACCTCCCACCCCCATTCTGCCATGCACATAAGTGAAAAAAGAGGGGAAGAGAGAAAATATGCAAACTGACCCTGGAAGAGAATTTCAACATAACCAAAGTTTTTGGTTATTTCAAACTTTTTCTTGGGAATGGAAATAAAATATCTAGGTTTCATTAATTTCAGAAGGTTCATAGGGAAATATTTCTTAATTGCCATTATAAGCTTGCCATGCATTCCACTCCTACTCTATGTCAACCACTATACTAAGTGCATGCATGACTACGTTTATTCTCTGCAATAAACTTATAGGCTAATATGTATCCCCTTAAAGATGAAGAATCATTTTAGGCTAGACAGGAGCCAAAATTTCAACTTGAGCATGTTTGACTCATATTCCAAATGCCATTAACCACGAAGCTTTCACAGAATCCATACCTTATTTGGTTTTGCATACTGATTATTTCTCATGGCTTCTAGTAGTTTATTTTATAAGCAATTATTCACTTGACTTACCATATGAAATTATGTGTCTATAATTATTCACATGCAAAAAAAGGATTTTTTCCTCTGATTGCTATCACTGAACATAATGCCTGTGATCAGCAGTCAAAGAAAAACACCTGGGTTTTGCTTAGTCCCAGTCCAAATGTATAAAAAAGTTTTTAACCCCTGGCAGAATTAGTCATGAACTATAAATAGCACAGTGTTCTTAATGAATGAATGGATAAAACAGTAGATAGAGACACAAAACAAAACAAAAGCAAGCAAGGAAGGAAGCAGGTTGCCAATGTTTTGTTTGGGAAAGAAACTAGCAAGTTTTAATACTATGCCTCTGCTCAAGCAAACATCACAGGTTCACTGTTAGTCATTAGTCTCCTCCAATTACTTGACTTTCCATTCATAAACTGGGTGCAGTACATTGTTAAAGCAATGTACAGTCAGGTAGAGAAGAAAAGCCTCAGGTTTCACACCCTCTCAGATGCATAAAACTCTTCTTGTCAACTCTGTAGGAACTGGCAACTAGCCCAAAACTTTTATTATCAATCTGTCACTTACATCATCATTCATACATGGTCCATGGAGAATGAATCACTTGATATTTGGTTTAGAAATGTCCTTTCATTACATAAGAACACACAAGTAGTTCGCAATTTAAGTTTTTATTGTCTTAATACTTTTTAGCTTTGGAAATATGCCCATCAATGTAAAAACATACAGATATGTACCAAGTCTCTAGGGAACAAATCATTTTTAAAAAAGATCTAAATATGGAAATTATATTCATTCATACTCCTAACATAAATTGGAACATGTGTAAAAAAATAATCTTTGAATGTTTAATTCTTTACATCTCACCAGAATATTTTTTCCATTTGGAATTTTTCTAAAGATAATCATAAATTCTGACACTTCTATTTTGTTAGTGCTTATATAAATACCAAAACAATATTTTATTTTACATTGACAGGGGCAATACAACATTACATATTACTACATATAATTTTTAAAATTTTCCTATTACATATTAAGAACCTTAGAAATTTATGGAAAAGTAAAGACAGTATTCTCTATTTATCTGGTAGCTGCCAGCATTTCTCATTGTGAGTAAAAAATTGCCTTTTTTTCTCTTGTCAAACAACAATGGAAACAGTATTAGTCACAGTTTGCTTGAAAATCTGCCTATAAAAAGAAAGCTAAGTAACATTTCTCTCCAAGTCTAATAAAAATGTCCTGTGGCCTTTTGTGAGGACATAAAGTATGACTCAAGATACCAGCCAAAACAAAGTAAAAATTGGAGGAACGCAAAGAAACAGACAGTAAAGTCTCACTTTTTCTCTACCACTAACAAGTATCCTAAAGGCATGTTGAAGAATAAGAGAAATGTGCTTCGGTGTCTCTGTCGTTCCTCTCTTGAGCTATGAAGAAAAAGAAAGAAAACCTCCTTCCCCATCATAAGTGTACAAAAGAGGAGTCTTGCTGGTAAGGTTAGCATCTGTCAATATCAGGCGTGGCACAATAGCAAAGCTGCTCTCTGAATTGTTTGCTTAATGAGATCTCCCAGTGAATGGAGTGTATCTGCAGCTTGGTGTTTCACAAGACACACAATACTGCATATGGATTATTTTAGACAGGAAGGAGGATAGTTTCAGTAAGCAAGAAATGGAAAGTATGAAATAGAAGCTTTATTATTATAATTTGAGTGTTTGCACTGAAAATGAATGAAATAGTTTTCTATACATTGTCCACAGGCTTGATAACTCATATATTTTATTCCAGCCATCTGATTTTTCTCTGAGACATTCTTATTTATACTTGCTTCCATTCATTGTTTGTGTTCCAATTGTGGGCCACTGCTATAGAATTTTAATGAGTTCCATGTTAAACACCTATTAAAATTCATTCTTTCAAAGTCATTCTGTAGGGAACAAGTCCATAGATACTGTTGGAGTTTGCTAATATTCCCTACTACAAATGAAAATAATTTATTCTAGTTTTTAAGAGTAATTCTAAGAAACATAAAACAACTACTTTTGTCCTACTGAAAACTCCATATTCAGTTGCAAACACTCGATTTACAACATGAATTCCAACTGTTATATTTATCATGCACTTGTATGACAGGCAATCTGATGTGCACCATTTAAACTTGTCAACAACCTGCAAGAGAGGCATTACTTTCTCTTTTACGGACAGGAAAACGGGGGGCCAGAGAATTTGAGCACTTGCCCAAGGATGTGTAGTTATAATTCCAACCTGAACCTCTTTTTCTAGAAAACTCAGGCTCTCTCATTATACTACATCATAGTTGCTTCACATTGTACATAAAACAGCTTTTTTCTTCAAATATTTTATTTTATAGAAAAGTTTTAGTTTCAAAGCAAAATGGAGAGGAAGGTATGAAGATTTCCCATGTATCTGTTATCCCTCTACCCCTACACATTCATAACCTCCTCCATTATCAATATCCCCCAGCAGACTGGTGTATTTGTTACAGGTGATGGGCACACATTGATACATCATCAACCCAAAGTCCATAGTTTACATTCAGGATCACTTTTGGTTTCTACATAAGCTTGGATGAATGTATAATGACATGTATCTATCATTACAGTATTATACAAAATATTTGCATTGCCCTAAAAACCAACCTCAGATTTTTAAAATAACCATTCACAAAAGAACAGACATATTTCTAGGAACCAGTAAACCTGTTATAGCTAAACTCAGAGAAAAGCTCATGGCAATCTTGTTTTCTTGGTCAGGCCTCACAAATCTTGATTTACCACTCTAGAATGTCTTCCAGGAGCTTCTTATAAAAGTTTTTAACATGATTACCTGCATTTGTTAATTTGTTTCCAGTCTCAAACATTCAGAAACCTCTAAATGTCACACCTGGAATTAGAAACACTTGGACTTTATGACATAAATTTTACATCTAAATTTTACATTTAGACTTTCTACATAACCCAAAGGAGTCACTAAATTAACTTAAATCAGCATTTAACTATGACTTGGAAAACTTAGAAAGCATGGTTTTATTCAAATATACATACTTAAGAAATTGAATATGCAAGTAGTTCTAAATGTCATGGTGAAAATTCTACAGTAAATACTTTTGCAGGGAAGCTTGAGGGCTCTATACATATATAGAAGAATTGATCCATGCATTTCTCATATGCTTTTCCCATTTCACAAATGGAAATAATAATATTATTTTTACCAAAGGCCTTACACAATGCTCGAAGTGGATGTTCTGAGGCCTGCTCGTACTTTGGTGAGCTGGTTGTGCACTCCTCTTCTCAGGTTTATGTCACTACCATCAAGTTGATGACTTGAAACTGGCTATGGTGGGAGTATTTACTCCATGGAAATTGAAAAGACTTCAAATGTAGCCAGGTTTGTCCTGTCCCCTACTACAAGCCAGTGGGAAACATTTATCAGCATGAAGCATGACACTGATGAAGTGCGACAATACATAACAGTCAATACGAAGTGTGCCTTCATTCCTCCAGGTGCAGGGAGTATTGGCTGTTGATGGCTCTCAGCTGTACTCCTCTGGGAACTAAGGGAGCTGTCCCACTCAACACTATACCCCCTTCTTCATTGGATAGCCTGGTTGATGTGGGGATACAGAGACCTGAGCCTCAAAAAGCCATTCCAGCTCCAGAGCCTCTTGTGGATCTGCTAAGGTCACTGTTTCAACTGCATCACAGTTAAACTTCTCCCTTTGCCCAGGCGTGCTGCTCTCTCTCCTTTACACCTGTTGCTTCTGAGAACAAGGCCCCTGAAACTGCACAAAAATCTCTGAGTGACTATTTCCCAGGGAACCTGATCTGAAACATAAATGTAACATTACCTGGCACATAGGAAGTGTTCAATAAATGTTGGTTGTTAATAATATATCTGTAACCATTCTTTCATTATACCTTAGATCCTAATCTAGTTGGTAGGGAGAGGGGAAAATGGTTTTAGGTATATCTTCCTCGTTTTCAGTTTTTTCAGTGTCTGCTGTGGACAAAAATAAAACCTCAACAAAATAATGGTTACCTGTAATCTTGGTTAACCCATCAAGATGATGTATCTGAATGAAGTATATACATTTGAACCAAGTCAACACCTACAAATTGAATGGATTCTTTAGGGACTATATACTGTAAAAATCTCTTTAAGAGTCAGAAAAAATGACAACTTTCAATTGATAAAATAATTTTAGAAGTTTATCAAATTTAGATTGCTGAATCTTAAGCATATGAAACTCCTAAGATAGGCACACTCAGGAGTCTTTAATTGTAATAATGCAAATTTCTTAACACAGTTCCGAGAGGGACAAATGAAGACCTGTTTCTTCAGTAACCTGATTAGCTGATTAAAAGTCTTCTTTGGTCAATTTCAAAGAAAAAATTGAATGTGATGACCACATTATTCCCCTCCCGAGACTGCACAGGACCAAAGCATAATGAATCCTTAGGAAGAATTCAATGCAAACCACAGTTCAAAAACACTGGGGAGCCATTCACAGCCATCCAATGAAATAATATTCTGTGTACATTCTTGATTATGCATGAATATCATGATGGCCACTAAAGGATTAATTATTTTATTTAGAATCATAATACTTCTTAGAACCCTGTGCGGAACTTAATAAAATTAAGTCATAATAATTCACATATTGATCAAATATTAAAATAAAATTCTCTGACACATTAGAAAGACCATTTTAAAGATTTCCGGGCATTGAGAAATCGAATTGAAGGAATATTGTTTGCTATCTGACTTCTAGTACGGAATTCAGGCAATATAATGGCTACATGTGATTGTAGGGGGATACAGTCTTGATTTTTTCCTATTTATTTGCTGATTTATTGGTTTACTCAGACAACTCTGGACAAGACATTACAGAAGGCCCTGAGGATAATGAGATAAATGAGAAAGGTTATCCCCCTTACGGATCCCGTAATTTTGCAGAAAAGATACCCATGAAAGAAATAAATTCAAATCCAAGTAGAGGTAATTTATTAGATGTTTTACTTGCTTTTGTAGATAATATCACACTGCTCCCATAGAAACTTTATCTCCATTAGCCATCCCAGCCTCCTCTGTTGAGAGTTACCAGTCACAGAACTAAATCCCGGACATATCAGTCTCAAACTGAATCCATGAGAGGTCTATCATGGATTATCCCAACCAATGTTTCCTACCTTTTGGATCTGGAGGAATGTGAATGGGAGGCTATAGGCAGTTTATTTTCCCAGTATGTGAATAATAAAGCCAAGGCAAAAAGAGATGAAATCAGTCCCGTGTTTTTGTCCATAAGAGGCCAAGAGTTAATTTCTAGCACTGATCCCAGAAGCAGTCTGGGTATCTTTTCAAAATAAACTTGGATCAACTTTCTCCAAATCTCAACAAAAAGTGCTCACTATGCAGGTACCAGGAGTGCCTCCAGGTTTTACAGGGTCTAAAGTTTACACTACTTGGGAGTTCTCTTAGAAAATGTGAGATTTTAGAGACAGAACAGACGATCATAGGGGAAGGGAGGGAAAAATCAAAGAAGACGAACTCAGAGAGGGGTACAAACCATAGGAGACTCTTGACTCTAGGAAACAAACTAAGGGCTGTTAGAGGGGAAGGGGCTGGGGGATGGGACAACTGGGTGATGGGCATTAAGAAGGGCATGTGATGTGATGAGCACTGGGTGGTATATACAACTGATGAATCACTGAATCTTACCTCTGAAACTAATAATACATTACATGTTGATTAATAGAATTTAAATAAAAATAAAAAAAAACAATAGCAACAACAAAAAAAGAAATAAAATTTTCAGTTTGAATTAACCATTTTGGCTATTATAAACAAACTCCTTACTGAAAGTTTTGGTTTATAAACCACATCATATCCTCAAACCTCATTAATTTTACCTTACAGATATTGAGCTTTGTAGCAAGTTAAGAGGTGTACAGAACAGTTACTAAATAATGTCTTATAAGTAAGAAAGCAGGAGCACAGAACTGTTGACTTGTCTGGTGCTACTGCAGTATCCATGTTTTCTAGCTCAAATCATAATATATTTTTTAATCTTTAAAACAAACTTATTTGAACTGAAAAAGAAAAATAATATAAAATTATAAATGCATCACCAGGGGGAAAAACATGATTATTTCAAACAAGAAAGAAAATATATCAAGTTACTGGATTCTTGGAGAGCTACCTCTTTGATAATTTACCAGACATTGCTTACACAGAATTGCTTCCTACTTGCAAACTGGCCTCCCTTCCTACACATAATTCTCTACAACATCCAGCAACTACACGGACAGAGGCAGGAGCAAGTGAGGGGCCTGGATGCTCAGGTTTCACTAGCTTCAAGATAAATCTGCCTCCAATGGCATGTGTGTCTAGGGTACAGTGGGGTGATAAAGAGAGAAAGGGTAACCTGGGTACTGAGACAGCTTTCTCACAGAAGTGAGCACTCACAGGATAGTTAATCAGCTTTCTAGAACAATGGAAGTGGGTGAAACAAGGGCTGCATGAGCTCTTTGCCCTATGTTATGGTGTCAAGAAGTAAAAACGTGTTAAAGGAAGCTTATTTAAATGTGAAGAAAAGGTAAGGTGGAGGTAGCAAGTTGGAGAATCCCTCTACTTATAATCCTAGAATGTGCCTATTCTGTGGTTTTCCTTCCACCTCTGCTCTTCCTTTTTACTTTCTTGGCCTCTGAGGGTCTAGGAGGCAGGATATAAAGGCCAGCTTCTAGAATTTCTATATACAGATACATTTTCTACTTGGCGAAAATTTCATCAAATCACAATATTTTGTCCTTGTCTTTAAAATAATCACAATGCCATGGGCGCCTGGGTGGCTCAGTCAATTAAGCTTCTGCCTTCAGCTTGGGTCATGGGTTTGAGTCCCACATCAGGCGCTCAGGTCAGCGGGGAGTTTGCTTCTCCCTCTGCCCTTCACTCTGCTTGTGCTGCTCTCTTTTGCTTTCAAATAAATCAAATCTTTAAAAAATAAAATAAAATAAAATAAATGTAACATCCAAAAAAGGGGAGGAGAAAAAGGAGAAAAGTAAGTGGCAAGTCTTTCCTCTTTTATACAAAGACCCTTAAGACATTAAGAAGCTCAGCAAGAAAAACAAATGCTACCTTTTCCATATAGTATCTATGTCACCAAAATTTCACCAACATGGTTCTAGACAGAGTGTGGTAGAAAACCAGAGAAAAAATTTTTAGAGGAGGAAAATGACACTCCCTATTTTTAAAAAAATTAAAATCAAAAAGCTCAACTTTTCACAGATTTACACAAGAATTCTAATATTGGAAAGGAATATGAGTCCAAACTCTGCTGCCCATCCACTCTCTTTTCCTGATTCACAAAAACGAAACAAAACAAAACAAAAAATGTGCATACAGTGATGCCTGGTAACTACAGTCAGAAACAGTCTGCTTCAGTCAATAATACAGAATAAAGAAAAAAGGTTGGTTCCTGGTTCCTGTAACTGTGAAGGACATTTTTGTGTGTATTCTAGAAGAATGGGCATTTGGGGAAGTAGTCTGTGTAAGTTCCAGGGTTGAATTTTGCTTTGAAATTTCTATAGCAGGAGGGTTTAGGATCCTGCAACAATTCCTTCAACATCTCGCTGTTAGACCAGATGTCCTGCCCAATCAAACTGTGATCTCAATCCAAGCATCAGAGAGCAGCTGTGATCCATTTGGGAAGCAGAAGTTGATGTCCGCAGAACCTCCTCATCTGTTCTGTACTATACCAAGTATCTATTGAGGCATTTCTTCGTCCTTCACTTATAGATACCATCCTGAAGGTGCTCCACTCTCTTCAGGATGTATGGTCACAGCTGCCTCACCTGTCCTGAGGTCAATGTCCAGTGTTCTGTTTTCTGATCTCCTGGCCCACAACATTTCTCTGTTTGACACTCCCCTTGCTGAGGTAAGATTTTCTAGAATAACTGTAATCATCAATGAAGATCTCTCTGCTACTGAATTTTTGAAACTGTATGAATGTTGACTTATTTTAGACTCTCCCCTGGTATTGTCCCCTGTTGTGGACTATGGTAAGGGCAAATCCCTGTGTGGAGGAGTCAGCATCTTCTCCCAACAGGAAGGCAAGGGCAAATGGGTTCTTATTCCCAATGTCATATATTGAGAAGATGCAGTTCCCAAGATGGGACACTGGAATTGGGAAGACAGAAATAAAGAAAGGCATTACGGTTAAGGTGCCTAAAGAGGTCTACCCAGCAAACAGATTCAAACAAAGAGATCCTCACATTCCTGATTCAAGAAGCCACATTTTAAAAGCCTACTTGTCCAGTAGGTGAATTTTCAAGGACCAGGCAGGACTATACTTTCCATTTGTTTTGTTTTTGTTTTTGTTTTTCCCTGTGACCTTTCTTCACTTATTATCATGATACTTTTTTTTTAAAACATTTTATTTCTTTATTTGACACAGAGAGAGATCACAGGCAGGCAGAGAAGCAGGCAGAGAGAGAGGAGGAAGCAGGCTCCCCACTGAGCAGAGAGCCCGATGCGGGCCTCGATCCCAGGACCCTGAGATCATGACCTGAGCCGAAGGCAGAGGCTTAATCCACTGAGCCACCCAGGCACCCCTCATAATACTCTTAAATGCAGCAATAAGCTTTGCATAGTATAATATCCTATATTAAAAAACCAGTCAAAACAAAAACAAACAAAATGGTGATATTATCACATGTGTCAGAGAAAACACAGATTTTTCCCAAGATTCGTCTTCAGCTCCTCCTCTTTGGTCATTCCAATCTCTTTGTTTTTTAATGATATCATAGTTTCTAGTTCAGGTCTCTTATGGACTTTTTTATTGTGGTGATGCTGGAAGTTCTTTTCTTTTGCTTTTTCTAGCATTGACACTGAACAAGAACAATTACATCACCTACCAGACGCATTTTTAGGCAAGCGCACACATTGTGACAGTGACTGACAATAGTAATGTCACTAGTAATAACTATCCCTCATAAGAATCACATTTGTCATTTTGGTCTCTTAGCTCATTCTCTAAAAAGTGGGCAAAATTCTAAACCCACACAGAGGCATTTTAGAAAGTATTCATCATATTATTAAGTGTCTACCTTTAAATCCTCAGGTAAAACTAAGGAAAAGCTATTCATTCAATGTTGCCTTTCATGTACTTTTTTTTTCTCTCATGTACTTTGAAAATCTGAATTCATTTCCAAATATGCCAAAAAAACAGCCTGATATAATAGAATCTTTCCATTTTAAATCATACACATCAGGTTATGTTACATGGTCTTAGAGTTAATAAACAAAAACAAAAGGCAAAAAACCAATTTTGATATTGAAGCTGTTTTAGAGAATGGATAATCAAGTTAGTTAAGGATAACTGACTGTTTATTACTCTAATTAATAGATGCTTATACATAACAACTTCAAGCTGTGAGATGCTATGGTACCCCTTACAGGGCCATGAGAGAAAACAGGGGAAGAACCATTTAAAGCATGAAGGAACACAGTGAGCCATGTACACGGTACAACTGGTTACTGTCATGAGTGAAACTAGGACTTGCCAGGGAGGCTTTCTAATCAGCATCTCATCACTTAACAGTTCAGTTAACAAATTTGGACCAAAAAGCAACTGAAAACTTCATCTCTAATTATCAACCCCCCTTGAAGCTTAAGTTCTCAGAGGCTTTGCTAAGAGAATGGGGGTCACTAATCAATAATGACACTGAGTGAGACACTCCCAAGGAGCTCTCTTTCTTAGAGATGTTTGTTAACCCAGCAGGAAGAGTCTGAAATGAAATGCTTCTTACTTCAGGGTTAATTATTTGTCTCCCCCCCCACCCAAGCCAATGGGAGCTGGAAGAAAGTATGAAAGCCTATTGCTGAATTCCAAGAGGGCCAAAAGAACCAACTCTGCTGGATTCCCAGCAAGTAGTTGGTTTTGGATTGCTTTTGTCTTGCTAACGGAAAAATTGCTGAGGGTATGGTCAAAGGATAGTCACTGTTTTATAGTGTAAAGGAGTTTTCTATAGAATTTATTACTTTTGAAACACAGGCCTTCACAGATCTTTTCTTTTAGGACAGTTAGACAATACAGTAGTTTGTTAGGAGCTATATAAAAGTAAAAACAATAAAGAGTTTACAAAAATATAAACCACACACCTGGGTTACATTTCATTTTTGAGGAAAAAGTCCATTTGATCTGTGGATTATTTTTCATTTAAAGTAATAAGCTAGGGTGCTTGGGTGGCTCAGTCGTTAAGTGTCTTGCCTTCAGCTCAAGTCATGATCTGAGCATAGGTCCTGGGATCGAGCCCCACATCAGGTTCCCTGTTTGGCCAGAAGCCTGTTCTCCCTCTCCCACTCCCCCTGCTTGTGCTCCCTCTTTCACCGTCTCTCTCTCTCTGTCAAATGAATAAATAAAATCCTTAAAAATAATAGATAAATAAATAAAGTGATAGGCTAGGTAGTCACATACATACAAATTAACTTCTTGGGTCAGAATCTTGCTGCAGGAATGTACTGAAAGAATTTCGTGTCCTTTTTTTTGTTTGTTTGCTTTAGAATTAAAATTTTTAACTTCAATATATAAAAAAAAAATCCTTGAAGAAATTTTAATTCTTAAGGTAATACTTAATGTTTTGGGGATTTCATAAAAGTCATTAATATGATAATTAGTCAAAATTAGGTTTACTATTTTCTCAATAGAAAATCAATTTGAGACAATGGTCTTTACGGGGTCCTGATAATATTTCAAAGAATGCTATGTGTTTTTCTCTGTAATATCCTCAGGTTAACTGTTAAGTAATTACTGTGCACTTTGTAGCACCTTCCCCATTTTACTCTCATTTTTCACATGCCTCAGGTTGACATGTCTCAGTTTCCACTAGACTCTGTGTACCCTGAGGACAGACTCATGATTCTTCATCCCTCCCTGCCTAGAGCTTAAATATTTTTCCTAGATTGCGTCAGTCTTTGTGGCAAGCTAAATAATGATCTCTCCAAAGATGTCCACATCTTAAACATCAGGACCTATGAGTATGTTACCTTACACGGTAGAATGAATTTTGAAATGTAATTAAATTAAAGCTCTTGGGATGGAATCTTTTATCCTGGATTACCAGGGTGGGCCCAGTGTAATCACAAGGATCTAAGGAGAGAGAGGCAGGAAGCACAGCATCAGTAGGAAAGTTTGTAACCATGGAAGCAAGAAGCTGGGGTGATAAGACAAAGTAGTAAACAAGGCAAGAACTGCAGGTGGCCTCTAGAAGCTGGAAAAAGCCGGAGAATGGATTCTTACCTTGGGGTCTCAAGAAGAAACCAGACTGGCCAAAATCTTGATAGTAGGTTTCAAGTATTCTGACACAGCAGCAATATGAAACTAATACAGTCTGTTATTATTTGGTATGTTAAAACCATCTATTCTCCTTGAGTTCTGCTTAGATGAACCTTGTGGTGTCACACGTTCTTACAAGATGCAGAATGTGAGAGGTGGTGTTCTCTTGGGCTCTTAGCTCAAAATTCCTGGGTTCAAATCTCAGCTGACTCAATTTCCTTTAACTCTCAAAATCTCAGTCTCCTCATTGGTAAAATGTGGATAATAGTGGTTCTTACATCACAGGCATAGGTTTCCTCTGAGAAATATGAGTGTGTGTGTGTGTGTGTGTGTGTAGCTCATTATTAGCAATTGGCCAGTGATTTTGCTTTCTAGTAGAAAACATTAGTATATAAATATTGACTGCCTAAATAAATTACCTCAGAAAAACAAGATTCTAGTTAGAGGTCACTTGTTGCTTTGTCCAAAAAGCATATACAAGAGGAATTTTCTGAGTGTTCGATTTTCTGATGGTCTGAGTAACTGAGAACAGATCCAGAAAATAGGTGACACGGGCCAAAAGGAATGCAGCTTTATTCTGCTATGTCCAAGTACTTGCAGTTTTCTTCACATAGCATATTCTCCCAGGCCCCTGGAGCCTTGAGCATGCCACTTACCCTCTGCCAGGAATGTCCTCCGTCTTACAACTACCAACCTCTTTACCCCTTAGCAGGAATCTACAGTCTCATGAAGGCTTCCCTGATTCCTCAAGCTCTTAGCTATGACCTCTTAATTTTCCCACTTACTTTCATAAGAATCTCCTTAAAGTATGCATCCACCTCCCTACCAATTCTTCAAGGAAACTGCTCTTTCTTTTTTATCTCAGAGTATCATGCTAGACCCTTATAATTCAAGAAATTCAAAGACTAGACTATCTGATAAATCAGTCTTTGAGTGTGATCTAGTGATTTAAGTTACTTTAAACATAATACCACTCCCTAATTACAATTATATCATAATAAATGTCTTTAAAAAAGCTTTCTAAGTCCCAATATTTTAATTTAGAAGGGGAATTATATGGTACATATTTCAGCAAACTCTGGCAAATCACTTGGGCATAGATGTTGACTTGAAAAAAAAAAATCATAGTATCTCTCAAATGACACAATGAATTACAATAACAGCATAGCACTGAAAACTTTTTACTGTGTGATAGATGCAATGATGTTTAACATTTTATCTTTTTTAAAATTTACAGTAACATTATGCAATTAAAACTGTTAACTATAAAATCCTTTAAAAACAGAAATCGATTTCACTTTCCCCAGGAATGTTATAAGATATAAATAAACCTACTTCTAAATAAATTATCTGGGAGTATGCCCAATCTATAATGATGCTATAATGGAAGCCAACTGAGGCAAGAGGATTTACTTGACTGCCAAATTTTCTGAAATATCGCTTTGTAAGGAAAGCAAGGGGTGTCTGCACAAGTGTTCAACTAACCTGTCAGATTTTAAATGAAGTGTTTAATATGTGTTAGACATCTCATAATCTGTTAATGACAATTATTTATTTCAAAGGAGATAAATGTCTATAGAGAAAGAAAGATGAGAATTGCTATGTCTCATTATCCATGTTATTTATGGAATCTTCTGCTTTGTCTGTACTTTTTATATAGTCATTTATTTCCATAGGCATTCCTTACACTTTGTAATTTATAATTCTTGCCCTTACAAAGAGAAGTCTTACAAAAACAATAATGTATTTGTTTAAAAACCTTTCACTTAATAAATATTAATATTTCACAATCATGTGGAATAATTCTATTTTTCTCTCCATTTTTAAAGATTTTTTTAAAAAGCATTGAACATTCTTAAATAGTGTTTGAGTACTGCCCAACTGATGGGAGGCTTGGAGAAAATTAAAGGTTTCTGTGTTTGTTTGTTTGTTTGTTTTAAGTGATTTCCAAAATACAGAGTTGACACATATGGGACAAAATAGCCAAGAGAGGATTTCAGACCTTCCAGAGCCACATAATTTTTTTTCATTATACATAAAGTCCAATGGCTACCAAGTGGCAAATAAATGTTGGGGAAGGAATACTCTATTATAAGTTGATTGGAATGGTGTATTCTTTCCTGTGTTCTTTCCCAAGAAACCAGGTCTGCCTTATGAAATAGTCCTGTGGCTTTCAAAATATTGTGCAGAGAAACAACATAGTCTAGGCACGGTATTTAACTAGGCTATTAATAAAAAGATAATAGAGTAAAGGATTAAAAATAAAAAGATTGCCTCAATCTCCTGTCATATGAAATGAGAAAGAAAATTGTATAAATAAACACACTGGGCAATATTTTCCTCATCTGGAAAACCAGTGGATTGAAAAAATTATCTTTCAATACCTTTCAACTATTAGAGTTTATATTTTAAATGGATAAAGCAGTATATTAACTTCCACCATAAGCCAGGCTTCTAGGACAAAATCTATAAAAAAGAATCTCATCTTGTTAATGCTCTTCTTTATCTCAAACAGGAAGTTTGAAAGTTTCAATATATATCTTTGTACAAGGAAACATACACACATACACACACACACACACATAAAAAATACCAAGAACTCCTGGGGCGCCTGGGTGGCTCAGTTGGTTGAGCGACTGCCTTCGGCACAGGTCATGATCCTGGAGACCCGGGATCAAGTCCCACATCGGGCTCCCTGCTTGGCGGGAGGCCTGCTTTTCCCTCTCTCACTCTCCCTGCTTGTGTTCCCTCTCTGGCTGTGTTTCTCTCTGTCAAATAAATAAAAATCTTAAAAAAAAAAAAAAATACCAAGAACTCCTGACTGGAGAGCTGGAAGTGTATGTTTCATCTAGATGTCAGAGCGATTCCAGGTTCAACAATCTTCAATGGCAAGATTTCAAAGATCTCCTTAATCATTTATAAACTTATATATTCTTATTAAGCTCCTACTGTATTACAGATACAGTAAAAGGTGACAGGAACACATAATTAACCGTGACAGAATCCTCATCCTTCTATATAATCAACTTGAATAAAAAATGACATATTAAATGAGTACAAACGGAAAAAGAGGAAATCTGACTGAGGAAAGGAGTGAATATTGGAGAAGGAGTCATAGAATCATTTAAGTTATTGTCCAAATAATAAAATTTCATATCCAAGTGGGAGAATATGGGACAGCATTACACAGGGACGGAACAGTCTTAGCAAAGACGTGGATGTGTGATGTGCTTGGCAGTTTTTGAGAACAGTGAGAAGTACAGCATGTCTAACAGGCCAGGTGGGAATGTGAGAGGGACAAGCAATGAGACAGAAAAAAAAGGCTGGATGGGGTACCTGAGTGGTTCAGTCGTTAAGCATCTGCCTTCAGCTCAAATCATGATCCCAGGGTCCTGGGATCAAGCCCCGAATCTGGCTCTCTGTGCTTCTCCCTCTCCCACTCCCCCTGCTTGTGTTCCCTCTTCCGCTGTGCCTTTCTCTGTCAAATAAATAAATAAATAAATAAATAAATAAAATCTTAAAAAAAAAATAGGCTGGCTGGACTAAATTCATGCTAGAGAGTATGGACTTCATTACCTGGGCAATTTGAAATCATGGAAGGTTTTTAAGCAAAGGATTTGAAATAACTCCTCTTGGAGTTGGGAAGAGAGAATGCAAAGAGATAAGACTATAAGGTAATTGAGGTCAATGAAATTATTTATTGGTCTATTCAGAAAGTCCAAGAGAAAGAGAAAGTAGAGGAGATGAAAGAGTAAAGCGACTTTTACCAAAGAAAGTCAACTCAGCTAATACAAACTTCTAAGGAGATATAAAACCTCAAAGAGCAATCTAAGTTAAAGGTTGTAGTCTGGCCTAGGATTGGTCTTGATTAGATGGCAATGATTTGTAATTAGTGTACGAAAAGTTAAAGACTAAATGCTTATGGCTTCTGTTTTTGTTAGACTGATAATGTTTACTTGTAAATGTGTGCCCAGTTAGTTTAGAAAATAAACTATTTGAAAATATTTTGTTCCCCCAAAGTGGTAAACATCTCCCTTGAATCATATGTGAACTCTCAGTTGTTTAGCAAAATCCCTTTAGACGTGGTGAATGTCAAGTTAAACCACAATGAAATTCATTCAAGAATCACTTTTATTTACTGAAGTGTATATGAAAGTGATGTTAGTTATTCTCTATCTACAATGGGGAGTGGCAGGTGGATATTAAAATAACATTGTACTGGCTGGGGTTGAAAATAGAGAATGATTGCAAATGGGCACAGGGATCTTTTTGGAGTGATGAAAATATTCTTGAATTAAATTGTGGTGCTGGTTGCACAACTGCAAATTTACTGAAAGTCATTAACACTACACTTAAAATGGGTGAATTTTATGGTATGTAAGTTATACCTCATTAAATCTGTTAAAAACATTATTGGAGTACATGTATTAAGGACTTTAAATCTGCTATATGTAATGGTAAAACTTGTAATCACTTATTTGGTAACACAGAGAAATTTACATAGACAACTATTTCTCAAAATTTAATGTGTTTAAGAGTTATCAACGAATAGTAAATACGAATTCTAATTCACTAGGTATGGATCTGGGTCATAATTCTACCATTTTAACAAACTTCCAAGTGATGCCATAAGCTGGCGGAAAAACACATCGCAGTGCCACAGCTTCAGGCGCTAGGAATATAGCTGGGAACAGGAAGGTGACTCCTTGTTTCTATGGAACTGGCTTCTCAGCTGATAATAAGGAAAAGAAATAAGAGCTCAAGAGAGTTTCTCACATATATTACATAACACTGAAAACAACTCTATGATTCAACATCCTTTCGAAATACTTGCATTTCCTGCCTAAAATGTGTCAGGCATCATGATAAGCAATGGAGACACAGTTGTGAACAAACCACTCTCATTCATATCAGTGCTTGGTCTCAAAACCAAGACTTTGCCTCAACACTATGCTAAAACTATACTCTCCTTAATTGCATTGTTATATTTAAGAAATGATAAATTTAGATTGCATTTACTATCACAGAATGCTATGTTTGTTTGGGCTTTGGTGCCCTTGGCAAGTTGGGCTATTTGTACAATCTATTAGCTTGGCTCTTTCCTCTTTCTGGGCCTCATGTTATTAAAGCACTCTTGTGCTTATATGGAAAATTGTTATTTAGGTCCACATTTCTTTCTCTTCTTTGCTACCAATTTCAGTAACCTTCTGAGAATCTACTTATACTCTCCTCCTTTGGGAATTTGAAGTTCATCTTCATTTATCATCTGCAGATGTACTTCTCATGCTATTTACTTCCTTTTTTCAATCCACTAATGATGTAGGTAAACAAAATAAAACCCAGAACAGACCCACTGAGGACAGCTCCTCAGATTCAGTGCTCATTTAAAGTCAGTCATCCAGTCCTTCAACGATATGTCTTAGACTAAAGTGCTCATACTAGGACAAAAACAAACCACTGTCATTTACACAGGATATAAATTCCTACAGAAATATTGGAAATTCAACAACTCATTTGCATGAATATGAATAATGATGAAAATATAAAATGGGAACTTGTATATTAGTATATATTTGAATAATTAATAATAGCCAACATTTTTTGAAGATGAATAAGTCTATCATTTATATTACTAGTATCTCTAATTTAAAAATCATCTTCCAGTACAGCTACATTTCCCACCCCAATCATCATCACCACCACTATTTTGCAGGCCTGAAAGTGAGAGCTATTGAAGTGAGATGGTATCTCTAGGACTGTCTCTCCAAAGCTCATATTTTTCTAATATTAGATACCACCACTGCACATTGCTTTAAGTAATACTTTTATTTTTTGGTTGTCATCTTAAATGACTTATTAAGAAACTAACCATGCTACCCTTCTAATTTGGGAAATGAAACTTCTCAGTATTCTCCCAAAGAGTACTTGGTTTGGAGAATGTAAATAACAGTAGGTCTCCCCAAGGAACAGCCGACTCCGTAAGAATCAGCAATTTGATCTGGCCTATTATAAACAGAGTTGTTAGTAGCTACCTTGAAATAAGCTTTGTGGAACAAATTCCAGCTTCTAAAAAGCTGAAGGAGAATAAAAAAGAATTAAAAAAAAAAAGGTCCAAGTAGGTAAATGGCCTATAGTATTTGAGTATACTAGTATGGTTTTAAGACAATTATATTAAATACACAAATCTGGTTTTAATGGTCATGCTTCGAAGATGGGCAGAATGCTAAATGTGTAAGTAATTATGAACTTGGCACAGTAGCTCTGTTTATTTTAAGCTCTCTTTGTTGCTTTGATTGAGGATGTTTACTTAACCAGACTCTATTAAACACGCTAAAAACATTATTGCAGATTTTGTCTTTGTGAGCACTTTCAATTGACAAGCTACAGAAGCAATAAATCATCAGGAATAGTAGATGGTGGCAAATGGGCTAGAGCAGATAAAAAGAGGACAGGCAGGTATCTTTTCCATCTTAGACAAAAAGCAAAACAAAACTCAGTTGAATTAAGTGTTTCTGAAAAGCAAAGGATTGATGGTACTGGAGACTGGCGTCTTCTATTTCCCAGACACCAGGCCCTGTGCAGAAAACTGCTGAAAGCAGACCCTCCCCAGTATGCTTCCACCACTGGAACTAGATGATTAGCCCTCTTCCCTGTCAGGAAAATCCCAGGCTGGTAACAACTGTATGAAATTCAGCCTCTAAATCCATACTTAACTCAGTTGCTCTAAGAGCTTAAAAAGTTCATAACACCTTAACCATCCATAATGCTATCTATCTAAGGCCAGGAAAGCAAAAAACTCATGGGTGTATTGCACAATGCAGGGACAAAGAACCGAGAAATCACAGAAACTTCTGTCAATAATGACCCATGTGGAAACGTAATTTTTAGCTTTACTACCATTTCTTTTCCTTCTCCTCCTTCTCCTCTCTCTACTCCTTCCTCCTTTTCCTCTCTGTCACCATCTTCATCATCTTTGTTGTTCCTACATAATCTATTTGGGGGAGGTGGGGTACCTTCATTTCATTTTAAATAATTTCAGTGGTATTTCCTGATATTGTTTTGCCATGTACAAACATATTTAAAATACTTATTGAAAATAATTTGATCATTTTATGTAAAATGTTAAAATGTCAGGTTTTCACAAATAAGCTTATAGTAGAGAGGCAGCGATTTTATTCTAAACATGAGAACTGAAGAATTTTTACCATACACTAATTACTTATTAAAATAATTTTGAAAGAGAGTGAATTGGCAGGCAGGGGTAAAAACATGTTTACTTTATTATTTACATAATTTTCAACCTGACAGAGATTTTAGGCCATGGCTATCACAGAAATGATCTAATATGTTCTTTTGAAGTTTGTTGACAAAAACCACTCCAGACATAAATCTATTTTATGTGGTGTGTGGTCTTGGAGGGGAAAAAAAGATCTTATTTAGCTGAAAAATGGGCATCCTAAAATAGCCCTACCAAGTTCATTGCAGGACAGAATGGATAAATAAAATAATTAACATGAGAAAATTGTTATGATGTATCCTTTTAAAAAGGCAGTATAATGGTATTTAACTAACAAATAAAATATACATCTTTAAAATTTCTTTTTATTTGAAGTATAGTTAACACATCACTTTAGTTTCAGGTGTACAGCATAGTGATTTGACAAGGCTATTATGCTATTTTAAATGAACTTTAAAATGAAATGATTTTGCGGGAGTCCAAATACAGTATATTATTATATAAAGCTTTTATCATATATGGGGTCTCTCATGTACCACAGAATACTGCTTATGATACAGCTTAAGATCTAAATAATAAATTTTTATGTCAGTAACTATAGCATCATTATTTACGAGAAATAAAGGAAAGTCTAGATGCATATTAATCAATTGGACTTATAGGAAACCATTTACAAAACTGCTAGGCTATGGGAATACTAGAATTAATGCTATTAATTTATCAACTGTTAAATACAGATTTCACAGCACAGCAATGAAACTAAGAACTAGAGCTTCAGAGCCATCCAAACCCTGGGGTGAGATACTTCACCCCTTCTAACCTTAGGTCTTCATCTGTAAGACGGAAATAATAATTTCACCGTACGAAATTCTAAGACCACAGTTAATACCGTATTGTGTATCTGAGAGTTGCTAATAGAGTACATCTTAAAAGTCCTGGGCACGTGGGTGACTCACTTGGTTATATCACTGGCTTCAGCTCAGGTCATGATCCTGGAGTCCCAGGATGGAGTCCCACATCGGGCTCCCAGCTCCGCAGGGAGTCTGCCCCTTCCTCTGACCTTCTCCCCTCTCACGCTCTCTCTTACTTACTCTCTCTCTCTCTCAAATAAATAAGTAAAAAAATTTTTAAAAAAGTCCTTACCACATACACACAAAATTGTAACTATGTAAAGTGATGGATGAGTTAACTGATCTTATTGTCATAATCGTTTACAATATGTACACATATCAAATCATTATGCTGTATAAACTTACACAATGTGATAAGTCAGTAATATCCCAATAAAACTAGAAAAAGAAAGTTTTCAATACTTAAATGAAAAAAATTATGTCATGGTCTATGCCTGACACCCAAATGTACTCAATAAATGTTAGTTTCTTTACCTTAGGAAATACAAGTATTCTTCCCAAACGTAAGAATCATGTTCCATCTATGTTTTTATAGTTGTCAAAATGCTTGACAGAGCATCTTACACAAGTAAATACTAAACAAAATCTGTAGAAAAAAGAAAGAAGAGAGGAAAAGACCTGGTCCCGATTTTAAACCAACTCCTGATCTAGGATGACAGCGACAAAACTTACATAAGCAAGCACTTATATTTGAAATTTACATATAAAAATAAATACCACCCTAAAGGCACATACCACTACTAAATTACTTGAGTCAGAAAAGGAGTTTGTCTTGCTGCTCAAAAGGCATTTGAATAAAGGATTCTATGGCTCTTCACAGTGTCCATAAAATTAAGGAATGAATACAGGAAGGCAGGCTCACCAGGAGGCACTTAAAATAGTCTGGGTGTACAGGGCATGAACCAGATTGAAGCTGGATGAATGCAGAGGTAAAGGAATAAAAAACAAACAAAAACAATAACAACAACAAAAACAAAACACTGAGTAGGAACCAGCAGAATTTGGGACCAGCCAGGAGACAGGTAAGTAAACAGGAAAGGGCAGGGAACACCCAGGGTTTCTCCCTGGTAATGACACAGGGAAAGAGGAATAGATAGGTTAAGGGGAGACCATGAATTCCTATCTTTTTCTTTCTTTCTTTTTTTTTTTTTTTTTAAATATGTTTAGATTTAGGTGATGGCAGGACATCTAAGTAAAGCTGTTCCATAAACAGAAAGAAATCTTGACTGGGAAGAATATACAAGGTCAGGGCAGAAGAGGAAGATCTGGAAATTGTCTGCATAGAGGTGGGTGGTAAATAAAGTTGAGTGCTCAAGCATCCCGACTTGCTCAGGACATGAGCTGCAAACCACAGATGATTAAAAACACTTCCTATTTTAATTACACTTGATTTTTTTTAATATTTCCGGATTCTCCCTGGGGGTTAATATATTACCAAATTTTACATACTTACCATTTAGAGCTAAAAGACCCTTGAGAGATTTCTGATCCAATTCCTCCATTTTATAGACAGGCAGAAGCCCAAAGATATGAAGCGACATGCTCAGAGTTATTAAGCAAGTAAGTTTCCATTTGTTCATTCACTAAGTAAAAATACGCAGATATAGATGACTGCAAATATGGGATCATTTAAAATTCTATACTGGCATGCATTTCTACTTATAAATCGTCGATACTTTGTGACTGTAAGTCATACTTGTGCTAAGTTAAAGTATGTAAGTATAAAGTATACGTTAAATGACTGACCCAATGCCATATATGATACCATAGTTGGAAAAACAGAGGTTTTCTATACATATTAATGTCTTTTAAAAAAACAATAGGCTAATTATATTGAAATATAATCACATTTAGAAACACTTCTTCATTCCATGTGGAGTCAGAGTAATCCATAGGAATATAAGATGCTTTCTAAACTTCTATTTTAGGACATAAGATTCCCGGTTTCTAAAGTTGATCCCAGCCATGTTATATGCTTACTTTGGAATCATTGTAGACACTTGAAACTAGAGAAAAAAAGGTAAACACTGCAAGTCACTTTTTATACAATGGGTAAAACCAAAGGGAAAAAAATGAGTAAGTCTAACAGAAACCCAACATGGCTACAATCTAAGCTGTCGGCTTTCAGTCGCTTAATTAGAAAATCACTCAATTTCTTGGTAGTTCTACTAACTGTACCCTTTATTCAACTGAGTAGTCAGAATAAAAAAAAAGGGGGCAAGGGTAGAGGCAGGCTACAAGTTTAATCTACAAGTTTACATTTGATTGCTTTTTGGTAATAGACTATCAAATGCTTCTACAGCCTATGATTGAATCTGTCCAATGACAGGACACTGATTAGCTTTGAAGAATATGTAACCCATCTTTATCTCTTTGGAAAATTCCTTCATATAATGATGTTTCCCTGCAATTTTAAACATACAAATCAGTTCATATTCTAGCCCTAAAGATCATTCAAAGCAACTGTCATGGCACCTGTGCCCTGAGAATCTTGTCAATATTTGAAGAAAGCTACCAAATTCCATGAGTTTCTTTGTACCCTGGTCATTCCTCCTATGAATTATCTTAAGCATACTGTTCTATAGTTTTTTCTCTATAGAATTTGCTCCTTTCACTGCACTTTCTTTAATATGGTACAGCACAGTAGACAGGAAGTCATCTCAGCAATCCGACAGATCTTTATTTAAATCTCTTCTTGTTCATAAACAGTCCGTTTGATCTAACACAACTTATTTAACCTCTGAGCCTCAGTTTTCTTATGGTCAGATTTGAAACAAGAATAAGAACCTGAGTCCTGTTGTGATGACAAGACAAGAACATACATGGTCCGGTGTCTAGCCCAGCTCTCACCAAATCCACACCCTTAATAGGAGTCAGATCTTTTCAGGTAAAAAGAGGAGCCCCATCACCTCATAGGCCTAGGCCCATATACCATGTATTAGTCAGAAACCAAGGAGAATTGAAAATTTACTTAAATATTTGCACATTTCACACGTGTAGATACACATACATCCTCCATAAAGAGATCTTGAGAGCACTTCACAAAGCATATTCACATTAAATATCCTTACACTATAAACTGGTAAAAATGCAAAAAGAAAATGAAAAATAATACATTCTGGCAAAAGGTAGTATAGACCAATAAAAACAAACTGCTATTGGTTATACTGTATTCTTACTTTTTTTTAATGTTACCATCTAATCTAGTTTCAGGTTGTATGGCTCTTTCTATTCTAATTTATGTTTAGTTTAAAGGTTTTATAAGTGCCACATTTGCTGCTGTGTATATTACCAGGTAACATATCTGTCAAGAAAGAAGTATGAGAATAAGCAAACCAAACCCCTTAGAATATTGTCAGAGAGCTGCTTCTTCTGAAAAGATTTCAGACAATGATAGCTCTTGGGTAAACTTGATATTTCTTCTAAGATAACCCTCGCTCCCTATCTTTTAGCTTCCTTAGTTCTCCTATTGCCAAATATAGTCATTTCAGTCTACTGCTTTGAAAGGTGGCAATGATCGCATCTCAACACACACACACACACACACACACACACACACTCTCTCTCTCTCTCTCTCTCTCTCTCTCTCTCTCATTTGGTATAGAAGCACTGCTGAAACTGTGCCCAAATTTCACTATGTCCCATGAGCCTTAGTAATTGAGCCTGTTAAGCATCTGCCTGTAAGAAGGTGCTACATTTTTTTTCTGCATAGGGCAAATAAGAAAACATTCTTTCAGCTACACTCATATTTCTGGTAACATCTGCACAATGTCTTCATGTCAGAGACCATAATTAAACATTCTTTTCCTAATGTTGAATGTCCAACCCATTCTTTATTTCAAAATCCTCTAGACTCATTCTCTATTAAGCATCTTCCAACCACTGACCAATATAATAGATCATTTCTTTTTTGTGCTATTTTTTACTTTATATACTTCTTGAGACCATCTATATAACTTAAAAGCTCTAATTTATTTACCTAGCTCTTCAGACCATAAGCTTTCTGAGGGCAGAGAAAAAATGTTCTAGTCCTTCCAATGATCTGGGACAGTACTAGCTCAACATACCTTTCCCTCTCCAGCAAATCTTTTTGGTTCAATCATTATGGCAAAATTATATGATGGAAATACTTGGACTAGAATTTAGGAGGCCTGGGTTTCAGTTTTGGTTCTAGCTCTTCATTAGTTATTAATCAATGTCTTTGAGAAAGTTAATTAACATCTAGAGGCACTTAAAATAAGGAAGTGAAGCTAAAGCATCTTTAACATTTTCCTTGGGTTGAAAATTCTGAGTCTCAGGAATTACACACCATAATTTATAATGTGTGGGAGTAATAAAAAAATCTGTGACAGTATATTTATACACCATTCTAACTAAAAAGATAAAAATAGATTAGGTCACTAAAATCACTGAACATGAAGTTACCATACAGGTAAACACAACATGACCTCTTGTTAAAGTCTTAAATTTTAAGTACAGATTCAGACTATTTGGATATGATTTACTATGTTTGATGGCAATGACATTACGAGTGTCCAGGAGGAGTCAGCATCCTATTCTCAATGTGTTTAAATTGCTCTCAGAGTATCTATCTCCTGTGAAGAGAGAAACTGGCTCAGCATGACCATGGGTTATGTGTGGGTATACCATGTCTGAATCACTGGCACCAGTGACTGATGCCAAAGAGAAAACCCTGAAACCTCAAACTATTAAGTGTGGAGCAAGATATTCAGCAACACTGGGAGTTCTGAAAGTACATATTATTTTGGCTTAGGATACTTAGGAAAAGAATAGGTTTTTTTAGAATTAAACTGAACCTTGAGCATCATTATCTTTCATATGGAAGCTAGACACAGTTAATGAGGAAAAAGCAAATCACTCACTTTTCAAGGATGTATTTTTGGTTTGAGATAATAAGCCAACCTTCTTCTGTTTCAGTCAGTTGGCCCCAATGTTTGTTGAATGTTATTACTGAGCACTCAAAATAGGGTCAACATTCTGTAATTAGGTCTTACCCCTTGTTCTCAGTGAAATGAAATAGCTCTGTAAACATATGTGAATATTTTGCATAGAGAGATAAATTTTATGAGTCTGTCATCAGTAATATCTAAAAGAAACCTTAAAATTTGGTTAAGTGAAGCTGATATGCAATAGAAAGAGACACACAAACTGCCAGCCTACGCTTATGTAGGGTCTCCTTAATGTTTATGAGTTTAGAAAGACTCCTTAGTCTCAGATTCAGGCATTATTCTTGTTACTTTACAACATTTATGAGAGCGAAAAATCATTTAGCCCAACCAAGCACACAGAATAGTAATTTGTAGATCAGATGATGGCTATTAATTTATCATGGAAGATAAATTATGCCTCTACTCTTTTTCTGAAGGCAGAGCACTCCTAAGACCAAATAACAAACCAAAACCCTGCTGAGTGAACCATAAAAGGGAAATTCAACTTGTCAAAGGGAGATTTACATCAAATTAACATATCTTGAGATGTTATTCTTCTTCCCTGCAGGGGTATTTCACGTCTAGACACCTAGGACTCGTCATTAGAATCAATGTACTTCACTCTGAACAGAACTGACAGTACATACTAATTTGGAACCTCTAACTTTGTATTTTCTACAGTAGCACTCTCCCTGGACATGTTCTCTATATATCATCATGTCTCCTATCATATCAGAATCTTGTTTTCCACAGGCAGAAAACTTCAAGAAGTATTTTGCTGTCTTCTCCATTAGATTACCCCTTTTGATGAATCATCAAACCTTACTTACTTACAAATCTCACTGCTCACTGGATATTTTTCATTTTAATTTTATTTCCAAAATCAGAAGGAATATTTGGACACAATGGGGAAGAAACTTACCTTCTTACTCACCCTACTTTTATCCTTTGCAAATGTGTCTGTGTCCTTAGAATTCCTTCAAAACTTAATATTCTTAGTTTGTATGTTACATGTTACTATGTTTTACTTCTTTCATAATAGATTAAGAATAAACATGATTCTCTTTAATAGGGAAATGTCATTAAAATAAAAATCAGTGTAATAAGAATTCACTTACAAATTTGAAGTCATAAAAAACTACAATTCTTGGGGTGCCTGGGTGGTTCAGACAGTTAAGCATCTGCCTTTGGCTCAGGTCCCGATCCCAGAGTCCCAGGATAGAGCCCTGCATCAGGCTCCCTGCTCAGCAGGGAGTCTGCTTCTCTCTCTGTCCCTCACCCCTCACCTACTCTTTCTCTAATAAATAAAATCTTAAAAAAAAAAAAAAAAACCTACAATCCAAATATCTTTGTAAAAGTTAAATTGAAAATTTTACTTATAAAAATATGTGATACTATCAATCTTTACTATAAACAATACAAAATTTCTTTCTGCAATTTAATCCTGAATACACTATCTTTGGAAGCAGGCTGAAATCATGATACAAACAATGTGATCAGCTAAAATTTTGGGTGACTTTGGCAAGTACTTGGGTTTCTTAAACATATACTACAGACCTCCTGTAGTTGATTTTTTTCTCAAATTTTACTTATGTTCATATAAGCAATCTATATGCAGATCAGTGTCTGAGGACAAGCATCAGACATCAGTAAACTTTCAATTAACTTTTATTGAGTGTGTAGTCAAAATCCTAGCAGGTATTAGAAAGAGGAATAAACATAATTTCTATTTTCAAAAATTCAGAATCTTTCTAAAAAACAGATATGCAGCATACCATGGTATGTATGTTCTAAGGTATCCTGTCCAATAAAAATCATTTATAGGGGCACCTGGGTGGCTCAGTTGGCTGGGCAACTGCCTTCGGCTCAGGTCATGATCCCGGAGAGCCGGGATCGAGCCCTGCATCGGGCTCCCTGCTCAGTGGGAAGCCTGCTTCTCCCTCCCTCATTCCTCCTGCTTGTGTTCCCTCTCTCGCTGTGTTTCTCTCTGTCAAATAAATAAATAAAATCTTTAAAAAAAATCATTTGTAAAACATAAATGAGAATTCACATATATAAACTTAAAGTTTTTAGCAGATCACATTTAAAAAGTAAAAATTAAAGTGAAATTGATTTTAATGATATATTTTACTTAACCTATCAAAAATATTACTATTTTACAAGTATGTAAAATAATTGATGGTATATTTTATATATTTTGTACTAAGTCTTGGAGTGAAATATTTTACACTTGTAGCACATCTCAATTTGAACTAGCCACATTTCAAGTGTACATATATCTAGTAACTACCATATCGGACAATGCATGGAGGAAAAAAGAGAATAAGTTTCCTTGGGTTATCAGGAAAATTGAACAAAAGAGCTGACATTTAAGTCTGGCTGGTGAAGATAAATAGGATTTTATTAGGTAAAGTGAGAATATTATGACCACATTGTGAAGCTCTATATAAAGTTTGGATTTTATCTTTAAGCTATGGCTACGTTTTAAATGCAAGAAGTAACAGATTCAGAATTTTGCTTTCAAAGCATAAATGTTGGCACAATGGAAGATGCACTAGAAAATGGGAAGAGTAGAACCAAACAGTCCAAGTATGAGGCAATTGCAAAGAATATGTGACATGGATTTAAATATCATCTATACACTAAGTGCCCCTAATTTAACTTTTTAGCCCAGATTTCCCTACTAAACTCTAGACCTCATAACTTCATACTTGACCTCTCCATTCGTATATATAATAAGTAACTCTGACATAAAATGACAAAAACTCAGCTCCTACTCTTCCACTAAGACCGGCTCTACACACAACCTTCCCCATTTCAATTGATGCCCCTCTTTCCTTCTAATTGGCTTGTTTAGGTTGAAACCTTTAAACTTACCTCTTATTCCTCTTTTTCTTATTATTTTCTATATCTAACTCCTCAGGAAGTCCTGTTCATTACAGTCAAAACGTATCCACAATTTGACCACTTCTCTCTACTTCTACTGATACCACCTTCCTCTGAACCATCATCATCCCTCACTGAATTGTTGTGGAAGCTCCTATCTAGTCTCCTTTGCTCCTATCCTTGTCCCTGAGAATATATCTTTGGCACAAAAACCAGACTGGTACTTTTGAAATTTAAATCCAATTATCTCCTGAGACTCTTCAAGAGTTCCAGATGTTACTGAGAGGCAAAGTACCTATATAGCAGACTAGAATGTCCCCAACTCTCATTGGCTCTCTGCAATAGAATTATGCATTCATGCTCTTTGCCATGTGAATTTTTAGTATATTTCCGAAGAGTAGACAGAATCCACATTCCTATCCCACTCACTTTGGGCTTGAACATATGGCTTTCTTTGGTCAATGAAGTAGGTAAAAGAGATGTTTCAGTTCTGAACCAAGTCTTTATTTTCACTGACTCCTGTATTTTCACTCACTCCTCATGCTCTATGCTATTCACTATGAGAAGAGCATAGCCCAGATGACTATGGACTCAGAACAAGGAGATATAAGGGACAGACTTGATCCCAACTTGCAACTTGAATTCAAGCCCAATCAATCCAAGCCAAGCTTAGCAGAGTCACAACTGGCCTGCTGACCCAAGTGAGAAATATGTGCTTGTTGAAGATACTGAGTTTTGTTGTTGTTATACATCATAATTACGGGGGTAACTGCGTAATATATCCAACAATGCCCTATAAGAGCCTTCATGGTCTATACACGTTCCCATCTCCCTTCATCTCTTTTCCCTCTTTCTGGGAACCTTCTGCAGTATGCAATTATTCCATTCAAGATTACATGTTTTATGAGTGTTTAGGTATATATAAAATTAATCAATTTGTACATTTAAGATATGTATATATTACTGTATATAAACTAATGACAAAGAGGAAAACAATAAACAAATATTGAAAATATTGAACTTTATTTAGTAGGTTTGCTTTTTACAGTGTTAATTCTGAAATGATCTTTTTAATACTTCAGAGTTGTAATCAAATCAATAAATATATAGAGAATAATGAAAACCAAGTTTCTTCTTTTGAAGAAAACAGACATATATTTGGAAAGAAGGAAGACTAGACAGAAATTACCCTCCACTATCATAAAGGAATTGGGAGATAGAAGTGTGAACCAATGGTTTACACAAACATATACAGACAGGTGTAGATTTAGATACTGAAACAAAAATAAAAATATATCATAGAACTTGAATTAGCTATAGAATGAACTCATTTGATATAGATAAATCAATGAAAAAATAAGTGAAGAAGGAAAATGTCTTCCTTAAAGGAGAATGCCAATCCATAAATGTAGACATAATAATGGATTTAGAAAATCATCAGTGGATATAAAAGTAGTAATCTGAAGTATGATGAGGAACAGATATATAAATATTCTCGAAGTATCTCCTTACAAATATTTACTAATTACAAACTGAAAATGTTGCCTTTATAGTAGAGAAACCTGCAGGACTACCACCAGGAGATCAAAGCTAACATCACCAACACTGGAACATGCTAACATCTTTTGACACCTGAT
This sequence comes from Spilogale gracilis, assembly GCA_004023965.1. NCBI lineage: Eukaryota > Metazoa > Chordata > Mammalia > Carnivora > Mephitidae > Spilogale > Spilogale gracilis. The sequence goes on along the minus strand of PITA01001518.1, from coordinate 58,521 downwards.
ATAAAGTATTGAGGAAGACTATCTTTTAGTAGTTTTAATCTTATTTAAGAAGAAACAAAGTAAATCTAAAATTAAATGTCGTTAGCCTGAACTCCAAAAATGTCAAGATAAAAATATCAAGTTAAAGAAACACAGGTAAAATTTGACATTAAATGTAATACATGGATAGAGAACAAACTGAGGGTTTCTGGAGGGGAGGTGGGCAGAGGGTGGGTTAAATGGGTGATGGGTATAAAGGAAAGCACTTGTTGTGATGAGCACTGTGTTATATATAAATGATGAATCACTAAATTCTATTCCTAAAACTAATATAACACTATATGTAAACTAAAATTTAAATAAAAACCTGAAACATTAAAAAATTAAAAAACAAAACATGAATAAATCCAATACATGGTGCTGGACTGAATTCTGGACCAAGAAAAAGAAAAGCTATAAAGCACATAATAATGGGACAATGGATGAACTCTGAGTAGGAACTCTGGACTAGATAACAGTACAATATCAATATTAAATATCCTGGTTTTGATAACTGTAATGCAATTATGTTTAAAAATGTCTGTATTCTCGGGAAATACACATTGAAATATGTAGAAGTTAGAGGGCACAATGTCTTCAATGTCCTTCCAAAGTTCAGGGAAAAATCTTATATGTATATATATTTGTAGGTAAGTAGATAGGTGAAAGAAAAGAAAAGAGAAAAGGAAAGAAAAGAAGGGAGGGAGGAGAGAAAAGAAAAGAAAAAAGAACAGAAAAGAAAGGAAAGGAAGGAAGAAAAGAGAGAGGGAAAGAGGGAAGTAGGGAAGGAGGAGGGAGGGAGGAAAGGAGGAGGGAGGGAAGAAAGGAGGAGGGAGGGAGGAAAGGAAGGAGGGAGGGAAACAAAGGAGGAAGAGAGGGAGAGAGGAAGGAAGGAAGGAAGGACAGATGGACAAACAGGGCAAAATGCAATCAATTGGTATATCCTGGGAAAAGATATGTGGATGTTCTTTGTAATATTGCAACTCTTCTATAAGTCTGAAACAACAGTAATTTTTGAATGTTTACCACTGCTCTTAACCTACTCAATTTACCCTATTTTACTTCTTCTTCTTCCATAACACTTATTACCCTTTAACATGCTATATATTTATTATTTATATTCTATCTAATCTTCCTAGAACAACTAAAATGCAAGTCTATGAGGCAGGGATCTGTGTCTATTTTGGTTCACTGGTATAGTCTAAGGCCCTAGAAAATGCTTGATACCAAGTAGGTGCTCAATAAATCTCTGTTGAATGAAAAGAAAGAGATGATCTGAATGAACTGGGAAAGTGGTGATGGTAATAGGAAGTTACCGCATTGATTAATAGCTAATGTCATAATAACACATGCTTATTGAGGGTATATTTTGGGTATGTTACCCGAAGTAATTCTAAGTGTTTTACAGATATTACTTATTTATTTTGCCACAATTTCTGAGATAGGTACTATCATTATCTTCACTTTACAAAATGAGAAACCTAAGGCACAAAGAGAATAAGTAGCTTTTCCAAGGTCACCCAACTAGTAAGTGGTGGGACAGAAAGAGAAACCTAGATATACTGGCTCCTACAGCCCACCACACTCTGTCTTTTGCAGTGAAGGGAGAAGCAGTGTTGCATTACACAGAAGCAAACTATTCAGGATCAGACACACTTGGGGCTGAGTCCTGAATCTGTCACTATTTGCTGTGTCAGTTTCAGCCAGTAATTTAATTACTCTATCACCAGTTTCCTAACTTAAAAAGATGCAAATGACATCTATTACATAGAAATGTGAGGCTTAATGATATAAAGTACCTGAAAGTGCCTGGAAAATCATAATCATTATTAGTTTTACCCTCCTTAAAGGAAGTGATGAATTTTTGTTGTTTTTCTATTTCTCAGATTGGCTTACTAGATAATGTTATTGTTTAATAAGCTAGAAAACAGTTATTAATCATGGTCAATTCCCACTTAGCACATTCTTCATTGTTTGATCCTAGCATTAATAGGTAACTTTCTCCCTCTATTGTTTGACTCATCATTTTATGTGTCGCAAATTAACCTTCTTAGGATAGTCAACAGTGGTACCAAAATATCCAGGTGCAGCATAAATTGAGGACAATTACTGCTGCATTCTTCTTGAAATAAGGAGTCCTAGGGACCTCTAGAGAGCCTATATGAATGGAGAATAAAAATAAAGTCGTATTTCTTCTCTGCAGTGAGTTGTAAATGGAGAAGAGTGGAGGAATGGAGATGTCTAATGAATATATTATAATTTTATGAAATATTTTTTATTTAACATTAGTGCTACTGAGGCAATGAAAATGTCAATAATGATTATTGTTCTACTTACAGTGTCACCACAGACTCCCTCCTTGGTGATATTTTTGATCTATTATTTGCATATATGAAGTAAAGTAATTACCCATTTAGTAAATTACTTTATATTTCAATCTGGAATATAAGTAGAGTTTTTTGTTGTCTTCATAATTCCCTCATTAATAAAACAAAACAAAACTTTGGATATGCTCAAAGAAAAATGTATTGAAAGAACAAGACCCTGAATCTGTAGTTTCACTTGAAAATCTAGGACCCAAAATGACATAACAGGTAAGCAGCACTGTTTGGAGATGGATGCCTGAACAGAATTTGCTCATATGGGGATACACTTTTCCTATCCCCTAATTTTAAATGAGTCCTATTCCTCTACCTCTGCATCAAGCCATGTAACCAGATATTCTTTAGTTTGGATTCAATGTATTTTCAACTCACAGATGATTTCTTACATTAGGCAAAAAGCATTTTGAATTTAGACCACACTGTAATATTTATTGACTTTTTTTTAGTTTGTATAAAGGAATTTCTGCAGTTCTTTATATGTATTAGTTCACATAATTCTAGTGATATTAGGTATAATTCTTTGCAAATTTATCCTAGATGATGAGTAGATATTATGTGAAACTTATCCATGAAATAATTTTCTTTGGGTGAAAAAGCCTCCCTTATTTCAATATGTTCTAGTGTGAATACACTCACAAAGTTTAGAAGTAGCTAAATGTCTGATTTTAAAATGCAGGCTTTAAGAGTGAATCTAGCAATCAGTAATTGTTAAACTTTTTAAAATATAAAAATGTATTTGATTAATCAGGGTTGTGATTAAAAACACAAAATTAAATGAGTATGGCAAAAGAGTCCTATCTGAATCCAAATAAAGTTGATTCAGAACTAAAAATGACTTGAGTTCTTAGAGGAACCATACTGGGATTAGATACTGTTTAAAATACTTCAGTTTTTCAAAAGTGATTTTTAAAGCCATTGTACTAGATAAACTATCTGCCTTACTTCTTGTTAGTATCCACATTTCATGGTTTCCCCAGCTAGTTACACATTCTAAGCATCTGTTAAAGCTCAAATTCTGCTCCAGCTTCCTGTAGAGGAGTTAAGGATTATTTGCTTTTATATGGTTCATTTATGTCTGTGGTATGTGATAAAGGTGGTGATTTCTTGACACAGCAATATAGATGGGTTTTCCCCATTAAAAGCTCTATGGGGGGGGACCCTTATAAATCACTGTGTGGTCTTGTAAATCATGCAGTGTTGTGATATATTTCCTCCCAGGTCTGAATCAGAATAACAAGCACACATGAAATTGCCAAGAGCATTCAAAAGAAAGCAAAATCACCCAAAACAAACAAAACAAAGTCTAAAATTATTTTAAGAAAAAAATCCTGAAAAATTGCTTGACCCAAATGAAATATTTCCAAGAGTGTTGCCAAGAATATAAAAAAGGGAATAGGTATATATGTATTCCTATTTTAAAGCAGGAAATTATAGAAAGATACTAAAGCTATGGTTAAGACCAGTAACAATAGAATAAATCATACTTATTGAGCTCTAACTCTGCTTGACATTTGCTAATTGCTTTCCGTTGATTTATTTTGTTTGATCCCCATAATCACACCATGAAGTTAGTGTCAGATGCTACAGATGAGGAAATTTTTGACTCTCTTCTGCATATTTACTAGAATACCCTGAAAACGTACTGTTACTTCAAATCACATCTCATTTAGGTAAAAATTATTTAACATTCTATAACTCCCCTCCTCACTTTTTTTTTTTTTTTGGTCATGCCTCCAATTAGGGCCAGAGAAGTGTCTTTATATGTGCATTTCTTAAATTAAAAAAATACACTTTGGGGAACTTGGGTGGCACAGCAGGTATAACTGATTCAGGTAATGATCTCAGGGTCCTGGCATGGAGCCCAAAGTGCTTGCCCCTCTCCCTCTCCTTTTGCCCCTCCCTCTCCTTGTGCTCTCCGTGTATCTTTCTCATATAAAGTCTTTAGAAAATATAAAAATAAAAATAAAAGGGAGATTTAAAGTGAGAGAAACGGTTCTCCCCAAATTTATATACAAACACACACATACTACACACACACACATATTTTTTTTTTTAACCTTATGATAGCCACAGTATATTCCAAAGAATATCCTGGTCCTAAAAGGGTTCAGCTTTTACAGATATTGACCTCTATTTATAATGAGGAGAGAGCTTTTATCAATAGAAGACTCTGCCTTGTTGTTAATAATGTTATAGATACTTTAGTACTATAGAAATAGATGTATATCTATATGGTGATACTTATTCATTTCACATTTTCTTGAAGTGACTGAAATGGGTGACTCCTTTACATATGGACCTGGTTATTTCATAAATCATGTGGACAATAATTTGAGAGGTTTTGACTATAACAGCGTAGTGGAAAAAAGACAAGAAAATCTCATTATAACAGGAATGCTGTGGTGGAAGTCATCCTGTGCCTATGGTGATCCTTTGTTGAGCAATAAAATAAGATCTTTCTTTTTAGACCACTGACCTAGGAGTAAAAAGAAAAATGTATTTCTCCTGAATTCCTAAATTCTTATACCTGATATGTTTACTTTTTCTTTTGACTGCTGGAAAATTTAGTCTAAGTTTTGATTCACCTCTGTCAATTTTAAAGGACTAGATAGTGTATATTTCACCATGGTGATTCTGTTTTCCTATCTTTGTTTTCTGTTAATCTAATTCCCTAATGTTTATTTTATACTTCATATGTGTATGTATGTATGTGCTCATGTGTACGGGTGTGAGTCTGAGTGTGTGTGTAACTTAGCTACATCAAGTTCCTTATAGAATAAACAGAGTAAGATAGGGCAGCAATATTCAGAAAAATAAAACCAACAATCATTCTGACACAATGCCTACAATAATATATGATATTTTTAAAAATATGTATCCTATTTTCCATAGAGATATATACCAAATTTTCTTGTCTCTAAGTAAAAAAATGAAATTGAAGACAACATAAGCAATGAAATTTGCTCTTATCTTTCACAAACATGGATAGAACTTGGACTATCAAGCCAAAGAGATGTGGATTCCCATTCCATTTTAGCTTGGGCTAACTGTGTGAATTTGCATGAACTGCCCAACCTCCAAGAGCTTTAGCTCCCTCATCTCAAAACTGAAGAACAATATTTTCTATTTAAATTTGTCACATAGTACAGACTCAAGAAATGCTGATTCTGTTCTTAGGCTTCCTCATGGAAATCTCCACTTACCAGATTTTCACAAAAAACACATTAGACATTCTGAAAATGTTTAATATATAAACTACAACGAACTTACAGGGGTCTCTTTTCCCTTACTGAAGTTGGCTATATAGGGAAAAATTTACTATAACTTGACATCCAAAATGCAGAAATGTTTAGTGAATTTTTTAAATGATGGTGCCCAATGCTTGTAAAAATATACATATGTGTGGGTTTCTGCTTGTTGAGGCATGGTCACTCTCACATAATGCAAATGGGAGTACACATAAATTTGCCACAGACTGTCTGAAGAGGTCTTGAACTTCTGTGTATTACCTTTGATCCAGAATTTGACTTTTAAGAATTTTGATGAAAAATAATTTAGAATAGGTACAGAAATTTATTTACAAAGTTGTTTATTACAATACTATCTATCATATAAAAATTGGTTTAACATCTATGTTCAATGAATGCCTGGGTGGCTCAGTTGTTAAGCGTCTGCCTTCAGCTTAGGTCATGATCCTGGAGTCCTGGGATTGAGCTCCGCATCAGGTTCCCTGCTTGGTGAGAGGCCTGCTTCTCTCTCTTTCTCACTCCCCTGCTTGTGTTCCCTCTCTAGCTGTGTTTCTGTCAAATAAATATAATAAAATCTTTAAAAAAATCTATGTTCAATAGGAGATGACTGAGTAAAGTAAAATACATTTAGAAAACTGAATTCTAACTGGCTATTATATAATCAGATGGCAAAATATATTTCTTGACATGGAACACGTACTTGGTATATCATTGAGATTTAAAAAAACAACTCTTGAAATATGTTGTATAGAATGACCCCATTTTTGGAACAAATTCATACTTTTGTAAAGAAAAAAACCTGCGAGAAATGACCAAAAGAATGTGAAAAATGGTTGTGGTTATTTCTGCAACATTGCAGGTAACTCTTATTTCTTTTAGTCTATCTGTGTTTTCTCATTTTTCAGGGATGAACACCTGCCACTTATGGTAATAAGTGTCATTAGTTGAAAAAGAACTGCCTAAAGTCTGACTCAACTTCTGTTCTGTTTTATGCTTCACTGATGGTACATTCCAAGGCAAATGGTTTAGAAAAGAAATGAGTATAGCATGTTACTCATATGGTATGGTCTATAATCCTGCCTTTTTTTTTCTTTATAATAGATGTACTTGAGTGACCTTAACCTAAATATACAATAATTGAGAAGTTTTGTGGAGAGGGTAACTAGGCTAGTGAGATGATATCAGCACCACTTAGATTTTACCTCTTTTCTCTGACTTAAGACATGCTGCTATTGGACAAGACCATTCTGTATGTCATAACAGAAATCAATTTCCAGACAAGTAATTTAGAGCAAATTCTGAGTCAGTTTTCTCTCACTTTTGAGTATCTGAGAGTGTTAAAAGGCACCTTGATATAAACCTTCAACTTCTTTTTTTTTAGTTATTAGAATAAACTGATACCTACACGTCTTGCCACACAGATAAATATACATCGTAAAAGTACACTTTAAGTAGGAACTAATACATTTTCAACTCAAAATAAGTATTACATATTTTGTTAGCCAACCTAAATGATACGCGAATAGATTAAGATATAATGTACAATCCTGAGTATCTAATTTACTACTCTGAAGGAGTCTGAATTCAGGATGAGAATGTCAGGTTTCTCTTACAAAACTCACCTGCACTGGGTTTTATATGCAAACAATGAATCATGGAACACTACATCAAAAACTAACGATGTACTGTATGGTGACTAACATAAAATAATAATTAAAAAAACTCACCTGCTTAACATTGTTTTTGACTCTTTAACTGAATGTAATATTTTCCTGTCTTTAAAAAAATTAATAAATAAATCTTCACTAGTATTAATATGCTCTATAATTTGTATGTCCTGTTAGGAAGGCAAAAATCATACAATAGCAGGACCATCTAAGAGGTTAAAATGTCGTGTACTTCCCCAAAATGTTGCCGGTGCTTATAAAATGAAGTGACTTGGAAATAGGTTGAACTCTCTTCTATGAACTTTGGTCTCCATATGTCTTCTTCTCTACCCACCTTCTCAAAATACTCCCTCAGAACCTGGTTACTCAACCTAAAAATAGCTCCCAGATGTCCTGCTACCTCACTGTGTAGCCTCTTTCCCCTCTACTGAGATTGTATGATTAGGAAAGAGGAGAAAGTGTTTAACAATAGAACTATTTTTTGTTTCAAAATAAGTTCATGCATAGGAGGTCTGTTTCTTTATCTCTGTGTGAATAGTACAGAAATGTAGAACACAGTTTTCTACAACTTTACTTACAAATAACATTTGGAAGTTGTAGCACCCTTCTTTGGTTTACAGTTTAAACTTATAAGTCAGTATTTTTCTGATTTTTGATTGAGCTGTCTCATAATTAAACTAATAAGTGACTTAAACTCTACATATCAAGTTATTTGCTAAGTCTTAATAGAGGTTTCTGTTTACATTTCCAGCAAGTGTCTCTTGTTTTCCCACACTCTGTGATTAATAACTATCGCTAAATTCCCTGGCAATGTGGTTTAACCCTGGCCTTCCATTCTAAGAATACAAGAGCCTTTGCATCATGCTCTCTGTTGAAACAACTTATGTTTTGAATGGGGTACAATGTTTCAAAAGGAGAGTTTATAAATAAGAAAATAGATATTTATGGTAATTTCTGCCCTTTCCTCGTGAGTCATTGTGGGTAAAGTTTGCAATTTTGCTGTGGCTGTTGTTAAATATTCCTTACCTATTGCCAAACTTACAATAAAATATCTCCAATAAGAGAGGCAGCAAGGCCTAACTAAACTCACAATCAAGGCTTTCGTCTTTAAGAAAGAATCTGGCTGGAGAACCTCCCTTCTCATTAGTCTCTTTTGTCAACATCTTCAAGTATGGAAACAGCCTTAGAAAGACCCATGACTTTGGGATTGGAATGAAGCTGTAAAAACATGTTTTTATAAGAACAAGAAGTCAGAAAGTTGATCTTCATTGGTTTTCTGCCTACCATGTGGAATGCACCCCTGAGACCTGGTGTGTGCACGAGCACATCAGCTGATGCGAGAACAGGCATCATCATATTAAAAACAGGGTTTGCTGTGCCTTTCTTTCAAGTGGACAAAAATTAAAAAAACATTTTATTACAGGTTCAAAAAGGTTCTATGTGCTGTTATAATTAGGTCAACCAAACATTACTTGGTCAACATTAAAACAGAAAGCTGGGTAGCAGTTGAAGTCACAAATAGTTTTCTGTGAACTTGGATGTCTTGAGCAAAGCAGAATGTTTGCATAATCTTTTCTGTAGCAACAACATTCCACATGCATATTTCTTTTAAAAAAGAAACTCCATGCTCAGTGGTATTCTGGGTTCAAGGCCTGAATAAAAGCATCTCAAGTCAAAAGCCCTCTTCTAAAAACCGAGATGTAGAGAAGGTCATAAGCTTTGTACTTCTCTTTTAAATCACTTATGGATGACTAAAAACCACAAGCTTTGTACTTCTCTTTTAAATCACTTATGGATGACTAAAAACCACATTGATTCAGATACAAATTTACTTAAATCTCTCAACTTGCACTTTAGTTATCTACCCAATTTGTTCCCCAAAATCTTACCAAATGTTCGAGGTTTATACAAACAAGATAAATCACTATATACGGCACTGAACAGAGGAAAAGGTGAAATACACAATAAACTTGCTTGCATAATTTTTCTCAAGGCCTAGAAATAAAGCGTTAAATATAGTCTACCATGTTTGTGGCATTCTTCTAAAATATGAGTCTCAATGTGTATATGATATAACATTTATTTTTTTAAAAATGGAAATATAAAACGAGAGATCCCTGCCTAAAAAATAAAAAGCAAATCTCTGAATAAACTTATTTTGAATGTCTTACTTTACCAGGAGATTGATCAAGACAGCATTTAATAAAGCAATAGTTTTAGGATAAAAACTACTTTGCTTTTTGCTTTCAGCCAATGGGAGATGTGTCCAAGATTTTCTTTTTTTTTTTTCCAATACGGTAAAGCTGTATCATACACCCTTCTAATTTTATGAATCCAACTATACGGTTAGTATCATAACTTTACTAGTATGACAGACAATAAAAAAATCTACACAATAATATTTTCACATATATTTTTATTATACATTGTATACTGAATTACATTAATAATGCATATCACTACATAGAATTATATAAAAAAGTCTGAAACCCTTGATTAAGACACTCCCAATAATCTAGAAACAGCAGAAGAAAATAATTGCTACATGCTTACGCCTCATTCTTGTATGGAAATAATGATAGCCACTATAATAATGATTATGCCATAATAATAATAGACAACAAAGTTATGCTAAAGGATAAGGCAGTCAACCAACTAACCAGGGTGCCATGTGGGGCATAAACAATGAATCTTGGAATACTGAAAATAAATTAATTAGTTAAAAAAAAAAAGATCAGCAAGAGGTTGCAGGAATTAGAAAAGTTAACAGAAATCAGAAGTGTTCCTAATTTTGAACAGACTCTGATGACCCCCATTATACATACTGGCTTTATCCTCAGAATGTAAGCCCATGTAGCAGAATGTCCAGGTTATATTAGAAACTTGATGTTTCCTGCCTCTTACTTAGAAATTAAAAATATATTTACAATTTCAAAAAAACACAAGGTCTTTCTTTGAGAGTGTGTCTAGCCTCTAATGTTAGAAATTACAATATTTGTCCCAAATTTTAAAAAGAAAGGAAAAATAATTGCACTGAAAAAAAGGGGGGTAATTAAACATCACCCAAATAAATTATAATATGATTATTGGCTAATTTAGATTTCCACATAAGACATCCTTGTAGTTGCTTAAGTAAAAACTGATCCTAATCACTTCAAATTAGTGCCAGTAAGCAAAATTTAAAATAACAATGGTCTGCCAATCCTAATCTCTTTTTTTGAGAGGTGAATTTCAAAGTATACAACTGCCAGTTCTACTGATAAATCTAAAACCAGCCAGACGAGTTGTTTATATCTCAGTCTTAGTCAACTGAAACTATTAATATGTGGATAAGGCTCTTTAGGAGAAGCAAGCAATCTATTTCATTGTCTGAAGTATAGCCATTTGCTATGCCTCCCAGGAATTTTGTGATTTAGGAAATCACACACACACAATGCACATACACACAAAACACATACACACCAAAGGGGGAGAGTATCTAAGGGTATTGTTTTAACACAATGACTGTAGAAATAGGTGAATTAGTTAAGTTAATCTATTTAGCTCCTTCCTCATATATTAAAGCTTGTTTTACAGAAAATTATGTACATATAAATATGAAACCAAAAATAAAATAGGTGATCATTTGATTTCTGTTTTGACCATTAATTACTTTGAAGTTTCTCCAACTGAAGGCCAAGCTAGGATTAGAAGCATTCTTGTCCATGTGTAGCTAAAATTCCAGTATGTACTGATAAACAAGATTTGATTAATGTTTTTGACATTAATTATAATGGTCTGCTAACTGGGATTTTGAACTTAATTGAGTATTTTAGGACTACTGTAACATGCGGAATGTATACAAAGATAAACAACGAGTTTATTTATTCCAATAACTGCTATTTCTCCATCTCAATGTATTACAAAAAAAAACTGTTAACAGAAAATCTGACTTGTGAATTTCGCTTATCACTTTAATAAACTTTAGCTCATCAAAAGTTCTTAGAATTGTCTATTTGTCTATGTCAAAAGAAAGTCTGACCTGGTTACAGACTGGAAATGCTTCCAATCCAAAAGCAGAGGTATCATAAAATATAAAATATTTTCTAAACTGAAACAAAGAAAAAAATAATTTTTAAACATTTGAACAAGTATCCCTATCCTATCCTTAGTAGATAATTTTTTTTTTTTCTGGTGAGAGAAAAGGACTAATTGTAGCTAAAGAGTAAAAAATTATTAAAAAAATTCAAATGCATCAAAATGTTATATTATGTTTGGTGAAGCAAAATATCCCTTAATATAAATAAAGAAAGTATTTTTTCTATAAAATATTAGTTTCCCTTCCCTCTTACTAAATAAATATTGTTCATATTGAACATGGGCCCAGAGGTCTATCATGTTAATTGCTTTGCATGTATTCTCATTTAATCTTCCCAATAACCTTACCAAATAAATTCTATTATCTTCCCTTTACACATATGACAAAATTAAGGCCCCAAACTAAGACAAAAATTAAGTAACTAGAAGAAAATTAAATGGCTAGCAAGTTCAAACCCAAGACTTCAATGCTAGTACTTAACTCTGTCAAAGACAATTTGAGCTCTGTTCAGTAAGTGCCTATACTTTGCAATGTTTAATTGATCAAAGAACTTATATATGCATAACTCTGCATACCAGTTTTTTGCTCTCTCCCTTTTCTTAAATCTCATATGGAGTAATCTTTGGCTTCATTTTATATTCGAAGAGAAAACATGTCCATGTGTGCAACAACTATATGAGGATACAATATGAAATACTTCAATTAAATAGAAAATTTTCAGTCAATAAGACAAAATGAGAAGTTGATAAGAATTCAACCCATAGTATGTGGAAACCAAGCATGAATAAGAAATTCCATTGTATGTTACTACCAATGTTTAAAATAGTTTCAGTGTTCATAACTCAAAGATGCCTACTTTTAATTTACATTAACCAATATAAGCTTTAGGCTACTTGGTTATATGGTCAAACCAGTTTACATAAAATAATTTATTTCTTGCATATAGTCTAAGACCTTCTAATACATGCTTGATTGCCTCTGCAAAAGTCACTGAAGTAGGAAAAAAATGGCAGGCTCCAAAGATGCATCAAATAAACAATACAGGGAACTGAATAAAAATGGAAATTTACCCTAAAATTCATTTTCAATTCTCTGCCCTCCGCTTTAGAAATAAGTGAAAAGAGAACAAGGAACTGATTGGTGACAAAGTGCTAAAAACTTCTGTGATAAATTTCATGGACCCCAAGTGATTTTCAGCAGATTTGACCATGAAAACATCAGAAAGTATCACCATAATTTCCCTACTTGTTTTGAACATTCGTGTCTCTGTGTTATGCATCCACTGAAAGGACAAGGATGCATCTGAGTCTTTTATAGTCTGAATCTAATGATCATTCAAGCAGAGCTGTTCAACAATTTCACAATGTGGTAGAGTGTAAAGTGCTTATTGTTAAGTCAGTACCTATAAGCATATTCTATAGCATGTATGGATTCCCAATCCCTCCTTTTTGGGGTGGGGTGAAAGGCTGAGGAGTGGGGATGGGGTAGGATCAAGCTGGGAGGGTTTAATCAGGAAATGCCTGTATAGACATGTCTCTGGACGCACAAAAAAGATAAAATTGGATTAATATCTCATAAAATAGATTGAGCCAGTGAATTATAACTCACACGGTTAAGCACACATGGGTAAGCACTTCTCTGCTGTTGAACGAATGAACAAATGTAAGATCTTACTGTTTTCACCTGGGGTTGATTTAAATCTTGCTAGAACATTGAAGACTTTCTAATAGAATATTTATGCAACACACACACACACACACACACACACATATACACACATACACAGAATTTAAAGAGAATACTATGTGCTAGTCAGCTTGATACCTGATGAATGTACATGGGAGTAGGGAAAAAAACTAACATTCAGCTTAATTACAGTATATTTTTATGATCAAGGGAGGCAATTTCAGTTTTCTCTCATTTACATACAATTTTCAGTTAAATCCTAATAGACATAACTCTCCTCAAGAAGGTAGTGCCTAGATGGAGTCCAATGCAGAAAATTTATGTTAATACACATTAATGAGACTAAGTTATTTATTTTTGGCCTTGTCATATTTTGAGGAGTACTCAAAAATCATGAAGTTCCTTTGCTAAGTCTATACAGTGTCTCTAGTTGCCCGAGTCTCCAAGGATACTTGAAACCCCAGGCATACTGCAGTATGTCTATGACAATGTGTAAATATAGTATTTTATATTAAAAACTGATAATCAATAAATTGATAATTCAGCATATTTATTATTGTTTTATTAATGTTTATATTTTTTTATTGGGCTGGATAATTTAAGGCTATACTAGGAAACTCTTGGGTTTTCATTCTTCTTCTCTCTACCTAGAAGCCTAGGAGTATCTCAGTGGGAAAATCTGAGAAACTCAGGTAGTTAATTATAGTAAGAAAAGCCTCAATTAAATTTTAGTGAAAGGCATCATACTATTAATCATACTAAGCATCATACTAAGCAGGAGGCCACTTGTCAGTATTTGCAAAATGTTCTTAAAACAATTCAGTAGTCTATTCCTTTCTTGAATTAATTAACTACTGATCAGCTTGAGATGCAATCCCACCACATTTTAACTTTTCCAAGTGAGGATACATATTACAATCAAAGTGATATAAAAATCATAGTGTCATCATTCAGTTGGCAGTATTTTATTTCTTTATCTGAAATAATAACGCCACTTATGATCACCGGTATCTTAGAGTCAATGCAATATATTAAAAAAATCATTGCACAGGGGTGCCTGTGTAGCTCAGTCGTTAAGCACCTGCCTTCGGCTCGGGTCATGATCCCTGAGTCCCGGGATATAGCCACGCATTGCGCTCCCTGCTTGGCAGGAGTCCTGCTTCTCCCTCTCTCATTCCCCCTGCTTGTATTCCCTCTCTTGCTGTCTCTCTCTAAATAAATAAATAAAATCTTTAAAAAAATTCATTGCACAACCCCACTATATAAGGGGTTTAATGTTACCAAGCCTATCCTTCAAAATCCAGTTACCTTTAACTCACATACATATAGGATATATGTTGTGGTCAAAGTATGCCATAAACAATCAATAAATTCCAGATGCTAATTACACTTTGCTTGTTGATGGTTCTGTTTTCATGAATAAATGAATGAATACATTAAATAAGTTTTTATTGGTGACAGGTATGGCTTTCTCTACACACTGAAATACACAAAATGTTTTAGAGTCCATTCTATTTTCAAAACAAGTTAATAAATGTCTTACTGATATTCATTTTTTTTATTGGTGAACACATCAAACAAGAACAGGAAGAGTCAGTTTATGAAACAAACCACTAGTTAAGAACACTTACATGGTCAACATTTTACTTATTAGCTGTATAATGATGATATGAGAATTTGCCTTGGATTGGAAACCTTCAGAAAGACATAGCGCAAGAGTTGTCTTAGTTCCATATTCGTAGGGTTAAGTGAAATATCGGTCCTTCATGGCTTATTTGAAAAATAACTACATGCTTTTAGATGGTAATGACAACAGCAATAACCTTGGCAATGATGATATGAAGAAAGAGAGGAAACAGAGCCAAAGCTGAAGGCCAAATCTGAAATAGGTTCCATTAGGACTTCTTTTTTTTTTTTTTTTTAAGATTTTATTTATTTATTTGACAGAAACATAGCGAGAGAGGGAACACAAGCAGGGGGAGCGAGAGAGGGAGAAGCAGGCTTCCTGCTAAGCAGGGAGCCCGATGTGGGGCTCCATGTGGGGCTCAATCCCGGGTCTCCGAGATCTTGACCTGAGCTGAAGGCAGTTGCTTAACCAACTGAGCCACCCAGGCACCCCTCCATTAGGACTTCTAAAATCATCTCTTAAGCAGCACAGGTTGGCTCTAGGTAGCATGAACATTACTTAAGCTTCCCTTGGAAGAATTAGCATGACTAGATAACTGGTTCAGCCACACAAAATATACTAAGTTATAGTGTTAGTATAAAGATATAAATATACAGATAGATTCTTTAGAGCAGATAGCTGACAGGACTTTAGAAACTGAGGAATTAAATGTGTGAGATGTTTACAACTGAGGTTGTTGGTACATGTGCCCCCAATCTCATAGGTGATCATGAGACTTTCACAGCTGGGGCTCCACATGCAATGGAATAAAACGTGACTTGGGTTTGGAGGGTTATTTAAGAGTAAAAGCCTTATGAATCACAAATCAGGACACACAAAAATGATTTCTTGGTGCTATTCAACTATTTAATACAACCCCAATAGAAGGGAAAAACTTAATGAAGATTTTTTTATAATCCATAAGTTAATAATAACAAGCATAAAACCAACTAACCAATTAATCCTTCCCAAAAAATTAATAAAGAAGGAAATGATAAATTGAAGACTGAAAAATAAATATAAAAAATAAGCTATATTTCCCTCTTATACTCTCATACCAATAAAAGAAAGTTTGCATTTCTGCCTCTGTGGTAGGCAGGCTTCTAAGATGGACCCCAATCTTCCTGCATCCTAAAATTTACAACCTTGTATAATTTCTTCCCCTAAAACATGGGCTTGGTTGAGTGATTTGTTTCTAATCAATAAACTATGGTAAAATTAATGGGATGTCACTCGTGTAATCAGTTTGCAAGACTGTGACTTCTAGCTTCCTAACAGACTCTCTCTATTGCCTTTTCAGCAAGCATGCATTGATGAATTAAGTCGCATGCTGGAGAGATCCATGTTGTAATGAACTATGGTCCCCAGTTCAACCACTCACAAGGAACTGAATCCAGGTAAGTTCAGGAGTGAATTCCCAATTTAACATTCAGATGATACAACAGTCATGACAAATACCTTGATTACAGCCTCATGGGGAATCATGAAACAGAGGGCTCATCTGAGCTGTGTCCAGACTGCTGAAAACAAAACTGTGAGACAATAAATGTTATAAGCTACTAAATTCTGAATAACTTATTATACAGAATAAAAAATTAACAGAGTCCCCAAATGCCCTCCTGAAAATTATAATGCATTCCAGTTCATTTAGGACCCATAAGAATTCTATTAACAATATCCTCTTAAAAACAACACAACTGTCTGCAAATAAATGAAAGGTGTTAACACCGTCATTATGCCATTATCTGTTCAATAGAAACCAGCAGCTGCGGAGCAAATTTCATAGATCTATTTTGAAGGACCAAATATTTAAAGATTTTACATATATATGTATGTAAAATATATGTATGTATTTTACATATATATATACACACAAATATACACATACATATATATCATATACACACATGTATACATATACAGATACACATATAATATATGCATATATATACACACAAAAAATATATTTCAATTCCTATGTACAGATGATGGCAATTGACAATTTTAGGGTCCTCATAAAAAACCTTTTTAAAAATGCAATTTCTCTTGGGACACCAGGGTGGCTCAGGTGGTTAAGTTCTGCCTTTGGCTCAGGTCCTGATTTTAGGTCCTGGGATGGAGTTCCACATAGGGCTCCTTGCTCAGCAGGGAGCCTGCTTTGCCCTCTGCCTGCCACTCTCCCTGCTTTTGTGCTCTCTCTGATAGATAAATAAGTAAAATCTTAAAAAAAAAAAAAAAGAAAGTTCTCTAGAATAAATTAAGGAATTGCTTTAAAAACTACATAAAGATTTTTTTCAGTAACATCTGTAGACATGTAGAACATAGTCTAAAGATCAAGAGACTGTAAAAGCTCAAATAAAATAAAATATTAAATGTTATAAAATAGAGATAAAGATTCAGATATACTTTAAAATAGGTGGTTTTATTACAAATATGCAGATAAAATATGGAAAGACTGAGAGTCAGCATTCACTTGGGGCTATATCTGGCAGTAGTTATATATGCTAATTTAGTATGGTAGGTAACAGCATGAATTCTGAAGTCAGTCAACTTGGATTCTTTTCCTTACTCTTCTATCTAACATACCTGAGACACTGGATAATCTTCCTCATCTCTAAATGGAATAATTTCCTCAGTTTCCTCATCTCTAAAATGGAATAATAAGAATATCCACTTAGATGAGGATTAAACAGAATATACATGTAAAGCATCTGAAATTGTTTCCAGCATACAGTGGTAGTTTAAAAAATGTTAGCTAAACTACAAGTGATCTTTTTTTTTTTTTTAAGGTTTTATTTATTTGACACATAGAGAGAAAGATCAAAAGGAGGCAGAGAGGCAGAGAGAGAGAGAGAGGGAGAAGCAGGCTTCCCGCCGAGCAGGGAGCCCGATGTGGGACTCGATCCCGGGTCTCCAGGATCATAACCTGAGCTGAAGGAAGACACTTAACACACTGAGCCACCCAGGCACTGCACTACAAGACATCTTATGCATATGACATACCTATATGTATCATGGCTTTTCCAGGTGCAAAATAAGAGTTTGCATAAAACAAGTTTGTAAAGTCCTCTACAGTCTTAAAATCTTGATGAACTTTGTCTTCTATCACTGAGTAAAATAAGTAGAAACAGGTAGTCATTCCTTTATTCATTTATTTCAGAACTATGTTCCTACTACATACTAGACAGTAAAATAGATGTTGTTAATACCAAGATAAAAGCTTGCTTTTGACTTCCAGCTAATGATCTTGAGGAGCAATCTAAGATAATGGTCATGAGGCCAAACTTGAAGTCAGACTTTTTGGGACACCGGGCTTTACAGTTTTGGACAATTTCCTTAACTCTCAATACCCCAGTTTCCTCTCCTTTGAAATGGGAACAATAATGGTGGCACTCTCATAAGTTTGTGGTAAGGACTATCTGAGTTAATACAGGTAAAATCTTGTAGACAGAGCTTGGAATACAGTTAAGTATGCAATTAATACTAGTATTGTCAAGAGAAGAGTAAGGAAGGAAAAGAAACATATTGTGCTGAGCATGCTAATAGGTTAGAAGGAACAGAGCACAAGGAGCTAGAATATAGTAGACCACAAAAGTTTCCCAGTCAATATTTGATCTCATATTAAAGAACTAAGAGAAGTGGTTTAAGAAGGTACAGTATGGTTAACTATTTCAACATGGAATATTTTTAAAAATAACAGAATTTCACCAAAAGATAAGCAAGTAACTAAATATTTCCTCTACTTCAATACATAACTGACTGGTAAGTCTAACTTCACACTATTTGTCCATTCACTACACACTGTCATTTCCAAATAGATGCAACAAAGCATCTGTTGAAGTTGCCAACAACATTCATACACAAAGAAAAACAATCCAAATAGCCAAATTATTCTCCTAGGGAGAAATGATCCTAAATGCAAATGCCACTCCAACTGGTAGCATTTTGAATGCAATTTGGGGGCAAGGGTCCATTGTGGTACTCCTGCCATCACATCACTCACTCTTTAAACTTAACTATCTTCAAATAATTGGGACGCTGCCAAGTGGACACTAATTTAACTTATACATTACCAGGAGGTACACTATGAGGAACAAGTTCAAGTAAAGACTTCCCTCTAGAAAGCTGTCTATTGCTTAGAACTGCTAAGTCAAACTGTTTGGGAGACTTTCTACTACCTCTCCTGAAAGTACCATTCCTGGCACTGAAAACGTGCATGTAGACTAAAAATTCAACTCTCAAGGGTGTTACAACATGGACTGTTAGAGGTTAGTTTCAATGAGAAGCTTTTTGTATGAAGGGAGAAAGTGAACAAAATGACTTAAATTTCGGGGCGCCTGGGTGGCTCAGTTGGTTAAGCGACTGCCTTCGGCTCAGGTCATGATCCTGGAGACCCGGGATCGAGTCCCACATCGGGCTCCCTGCTCGGCGGGAAGCCTGCTTCTCCCTCTCTCACTCCCCCTGCTTGTGTTCCCTCTCTGGCTGTGTTTCTCTCTGTCAAATAAATAAAAAATCTTTAAAAAAAAAAAAAAATGACTTAAATTTCCAGTCAATTCTGAAGTGCACTTCAATTACTTAAATACCCATTTTACTAAATATAAAATATGAGTCAGAAATATACTTTGCTTTACAGTCTTGTTTATGCCTACTCTCCTGGCAAAATAAGTAATGGAGCACACTTTGAATCTCAGAAGTGTCCACTGTCATTAGAGAATATTAATTCCTTCCTAAAATGACATGCCTCCAAGGAGTCTGTCATCCAGCACATGGAGACTGACAAGCTGGATTCTACATCTGAAAAGAATAACTTCCCTGGTTTTCCTACTAAAGTAGGGTTTTATTCTACTAAAGGCTACTGTCATTTATGGCTCCTCTTAGCTCTCATCCTAAACCTGCCAGGCCCAATGTGTCCCATACATTGTAGTCAACAGTAAGAAAATAATTAACAAAGAGGAATCATTTCTAAAACCAAGGAAAACCAAAGGATTTAATAATTTACCTGAACTGAGAAAACATATCCAAAGTCAATCTCCTATCTTCCATCCCCACCATTACTACCTTAAATTAGGACATTTCCTCTTGCTGGATCATAAATATAATGTTGAAATGTTAATTCTAATCCATATCTTAGTCAACATCGTGGCCTCACTAAAGATTTAGAAAACGGACTTGTCAAATGTGCAAATAACCAAAAGTTATGATCAAAATATAATTTTTCAGACAAAAGACCAAAGCTTCTTATTCTTACCAAACTAAAACAGTAAGCAAACCCAAAGGAAAATACAATTTAATATAAGTAAATTCAAAGTCCTACCTTTAGTTTAAAATGAAACCAAAAAAAGAGAAAGAGAGAGAGAGAGAGAGAGAGAGAGAGAGAGAAAGAGAAAGAAAGAAAGAAAGAAAGAAAGAAAGAAAGAAAGGAAAGAAAGAAAGAAAGAAAGAAAGAAAGAAAGAAAGAAAGGAAAGAAAGAAAGAAAAAATAAATAGATGGAGGACATGTTTAAAAGCCATTCAAATAAATAAACTCAGGGACTTACTTGGGATAGTGTTATCCAATGGTATAATAAAGCTACTAAAAATGGGTAATATCTAGGTTGAAACAAAAGAAAATGAATGTCCATACCAATGAACCAGATAGTCCCCTGCTTTTCTGGACTGTTAGGACCATGTGTAGATATTGTGTTCACCTCTACAATTTAAGGTAAAATTGACCTATTCTATTAAGAACAGATGAAGAAGCAAAGAATGCACAGCTAGGCAAAAAGAAATGTTAGGGAGGTAAAATAGCCATAAAACAACAATGATACTATGATATGATAATCACAACATTGAAAAAGTAGTGCTTTCTATGTGCTGGAGTGTGTTGAGGTCACTTAAAACAGGTTGCTTTCACTCCCTTATAAATCCCAGGAGGTCATAGTATTAGCTCCCTTTTTTCAAATAATCTGATGCTCAGAAAAAGTAAGTTGTCTAAGATTACTTTCATACCAAATATTTGAAGGCATTTGTGTAGATGAAAAAGACATGTTTTTTTTTTTTTTCCAAAGGGAAATTAGTGGAAGCTACAACTTGATAGAAAAGAAAAGTTCTTAGTATTCATAACTGCATTAGAGTGGAATTATCTACTACCTAGTAGCAAGTTCTTTGCTATGCATGATCAAGCTAAAGTGAACGGTCAGTGCTGTGTGGGAGATGAGCTTAGGTAACCTTCAGGTTCCCTTCCAACATTAAAGTCCATAACTGGGATTCTAAGAAATGGGGTATTTTCTTTTTTTGCCTTGGTCAAGTCAAAACAAAAAAAAACATTAAAAGTGGTTATGCTGAATTGACAGGTCTCTTCAATAAAAAGTTATTCCAATTAATTTATGTAGACATATTCTTTAATATATTTCTGTCACTGAAACAAGGTGGGACCGGGGAGGGAGATAAACCATAAGAGACTCTTAATCTCAGGAAACAAACTGAGGGCTGCTGGTGGGTGGGGGTGGGGGATAAGGTGGCTGGGTGATGGACACTGGGGAGGGTATGCACTATGGTTAGTGCTATGAATTGTGTACGACTGAGGATTCACAGACCTCTACCCCTGAAACAAATAATACGTTATATGTTAATAAATAAATATATATATATATAAACAATATATAATATATATATAATTTCTGTCACTGGTCATGTTTCATTTGTATCTGCTAATTTTCAAAAGCAATTTTATGAATATCACCTATACATAATATTGTAGCAAAAATAACAGGACCTTTATCCACGAGGTTATATAATACAGTTACTTCAAAATCTCTCACTGTCCACACCAGACATTGTAGAACGTTGATGCTGACAACCCTCTAACAGGTTACATCTAAATAAATATTAATGCCATAACTGAAAGAAAATTTCAGCCAAAGTTTGGCAATGGAATACAAGAGTCCTTTACCATTTCTTGAACCTATATTCTCCCTGAAATGTAGACTCCTCAAATACTATATGAGGCCTGTTTTAAGTGGAAGGAAACCCTCCAACTGAGATCAAATTACAAGATATATGCATGAGAGAATGTTATCTGTCAAACTGGCAAGTGTGGGCTATGTGTGCATAACCAGTTGCCATCCTTTATCCTCAGTTCTTGATAGTTGAGAGTCAGTCAAGGGATGAAAAAAAAAGTAACTATGGATTGTATGCACAAAGCAGCAACAGAGAAACTATGAGAACCCAGAGCAAAATACTTGTTACTTGTGGGACTAGAACAACAAAACTCTAGGGCTACCCTTATGTAAATACACAGACAGCCACAGAATATAGACAAATTGGGCTCATTTATTTAGTTTTTTGCTTTATGTCCTTATCCCCCCCTTTTTTTGGTAAATTTTTATAGTGACTCTAGCATGTTAGTAGCTAAACGGTTCAAATCCTGATTAAGTTCAATCCTCTGATGTTATATCTTTGCTGTCCCATGTAGTAGTGCTTCATATTGTGTTAAAATTATCTGTGTGACTATTTGATTAATATCCATTTCTTCACACACAAAAAATATCCATTTCTTCACTAGATTGTGCACTCTATGAGTGTAGGGATGATGTCTGTTTTTGGTCCCCTTTGTCCCCAGTGTTTTAGCACTATGTTTCACACACATAGATGCCAGTGAATGAACAAACTAATAAATGCAACCTTGGAGAGAAAATTTTGATTAAGTACAGACTTTATAAGCTATTTGCACAAGCTCCGGGACAGACACTATTATACACAAAGAATGTCTTTGCAGGAAAGTTTAAGGCAAAACCACTCTCACACAGTTGGAGAACACTACCATAAACTGTATCATCTCTGAAATCTAAAAAGCACAATAAACACAGCCCACAAGTTGGCCTTAAATTGACCAAAGTCTAGAATGTTTTTCCTTCCCTAATTTATGCAATTTTGTCACTGCTATCTATTTTTTTCTGAAAAGCCAAACCAGATTTCTGGTTTTTCAGATTGTACTTCATAAGCCCCTAGCTAACACGCAACAGGTTTGTAAAAAGTTAGCAAGCAATGAGATTTGACATTAGGCAATATGGATAAGACCATACCACATCTTAAAAATACCTTTTCATGAGGCATGCAAAAGAATAACGTGACACAGATTTTGCTGGCTTGCTTGAGTGGTGTCTTTAACCACTTTCTGTAAGCTAAAATAAATGGAGAATATTTCACAATTGATCTGTGTAATGCTCATTACAGCTATTACAGAATAGAGGAGTCAAAACCATATCCATATTCAGAAAATAGAATAATTTACATATCTGATGAAATATAATAAAATTTGAGAATATTTTGTTTTATAATAAATATCTCAATTAAGTGATATAGTTTTGATTTTTTGTTCTGTTACAACTTGTAGCTTGTTTAATGATAGGCAAAGAAAATTAATACACTTTTTGGAAGAATTATATACTATGTTTTCTAACTCAAAGAATAGCTGTAGCCTCAAGGGATTGGAATAAAGACATTTATAGAGGTTATAATGTTACGTGCTATTAGCAAATTTACTAACTTTTTTTCATTTGCATTACTGTAGGAGGGTAATAAAATACAACAGGTTGCACTTAATGCATCCTTAGTGACCCGGAAAATTCATGTTTATATTCCCATGTAGGACTTTGTTTCTCCAAAGTACGCCCTCTCCTGCATATAACTATCACATCACCCATGAACATTAGGATGTGTACCAGGTTTTTTAGGAAAAATCTTATTCCTCTTATTTCAGGAAGCTTTTAAAGAAAGGATTCTTCATATCTGAGAAGTTGAAATCTATTATTTTGTACATCTTTTTTTTTTTCAAATAGCTTTCTGTAAGGATCCAGCACTGCCAAGCAGAGCTGTTCTCAGATTCTTATTTAGAGAATTATTCATGTACAACAGAATTAGGTAATATGTCTTCTTAACGTCTAGAGAAATTCATTGCATAACATAAGCAAGCATGTCTATCAAACCTAAGGCAGTATACATTTCCACTAGGATTTATCTGTGTTTCTTTGTTTATTCATTTTATTAACTAAAGTCCATACTTTTTTCAGATTTCCTTAGTTTTACCTAATGTTCTTTTTTTGAGGGGTGGGGGGCCCAAGATCCCATCCATAACATGACACACATTAATCATACATCTTTAGGTTAGTCTTGCCTTTTTTTTAATGACCTTGACATTTTTGAGGACTGCCTGTCAAACAGTTTGTAGAATACCCCTCTACTGAGTATTTCTGGTATTTTTGACATGATTAGACAGGAGCTATATGCTTCAAGGAGGTAAAGTTATTCTCTTCTCTCCCTTTTAATACTGTATTCCTTAGAAGAAGACACTTATGCAGCCTATGCTTAAGGAGCTGGGAGTTAATACTCCCTGTCCTTTAGGGCTGAGCATCTATACAAATTATTTTAAATTCTTCTGCATAAGAGATTTGTTCACTGGGACTTGAACAAAGGAATTTTAAACCAATCCTCATTTGATTACTAAAAAATAATGTAGCCCTTAGAAAATCAGTTTTGTTGGCTACAGTTCATAAAGAAAACTTTGAAAACTTAAAGAATAGTTGTAGTTTGTTAAACATGTGCTATGTGCCAGACTTTATTAAGTGCTTAGTGAATTTTTTCTCATATCATCACCATAACAACCTTATGAAGAAAGCATTACTATTCTTATTTCATAGATATGAAAGTTTGAAGCTCAGAGTGGTAAAATACCCACAATCCATCAAATACTGAAAGCTAAACTATGTATGTGTGTACACACACACACACACACACACACACACACACACAGGCATTATGCATTATGAAATAACACCTTCCCATATATAACAAAGGCAGGAAGCATGGCAAAGACTCTGTTTTGTCTTTTCAAGAAGAGAAGACTTGGCTAAATGGAGATTTCCAATTCTAATTTTGCCCCATTCATTTTCCATCATAAAGAATATAAATGATTTCCATATCCACTACCAGTAGAACAGGTTACCAGCTAGTTTGAGGTGTCCAGTTCTCTAAGGGTTTCACTCATTTGAGTGAGTAAGATGCCATGATATAAAGTCATACAATTGTAAGAGTACCATGGGTTTTTAAGAGGATGTCAATTTCCCAGTAAGCATATTTTATTTCTACACATAAACATGCATTTGCTAAATATCCACGTGTTCCATCTTACAAGACCATTACTGTTGCTCAGGAAACATGGAACTTCTATGTTTTTACAGAACCAGATTTCTATTCAAACATTTTGTCTGAAACTTGCATGACCACCAGAGCACACATATTCCTAGTATTAATCAGGAATCTCTTTGTGTCGTACAAAGTCGTGAAACAATCATAAGGCATGATCTACTTGTTAAATGCTGAGGAGTATTTCACATTTCATTATTACAAAATGCCCATGCTTATAAATATATAACGACCTACTTGAAAACACAAAATTGGGCTCAGGTCCATTAAGAGAAAACAAACAAACACAAACAAATAAGCAAACAAACACAGTTCAGCAAATATCTGTTAACATACCTTAATATCTCTCAGAATGGATTCTTCACTGAAATGGTTAATACCTTTACTTTCAAAACGGAGCAATGACGTTTAATTTTTTCAGTGGGACTCACTTAATTTGCAAGGATCAAACAGATTTAAAAGACTTCCAGCGTTCTTTTATGTAACTTTGTATACAGCACAAACAGAACAGTGCAGTGTATGACTACCCAGCCTGATAGTATAAATGTATTTTTAAGTAGTTGGAAGCTTCAATGTGAGGCTCATTAATCTTAGACCTAATGAGTAATTCGATTCAATTTCCTAACACATTCCGTACTATAAAACCTGTAAATGCGTGGGGTACGCCAAGGAATGAAAGACAGATTGGGGCTCTTTACCTCTACTTGAATTATGAAATCTTAAAGCACCCTATGATTGTCCTTTCCTCCTCTCAGTTGAGAAAATGGAAGTGGAGTCAATCTTGTTTTATGCAGTATTTTAGAATTACTCTTTAAAAAAAAAAGATTTTTAGTTATTTATTCGACAGAGAGATGAGAGAGCACACAAATAGAGCAGCAGGGAGAGGGAGAGTGGAGAAGCAGGCTCTCTGCTGAGCAAGGACCCCGATGTGGGGTTTGATCCCAGGACCTTAGGATCATAACCTGAGCTGAAGGCAGCCACTAAAGACTGAGCCACTCAGGCACCCTAGAATTATGCTTAAAGTCATCTGAAGTAAATAGCTCCATATGACACAAATATAGAAACATTTTTCAGTCATAATTTAACACTATTTCCACAATACTTAATGCCTGAATAAAAGCATCTTGTAATGTCCCTAGTTCTAAAATATCAGTGTTATCTTTGATGACTTCTGTTTTATTTTTATTTACCAAAGTGCTATTATGATTTTTCCCTTGGAGTTTCATCTGTTACCAAATTCTTT
Source organism: Spilogale gracilis (assembly GCA_004023965.1). Classification (NCBI taxonomy): domain Eukaryota; kingdom Metazoa; phylum Chordata; class Mammalia; order Carnivora; family Mephitidae; genus Spilogale; species Spilogale gracilis. The sequence continues at coordinate 32,349 of PITA01001518.1, read as the reverse complement.
AGCTGCTTTCCTCAACCTTTTCATCTGTTTACCTTATTGCCTTATTACTTTAGGCAAGTATCAGAGCTGTGCAGGCCACTCCCTGAAAATCCAACTCTGGTCATTCATCCTTTGATAAAGCAAGGGCAGAATCCAAAATCATTTTCTCACCATTATTACTGTTTACATCCTTTAAAAAATTTGGCAGTAAGTTTCTATTATTTTGTTAATCACCCTTCCTATCAAATCCCACTGGTTAAGAGGTGAGCCCCAGTGTCACAATATTTGTCACACTTACTTATAGTAAGTTTCACATCTACTTATTAATTTATCCTTTCAACCATCCATCTTAACATCCATCCATTTATTTAATACTCTACAGATATGGAGCAGGAGAGATGCAAGGAATTTGCTGCAGCATAAAATGCATAAAGTTAAGGAAGAAGAATAAATCATGATAGTGTAACACAACTTCTAGAATTTATATATGGCTAGAACATAGTGAACCACAGAGAAAAAATGAGAGATGAGACTAAAAGCCAGTTTAAGTGAGGTATGATGTTTGAACCTCAATATGAGGGTACTTTGGGCCACCAATGCATTTTAACTAGAAGAATGGAATGACCGGGTTTTGACTTTTAGAAAAGCTCTGGTTGCCGAGTGAAGTTTGCACCAGGACAGATACTAAGATTTTGCAAAGTAATTTCATATATACCATGGCATATAAGTATAACTTCTTTAATCTCTCTTTCATATGCCTTCCTGCTCTCATTGCTACATCAAACCCTGGAGTATTTAATCCTGAGTTTGTATTCTACAAACCTAAATCACCCATTCACCTTCTGTCTTATCTTTCTATAAATAAAATTCTTTAAAATATATTTCTTCCTTTGAACAAAAAAAGGACTACCCCACCCCAATTTCTATGTATCATTCACTATTTTCAGAGCTTTTCGACATCAATTTGTTCACAAAAGTAGAGAAAAGGGAAAACGAAGAGAAAACTGATAAGAAATGAATACATGACCACTATATGATGTAAGGGGATTCAGAACTGGTCTTATAGAAAGGTAGCTGCTTGGTGGGAGACAGTGAGGAGGATAAAAAGTTACTGAAACCCTGGTCCAAAATATTTCTCCTTTACCTACTGATTCTGGTACTATTTCCAAAGGCTCATCCATATTGATCTTGCCCTGAACAGTTATTTTGAAAACTGATGCAAACTTTAACATGGTTATTTTCCCATCATCTCTACTTCACTTGGCCGCAGTCTATATATACCCATATTTCTTTGAAAAATAAAGCTTAAATTATTTTGTTTATGAAGTGGCACATGTTTAGAGTGTAAATAAGTACAATGGGCATAAAGAAGAAAACAAAAAATATTCAACTTCACCATTAAAAAGGAATCATTGTGAATGTTCTGGATGTGTTTCCTGTGAATGATTTTATGCATATATTTACAAATACATAACCACCTCTCCAACACTTACTCTCATGGGACAAAGTCAGAGCTGTAATATATGTATTTTTTTCTAAAATTAGAACAAAGACAGTATCTAGGTACAGAGTTGCAAAGATCAAATAAATGGATTCCTTTAAATTGTTTGTCCCAAGTGTGTGCATACTACATGATCAAAATTTTAGCTAATATTTTTCATTGTTATAATTATTCAGGTATATATACCTATTCACTCAACATTTTGTGGGAATTTTCTGTCAAAATATGATTTTTAACAGAGTTGTGATGTCACTGAAGACATGGTTTTTCATCAGAGAATCCTAGGATGATGTGTCTGCTGGTTCTACTATTTACTGATTGTGGGAGATTATGCATGGTTTCCTCATTGGAAGTTGTGGATAGTATTGTGTATCTTTCAGAAATTTTTTAAGGGTTAGAGATCATGGGTGCAAGGTATCACAGTAAATATCAAATAAATAATATTCGTTTCCAGTGTTCCTGCTATGATAGCTACAATGAATATGTTCATATATATTGCTTTTTACTACTTTTGAATTATTTCCTTGGGAATGATTCCCAGAAGTAGGATTACTGAGTCAAAGCTTATAAAAAAATAGTTATGTTCTTCATATTTACTATTTTGTTATTTTCCAATAAGTTTCAACCAATATATAATGTAATAAGCAAAGCACTTCATATATTTAAAGAATGTTCCTATACCTAGTTCATTCAAGTCAACATCCTTTGCTCATCAGTTAAGAAGGGGAGAATCTGGGGTGGATTTTATTGCAGGAATTCCAAACCACTGGGAATTGAACAGATGCTGCTAACTCATTTTACATTTGCGAGACCACCAGTCAGCCATGCTCAGTAACAGCTTTCAGAAACATCTGGATTTAAACTTACAGCCTAAACATGACAGGTTAAGTAGTAAACACTTATAAAATAGCTTCATGCCTTGATTCTCAAAAATCTGAATTCACTGAGATTTTTACAATTTTTAGATGATAGAAAAACTGCAAATAATGTAAGCATTAAGACTCACATAAACCATACAGTATATCATTTTGGTATTGCAGACATCTGGTCAATGTGGAGTTTAGGAAGGCTCAGAGGATTTTTACAAATTCTGTTTTGAAGGTAAGGAAAATCCTTACTAATAACTATTTTACTAAGATGAGCACAAAGATATATGCAGTCTTCAAGTTATATTTATTGAATCTTAATTTATGTGAACCTGAAATAGCTTATAAGAATAGAGAAAGGTAGTAAAAATTTTGGCTTAAAAACCAACACTTATGACATTCTACCCACATCATGAGCCTTACTGAAATGCTAGCTTCTGGAAGGCAGAGTTCATGTCTAACGTCTTGTTCTTCAAGGATTATCACAGTAATAAGTACCAGAGTAAACCCTTGCATGTATGCCTATGGAAATGGGGACTATTCCAGTCACTACTGTTGCATTAATTTATTAACCCCAACTGAGTGGCTTATAACAACCATTCCATTATGATCACTAGGCTCACAGACTCTGTGGATCCGGATTTGAGACAAGACACACTGGGAATGGGCTATTTCTGCTCCATGATGCCTGGGACTTTAACTCCATATCTGGGTAATGTGAATGAATGGGGGTTGGAATCATCCGAAGGCTCATTCACTCATTGTCTACAGACTGAGCTGGAATGACTCAAAAATGGGGATTTGTTAACCAGAGCACCTACATATGGCCTCTCTGTGTGGCTTCACTTCCTCACAACATGGTGACCTCACGGTAGATGGACTTCTAACATGGCAGCTCAGGGCTCTAAGCGTGAGTACTGTAATGAACAACATGGACACTTAATTGCCTTTAATGACTCAGCCAGATTCAAAGAGAAGGGAATTCTTTATGGCATAATGACATGCAGACACAATACTACTTTGACATAATACTATATATACATAGAATGCTATTATTTTTTTTTAAGATTTTATTTATTTGACAGAGAGAAACACAGTGCAAGAAGGAACACAAGCAGGGGAAGTGAGAGAGGGAGAAGCAGGCCTCCGGCTAGACAGGGAGCCCCATGTGGGGCTCCATCTTGGGACTCTGGGATCAGAACCTGAGCCAAAGGAAGATGCTTAACGACTGAGCCACCCAGGCACCCCTACATATAATGCTATTATAACCATCTTTGGAAAATATGATTAATAATTACCCTCTAGTCTTGTTTTAACTTTAACTTCTACTCTTTCCACCATTTTAAATTTAAAAATTATAGTTTCTTTGCATAGTTCAGTACCCAAACATGGTGTGGATTTTTTTCGTTTCTAATTTAAAAACTATAAGTGATTTTTTTCAAACTGCACCTTCCTAAAAGATTCTGATACATCCCACTGCGTGGACAAGTAGAACTGTTATGTCCTCCTGACAGAACATTACCTCCTCTCACTGATTTCTCAATTGCTCCATAATCAGAAAAGAACCAAGCACACATAGATCTCCTTTCCATAGACAACATTTTGTATTTGAACAGAAAAGAAATTCTCAAAATATTTGGTGAATTATTTAAGTGCAAACAATTTAAAAGCCTTATAGAGTTTGAGTTTTTTAGTTGCCTCTGATAAATTTTTGGCCATGACTTGCAAAGTCCGATACAGTGGAAGGCATTTCAAAATACTAGAAGAATATACAAGGATATTTTATGCGTAAGATAATTAATTTCCATCATGATCTTTCCCCCCTATATACTGCATAAGTTTAATTTGTAAACTCAAAGTATGTAAGCTTGAGTCCCATATGAAAGATGTTCACAAAATAAAGAATTTCCCTTTCTCTCTGACATGGAGCCCTAGCAAGCTCCTATACATATTCAATCCTCAGTTAAGAGCTTTTTTGAGTGCTGAGTGTGGGTTTCTACTTCCACTTTCAACTTCAATCATTTATTTGAATCAAAGTCTTCTTAAGTTCTTTAGTTCATCTTCACTGTCAGTAAGAGATATGGCAGTTCTACTTGGAGTGTTTATTCGTCTTCTGTTCTTTTTTGCTAAACATAAACCTGAGATCAATGCTTACTTTTATATACTAAACAACTAAACTAAAATAAAGACACATATGACAGATGATCATTTTCCCAAAAATATTACAAACAGGACTTAATTCATTAATACTGAAGTGATAAACAATCTCCTTTATTGACTATATTTTATTCCTATTTGGTCTTCTATTGAAAGAAATAAGGCCTAGCCCTACAATATAGTATTTATAAGCAAAAATGCAGATAAACTAGCTTGTTTTTTTAAAAAATATTTTATTTATTTACCATAGAGAGAGAGCCCAAGCAGGGGTAGCAGGAGGCAGAGGGAGAAGCAGGCTCCCTGCAGAGCATGAAGCCAGATGTTGGGCTTGATCTCAGGACCCTGGGATCATGACCTGAACTAAAGGCAGGTACTTAATCAAGGAGCCAAGGGAGTCTGTTTCTCCCTCTGCTTGCTGCTCCCTCTGCTTGGGTGTGTGCTCTCTCTCTCTCTGACAAATAAATAAATAAAATCTTTAAAAATAAATAAATAAATAAGATATTACCTTTACTTGTATACTCATACTTGGGTAACAACAATTAAGGCAGTTTATGTAAGCATGCCACTTATTTGGAAAAAAAAATAAAAACAATTAGTTCTTTGTACAAGACATATCTTTAGATTTGAATAAAATTTTGTATCTGCTCAGGAATAGTGCTAGGAATTAGTTTTCTTAAGAATAGTAACTTTCGGGGTGCCTGGGTGGCTCAGTTGGTTAAGCAACTGCCTTCGGCTCAGGTCATGATCTCGGAAACCCGGGATCGAGTCCCGCATCGGGCTCCCTGCTCGGCGGGAAGCCTGCTTCTCCCTCTCTCACACCCCTTGCTTGTGTTCTGTCTCTGGCTGTGTTTCTTTCTGTTAAATAAATAAAATCTTAAAAAAAAAAAAAAGAACAGTAACTTTCTTAAAGCAATTCTTATGCATATTTGGCAAATTATTCCTATGTCCTTCTTTAGAAGGTTATTCTGAATATATCCCCCCAAAACTTAGAGGAAAGCATCATTCATTTGAACCTCTTCCCTACTCTCTGTCAATCAACATTTAATTTGTGAAGGAAAAGTGAAAGTGGCATGAACAATAAAGAGCTTTAGATTTAGCTACTCAGAATGGCTGGTTTTAAATTCTCCATCTGTCTCAACGTAAACATATAATCTTTTAAAAATCATTTTATTTCATTGGTCCTTCGTTTATCTACAAAATGAATATGATAATACTACTATTTATAAAAATGTGTTTATCTGTTTGGATGATGATACTGCTTAATGAAGGTAGACTTATTAATACCCTATTTGTTACTTATTACTAAGCACCTTTCTTAAAATAGAATGTCATTTTCATACTTGCTTTGCTTACAGAATATCTGATATCCAGTGTCCTCTTTACAGATAAATTGATTAATTCCATACACAAAGAAATCGTAATTTCATTGACAGGAGATGTGATCATGCTAAATGCAGGAGATAAATCACATCCTAATCATGTGCCCACATTAAGTACAAATAATACAAGTAAATATGGGAGGTCAATTCCCAACTTCAATCAATATTTATTTGCTATTTTGTCAATAAACTTTTTCATTTTTTTTTTCTTTTTTTGGTCAGCTACCTCTTGAGAGGAGATGAAAAGTATCAGGCATAGTAAACATCATAAAGAAAGAAACCCTTAAAATTAAGATAGTTGTGCTCCTTAATAATTTCCTGCATATTGGGAAAAGGTCCTAGTTATTCAGCATTAACACTAATCTTTCAGACCACTGCACTGCCTGATAGTTGCCCCTAAATAATCTAAGCACCATGGCATGCATTTATTTATGTATATATCATACCAGTAGCTATGGGGCACCTAGAACATTGATATGCTACCTGCTGCTGATCGTCAACATTCCATGGAAAACTCAGGTCAAGCAAACAGATACACACTCCCCCCCCCCCCCCGCTTCTTAATATGTTTTAATCCATTTTACTGTGTGAAGGTGGGTGAAAAACATGCTTGAATTCTACTTTGTCCCCATTCTATTTTTTTCTTTTTCTTTTTCTTTTTTTTAAATTTAAATTCAGTTAGCCAACATATAGTGCATCACTAGTTTAAGATGAAGAGTTGAGTAAGAATTCATCAGTTGCATATAACACCCAGTGCTCATCACATCACATGCCCTCCTGAATGCCCATCACCCAGTTAACCCCCACCCCCAACCAGCTCCTCTCCAGCAACCCTCAGTTTGTCTCCTGTACTTAAGAGTCTCTCATGGTTTTTCTCCCTCTCTGATGATATCCCATCCAGTTTTCCCTCCCTTACCCTATGATCCTCTGTGCTGCATCTTATATTCCACATATAAGTAAAACCATATGATAACCATCTTTCTCTGCCTGACTTCTTTCACTCAGCAAATACCCTCCAGTTCCATTCACATCAACGTAAATGGTAAGTATTCATCCTTTCTGATGTCTGAGTAATATTTCATTGCATGTATGTACCAAATCTTCTTTATCTATTCATCTGTCGATGGACATCTGGGCTTTTTCCACAGGTTGGCTATTATGAACATTGCCGCTATAAAAATTGGGGTGCAGGTGCCCCTTCAGATCACTACACTTATAGTACTTCAATTGCTGAGTCTTGGATAGCTCTACTTCTAACTTCTTGAGGAACCTCCATACTATTTTCCAGAGTGACTGTACCAGCCTGCATTCCAACCAGAACTGTAAGAGAGTTCCCCTTTCTCCACATCCTTCCAAACATTTGCAGTTTCCTAACTTGTTAATTTTAGCCATTCCAACTGATGTGATGTGGTATCTCATTGTGGTTTTGATATGTATTTCTCTAACACCAACTGATGTGGAGCATTTTTCTCATGTGTCTATTGCCCATTTGGATGTCTTCATTGAAGAAATGTCTGTTCATGTCTTCTGTCCATTGCTTGATGGGATTATTTGTTTTTTGGTTGTTGAGATTTATAGTGTTGAGAAATTCCATTTTTATATACCTTAGATACTAGCCCTTTATCTGATATGTCATTTGCAAATATCTTCTCCCATTCCATAGGTTGCCTTTTAGTTTTGTTGACTGTTTCCTTTGCTTTGTAGAAGCTTTTTAACTTAACAAAGTCCCAAAAGTTAATTTTTGCTTTTGTTTCCCTTGCCTTTGGAGACATGTGTATATCAACAAGTTGCTGTGGCTAAGGTCAAAAAGGTTGCTGCCTGTGTTCTTCTCTAAAATTTTGATGGATTCCCATTTTACAATTAGGTCTTTCATCCATTTTGAGTTTATCTTTGTGTATGTTGTAAGAAAATGGTCCAGTTTCATTCTTCACATGTGGCTGTCCAATTTTCCCAGCACCATTTATTGAAGAGACTGTCCTTTTCCAATTGGATATTTTTTCCTGCATTGTCAAAGATGAGTTGACCACAGAGTTCAGGGGGCATTTCTGGGGTCTCTGTTCTGTTCCACTCATTTATGTTGCTGTGTTTGTGCCAGTACCATAATGTCTTGAGGATTATAGCTTTGTGATATAGCTTGAAGTCCAGCATCGTGATGCCATCAGCTTTGGTTTTCTTTTTCAACACACTCCCCTGGTTATTTGGGTTTTTTTTCTGGTTCATATAAATTTTAGGATTATTTGTTCCAGCTCTGTGAAAAACATCAATGGTATTTTGAAAGGAATGCAGTGTAGATTGATCTGGGTAGCATAGATATTTTAACAATATTTATTCCTCCAATCCATGGGCATGGAATGTTTTTCCATTTCTTTGTGTTTTCCTCAATATCTTTCATAAGTGTTCTGTACTTTTTAGAGTACAAATCCTTCACCTCTTTGGTTAGCTTTATCCTTAGATATTTTATAGATTTTGGTGCTGCTGTCAATGGGATCACTTCCTTAACTGTTCTTTCCTCCATCTCATTGTTCGTATATAGAAATGAAACGAATTTCTGTGCACAGAAATTATATCCTGCCACATTGCTGAATTCCTGTGTACATTCTAACAATTTTGAGGTGGAAGCTTTTGGGTTTTCCACATAAAGTAGCATGTCATCTGTGAAGAATGAGAGTTTGACTTCTTCTTTGCCAATCTGAATTGCCTTTTCTTTCTTTGTTGTCTGATTGCTGAAGTTAGGATTTCTAGTACTATGTTGAACAACAGTGGTCAGAGTGGGCATCCCTGTTGTATCCTGACCTTAGAGGAAAAGCTCTGTTTTCCCCTATAGAAAATGATATTCACTGTGAGCTTTTCATATATGGCATTTATGATGTGACATCTGTTCCCTCTATCCCTACATTTTGAAGAGTTTTAATCAAGGAAAGATGCTACACTTTGTCAATGCTTTTTCTGAATCAACTGAGAGGATCATATGGTTCTTCTCCTTTCTTTTATTAATGTGATGTGTCACACTGATTGATTTGTGAATACTGAACCATTCTTACAGCCCAGGAATAAAACCCACTTGGTCATGGTGAATAAGCCTTCCAATGTATTGTTGGATCCTCTTGGCTAGTATCTTGGTGAGAATTTTGGTATCCATGTTCATCAGGGATATTGGCCTGTAATTCTCTTTTTTTTGGTGGAGTCTTTGGTTTGGGGATAAAGGTAATGCTGGCCTCATAGAACGAGTTTGGAAGTTTTCCTTCCATTTCTATTTTTTAGTTTCAGAAGAATACGTATTATTTCTTCTTTAAATGTTTGGTAGAAATCCCCTAGGAAGGCATCTGGCCCTGAAGTCTTGTTGGGAGATTTTTGATTACTGCTTCAATTTCCTCACTGGTTCTGGTTCTGCTCATGTTTTCTATATTTTCTTGTTTCAGTTTTGGTAATTTGTTAAGTTTCTAGGAATGCATCCATTTCTTCCAGATTGCCTAATTTGTTGGCATACAGTTACTCATAATATGTTCTTAAAATTATTTGTATTTCCTTGGTTTTGGTTATGATCTCTCCCCTTTCATTCATGATTTTATTAATTTGGGTCCTGTCTCTTTTCTTTTTGGTAAGTCTGGCTAGGAGTTTATAGATCTTGCTGATTATTTCAAAGAACCAGCTTCTAGTTTCATTGTTCTTTTCTACTGTTCTTGTGGTTTCTATTTCATTAAATTTCTTCTGTATCTTTATTAATTCTCTTCTCTTGCTTGGTTTAGGCTTTATTTGCTGTTGTTTCTCCAGCTCCTTAGGGTATAAGGTTAGCTTGTGTATTTGAGACTTTTCTAATTTTGGGGGGGGGGGTTGGGGTTTTTTGTTTTTTTATTTTTTTTTACAAAGCCTTGTCTCAAGGGCTGACATTCAATAGGTCGCAGCGAGGGAGCTGCTCTGCTACTTACGAAACCCCGACCCAGAAGCAGGTCCTCTATGAATAGTTTAGCACCAGGTTCCCCACGAATGTGCACTGCGTGACAGGCGAGGGGGCGGCCGGAGACTTTTCTAATTTTTTGAGGAAGACTTGTATTGCTGTGTACTTCTCTCGTAGGGCTGCCTCCCGAAGATTTTAACTGTTGTGTTTTCATTTTCATGTGTTTCCATGATTTCTTTTAATTCTTCTTTAATGTCCTGGTTGGCCCATTAATTTTATAGCAGGATGCTCTTTAGCCTCCATGTATTTGAGTTCTTTCCAAATTTCCTCTTGTGACTGAGTTCCAATTTCAAAACACTGTGGTCCAAAAATATGCATGGAATAATCCCAACCTTCTGGTACCTCCTGAGACCTGATTTGTGACCCAGCGTGTGATCTATTCTGGAGAATGTTCTATTTGCACTTGAGAAGAATGTGTGTTCTTTTGCTTTAGGATGGAATGCTCTGTATCTATCTGTGAAGCCCATCTGGTGTCATTCAAAAACCTTGTTTCCTTGTTGATCTTCTGCTTAGATGATCTGTCCATTGCTCTGAGTGGGACATTCAAGTCCCCACCTATTATTGTATTACTATCAATGTGTTTCTTTAATTTCATTAATTGGATTATATAATTGGCTGCTCCCATGTTAGATATTTATAATTGTTAGATCTTGTTGGATAGATCCTTAAAGAATGATATAGTGTCCCTCTTCATCCCGTACTGAAGTCTTTGGCTTAAAATCTAATTTGTCTGCTATAAGGATTATTACCCCAGCTTTCTTTTCAGGTCCATTAGTGTGATAAATGGTTCTCCACCCCCTCACTTGCAATCTAGAGGTGTCTTTGGGTCTAAAACAAGTCTCCTATAGACTGGGTCTTGCTTTTTAATCCAATCTGAACCCTGTGTCTTTTGATTGGAGCATTTAGTCCATTTATATTCATAGTAATTATTGAAAGATATGAATTTAGTGCCATTGTATTATTGCAAAGTCCCTGTTTCTGTATATTGTCTATGTTTCTCTCCGGTCTATGTTACTTCTGGGCTCTCTCTTATTTTACAGGATCCCCTTTATTATTTTTTGCAGGGCTAGTGTAGTGACCACAAATTCTTTTAGTTTTTGTTTGCCCTGGAAGCTCTTTATTGCTCCTTCCACTCTGAATGACAGCCTTGGTTGATAAGGTATTCTTGCCTGTATATTTTTCTCATTCAGATACCTGAATGTATCATGCCAGCCCTTTCTGACCTGTTAGGTCTCCGTGAATAAGTTTGCTGCCAGTCTAATGTTCCTACTTTTGTAGGTTAAAAAGTTCTTGTCTAGCGCTGCTTTTAAGATTTTCCCTTTATCTCTGAAATTTGCAAGTTTCACTATTATATGTCAGGGTGTTGATCTATGTTTATAGATTTTTGAGGGGGGCTCTCTCTACCTCCTGGACTTGAATCCTTATTTCCTTCTCCAGATTAGGTAAGTTCTTGCTCAAATATATCTTCTCCCCACCCTTTCTTCTTCCTCCAGCATCCCATGTCACTTTAGTATTGTTTTTCTCTGTGGTATCTCTGATTTCTCAAAGCCTCCCCTCACGGCCCATTAGTAGTTTTTCTCTTTTCCTCATCTATCTTCCTTTCCATCATCTTGTCTTCTGTCACTGACTCTCTCCTCTGCCTCCTTTACCCTAGCTGTTACAGCATCCATTTTAGACCACATCTCAGTTAAAGCATTTTTAATTTTGGTGTGATTAAATTCTATTTCTGCACTAAGAGATTCTCTAGTGTCTTTTACACTTTTCTAATCCCCAACTAGTAACTTTATAATCATTATCTCAAATTCCCAGCTCTGAAATTTTACTTAATGTCCATATCGATTCTGTGGCAGAGAGTATTACCTCTGGCTCTGTCTTTTGTTGTAAATTCCTCCTTCTAGTCATTTTGCCCAGAGAAGAATGGATGAACAAGAGGACAAAATCAAAAATATCAACCATGATCCAAGTGAAATACACACTAGACAAATCCAAAGAGTTCAGAAACCAAAATGAAAAGGAAAAGAAAAAAAAGGTCGGGGGGGGGGGATATAATCTCACAGGTGGATAAAACAGGGTGATCCACTTGGTCCTGGGTGTATTTTGGTCTATTTGTTAGGAGATATTAAATCCCAAAACTGTAAAGAAAGCAAAACTTTCATACACACACACACACACACACACACACACACACACAAAATACAAAAATAAAATTGAATACAGTGAAAGGAGGACAAAAATGAAAACCATATCTATAAAATGTATATGTAAAAATGAAAATTAAAAGAAGACTTAAAAACAAAGAATTGATAAAATAAGAAACTAGATGAGCAGGAAAAAATTTAAAAAGAAAAAGAAAATTTTTACTGAAAGACTAAAGACTCACGCAAAGAAACCTCTAATTCTATATACCATTTTCCCTTAGTGCAGGAGTTCTTCAGTTCTGAGTTAGGTGTGTAGGTTTTCTTTCTTTCTGTTTACTGGGCCCCTGCTCAGGAAGCATTTACCCAACCCTGTACATACCTGTGCCACTCCTCAGGAAAGGAGCTGGATCTCGCAGCTGTCCCATGCTGGGCCCCTGCTTGGAGAGCAATCACTAGGTCATGCCGGGATTCATGGTTTATGGCAACACCTAGCTGAGAGCCCACTCCTCAGCTCACTGATTTTGGCTGGCTTCCCTGCTCCAATATTTGGGAACTCTGCTACACGCAGGCACCCCTGTTCTTTCTGTGACTCTGGGGATCCTGAGGCCACACTGTCCCACCTAGGATTCTGCCCTGCTTCACCACCTGAGGACCTTTCAGGCAGGGACATTCCTCACAGGAACAGACTTCTAAAAGTTCCGATCTTGCACTTCGGGGCATATCACTTTCTGGTAGGCAGCTTATGGAGGCTCTCGTGTAGTTTATTTTCCAATATAGCCCCTCAAATTCAGGTCTCCATACCTTAAACCTTGCAAAAATGGTAGCTTTTCTATTGTAGAATTGCAGCAATTCCTTTCCTAGAGCTCAAGTTAAAATCACAGGTATTCAGAATGATTTGACAGGTATCCAGCTGAATTCAAAGGACCAGAAGAAACAAGGGTTCCCTACTTTTCCTCCATCTTCCCTCCCTCTTCCCCTATCCTATGTTGTCCTCTTTTCTTTGGGACTCCATGAAAAAGAATGGCCAGAGGGAAGTTAGGGTAGCCTGGAGTCTTTCTACCCCATATAGTTGATCGTTATGGACTATAAAAGCTACCACCCTCAAAGTCCAGGCATCTGAGTGGTCAGGCCTCCAAAGATTAGTAAAAAAAAAAAAAGAGAGAGAAAGAAAGAAAGAAAAAGAAAGGAAAAAAAAAGTGGAGAACCATCACAATTTCTCTGCTAGTAGCAGTGTCTTGGCACTGGATCAAAATACCAGAAATATTTTAATTAATAGGGACAATGATAAAATAGGAAGTGAGATAAGAGGTAATTGCCTAAGAAAACAAGGCCTTTCTTCTCATTTTTACAACTCTCTTGAATGACCCACAAAAGAAAGTGTATGCAAATAATATTTTAAGTTCCAGGATGTGCTTTTGCTTTTCTAAGAATAAGTGCCCACAGATAAATCTAAGAGGGAGGTCATTAAATTGAATGGAAGATATTTAGAAGAGGCGGTTTCACCCCATGTAAAGCAATTGTAAGCCTTTCTTTGTGTTTTAAAACTTTTTAGATAAATAGTCGGATTCAATTAAGCTCTGCAACTTCAAGAGATGGTTCTTCTAAGGAGAGAGGCAGGAGGGACTACAGACGTGGGATTCCCGGTCTGCTAACAGACCTGTGGGAGGGCAGAGAGAACCAGGCTATTGTGCTTCAATCAGCAGCATCATTACATGTCACAGTCAATTTAACCATGGAGCTTTAGAGTTAGGATGTGGACAAAATGACTGAAATAGTGCTTGAGAAAAGGGCAAACACATTTAGTATGAAAGAATTAAGGGTTTAGGTGCAAAGACTACTACAGAAAAATATTCTAAAACAGACTTAAGATCTGAAGATTGACAAGAAGAGACACAGTGAAAGTTCCCACAGCTAATCCCACAGTTGGTTAAGAGCATAGGTCACAGAGCCAAACTTCCTGAAACTGCACGCTGGCCCTACCACATAGCCACCAAATAATCTTGGGCAAGTTATTTGTTCTCTCTGTGCCTCAACTTCCTAATTTGACCTGTGGTAAAATTATAATACTATCCACCTCACAATGGCTTTTGAAAGTATTCAATAGATTCATACATGTAAAGTGCTTCCAAATGGCCAGATAGTTAGTAAAAGGGTTCAACATTTAACCATTACTAAAACCCCGAACAACCCCCAAGGAATAACTAACATTTACTTAACAGTTTACTACGTTAGAGAACTTACACAAAGTAATTTATGCGAATCATTTTTACTCTTAGCAATCACCCTATAATGTAGGTATCATTATTACCATGATTTGATTGGTAATGAAAAGTGAGGCACAGAGAAGTTAAGAAATTTGCCCGAGGTCACAAAGCAAGAAGTGGTGCTTTAAAGATTCTCAAATCCAGGCAGTCTGGCTTTAGGTACAGCCCACTTCATCACTGTGTTAACTGTCTGCTGACACAGAAAACAGTGGACACAAGCAATGCATTTATTATCTGTTTCAGTGGGTTTAGACTTCTCAACAGCAGGGCTGTAATGGATTCATCACTGCCTCCCAGTACCTAACAGAGTACCTTGTGCATATTTGATTTGATAAGTAGCTAACTGGCTGACTTTCCTTTGTTAATGGTAGGTGCTTAGTTCCGTGACTCAGGACTGTATGCTAAAATCCCATGACAGAACTCACTGCCTTCTCTTATGGAGCAGTCCTCCAGACATGGCTATAGTCCCATGATCCCTTATTGTGTCCCCTGCCCCCAGTAAAGGGACAGTCACCACTGGTCACCTTGTTCATTCACCCTCCCTCTTGCCCATCCTCTGTCTTGCACTTCCACTCCATGATCAGTGGTACAAGGAATATCACATAGAATTTAACTGAAGGACTGCCTCACCATGTCTCTTTTATGGTATTCAAGTCTCAGAAGTCTCTCACTACAGAATGGGAAAAAATAGTTTTTGAAAAAAGCAGGCCATTAGGAAGTTTGAAAAAAAATTATTAGGACTTTTATTTCTAACATAATAGGAAAGTTAATAATAAATTCATATAAGGCATGACTTTGGGGCCCTCACTCAGTATATCAAACAGCCACATATTACTGGTATCCTAAAGGAATAGAGAAAGCTCCACAGAGGTAATAGGATTGAAGGTGTTGCCTTCATGTGATTGTCCTCTCTCACCACATTGTGATACGTTGCAGCTTAGGTATATTTGGAAAGTGGACTCAAGTTTGGTTTTATCTAGTCTTAACTAAATTAACCTTTGCAGTCGGGATAAATGCCTTAAAAATACTGAATAATCTTACTTCATTTTATTAATATTTCAGCACAAATAAATAAGAAAATGGCAATTCTAAAATTCTTATTCCTGGTCATATTCTAGAAGTAAAAACAAAGACAAGCTAAGTAGACCGAAGAAGAATCACTGAAAATCTTGGAAATATGTAAATGCCTACTTAAAATTCAAATTTCCTGGGGTTACAGTTAGTTAAGCATCCAACTCTTGGTTTTTGTTCAGGCCATGATCTCAGGGTCATGAGATGCATCCCCACGTCAGGCTCCATGCTTAGCATGGAGTCTTCTTGAGATTCTCTCTTCCTTTCCCACTGCCCCTCCCATGAATTCTAAGTGAATATGGTAGCATGAGATATTAGGCATTATCAGTATAGTTCATGTTCCTAAATTCAACATAAAGAAATACAAACTATCAGGCAATTGGATAATTTAGAGAATAAGTAAGTTATACAGTTTGTCACTAACCGTCCAAGAGCTATTATCTTAACATATTTTGGTCATGCTAAGTGTGGGTGGGTCTCTACAATCTGAGAGTCTAGAATAACTTATATTTTTGTGACTTACACATTAACATTCTTAAACTACTGTGTATATGGCAGATTTGGACATTTTTACATCAACATGCCAAAAAATATTCAAGCAAGCAAGCATTAAGATTCTTCCTATGTCCCAGTAGACTGGTTTTGATAGCTTTACCTAGTTAATAGTTGATTATTTGAAAGTTCTGCTGCAGTCATTCTGAAACTATATTCCTTTGAACATATAGGGTCCCCGGAGGAATGCCTCTGGAACAGGGGCCCAGGAAGACAGTCCTGGCAGCACCCCTCTCCATTTCTCCTCTAGCCCTTCCATTTGCATCTAGATTACATATTATGCTTCTACCTAATAATTTGCTTGGAAACAGAGTTCCATTGCTGAGAAATATTTAGACTTCATCAGTTCATCTGTTCAAAAATATTAAACTTTCACTATATTATTAACATTTTAAAGTTATATTTAACTTATTCAATAATTCATTTATTCAATAAATATTAAAACTACTGCTTGTTATAGCTCTGTTATTATTTAAAAACCCAGTAAAATTAAAAAACAAAAAGACTGGTGATTTAGTAATAAGGAAAAATTCTCATGTCTTCTATCTGTGCACCTGAGATAAGATGGATGCAAGGTCTGCTGGTTACAGCAAATCTTTAGCTGTAATAAATAGCTACTGGATTTTAATCTAGTCAATATACATTAATTGTAAAGACAGAAATAGTGTCAAAATGTTTTACAAAATCTTGGGACTATCTCTAAAGATTTGGAAGTGAAATATAATGTAGAGTTTTAAAATACTTATTCATTCTCTGGGAATGGAGACCGTCTAATAATCTTTAGGGTCTAGTATTATGACCCAACTCATTCAGCTTTCATGGTCCTAATGAGTTAAGCTACACATGTAATTAGATTTTAAAATACATTATCTTTCAAAATTATTATCAACAATTTCATAGAAATATATAATAAGCTTACCTATCTGATACCAGTGAGTTTGAAGGCTTCTTTGTCTATATATACCTGTTTCAAGATACGCACATCTTATTTGCATTTTACTAATATTTCAGCTACTGATTTTCTTTAGATACAGCTTGATACTTACGCTAATTTGCATGCTCTTTTAATAGTTCAACATAAACTTGGAAACTACATGACAATGAAGACCTATAATCTGTAACGTGGTAATGTAGCATATAAGTACAAGTACCACTTATTACATTGATTTTACATTGTATTCTCCAATATTTCCTGCCAAACAGGTACGTTATTGATTATAATATAATCAATAGCTACTAGTACGGTTATGTCTGGCTTTATATGTTTTACACCACTTTCTCTGTTAAAGATGACCTTTTCAGATGTTTGAAGAAGAAATTGATCATTTGGTTAGGCAGCTGAGACGTGAACACCTCTCACTCCTAATATTTCTTTGTAAGAATTAGGAAAAAGTGTTCAAGCACAAAGACTCAAAATATAAAGAAAAGATAATCCATGGAGTGCTTCGTTCTTCAGAAATCTCTTTGATAAGGGAGGGGGCATATCTTTTGTACACTTTGTAAAGAGATTTAAACACTAAGAAGCCCTCCCTCCCTCAGACCATGGGGTTAGAACCAAAGGGGTTTTGGAACTTCCAAACTTCACAGCAAACGATAATCTTGTACCGGAACAAAAGGCAAGGATGACTTCAGAATGTAATTAGGGTTGTGCATCTAAGCAAATGGTATTAAGTAAAAGAAGAAAAGAAGACAAGGCCCAGGAAAAGAATGCTCATGTTTCCACACAGAGACAAGGCCATGGCAGAATGAAAACAAAACCTTAATTAGCAAATTATAGCATGGGGCTGATAAACTCTGCCCCTCGGGACTGAACACCCACTTGTTGCTCCTCCCCTCTCATCATCTACACAAATGAGAATACCTGTAGGGTTATATCTAAAGCAAATGGCAGGAGGAGAAAAGGTTTCTAAACAGACTGAATATAAGAGGCCACGCTGAAGCCCACATCTATGAAAACAGAATGACTCTGACGTTTTGTCAACTTTCTTGCTAATGCCACAACCAACAGGTTGAGTCAAGTACATAAAGCAAAGGATCCTGGCACCCAGACTTGGTAAACCCAGGGGTTGATGATCCATGCTATTATTCAGGTGCTTTTTCTTTTCTAACAGGTATTTGCTTTGGGAATATTTCCCTGTCCGCATAATGATGGGCAGGGGAAAGAAAAGACAAGAAATTTCCCTGCCTGTACTCTTCTAAAATGTCACCTCACAGCATGTCCCAGATACCAAGCCAAGAAATGGCTCACTCAGGCTCTTAGCCAACTGGCATGAACCTGAAGATAACTTGACCTTCTGGAGGGCAATCTTTTTCCCACACAACAGACCTCACAATTTACCTTGCAATCGTCCCAATATTAATACCATATTCCTTTTGTGATATAGGACAGGAGTCAGAAAACATTTTCTGTAAAGGGTTGGATATTAAAGTTTAGGATCTGTGGGCCATTTGATCTCTGTTGCAAACCCTCAATTCTGCCTTTACAGGAAGAAAGCAGCTATAGACAATACATAAACTAATGGGTGTGATTCTGTTCAATAAAACTTTATTTACAAACACAGGTGGCTGGCAGAATTTAGCTCAAGGGCCATAGTTTGCTAATCCTTGATACAGAGAAAGAAACTCATAAGATTAAGATTTCTCCTAGTATAGTTAGATAGGTAATGCATGGAATATAGTTGAGTCTCATTTTCATATGTATATTTGATTATAGTCCAAATCTACTCATGCAATTCATTCATTTCTCTATTCATTAAAAAAGAAAAAAAGTATTCCTTTTGACGATGTTCCAGGTATTGTCCCAGAAAAGTAGATCTGCTTTCAAAAACAACAAATAAAATAATACATAAAAACTACTGAACAAGACAGGCAAGGTCTCTACCTCATAGACTGTAGGGTCTGGGAGAATATATTTTGCAAATATTTACTGAGGTTCTACTAAGTGTCGTGCACTCTTCTAGGAGTAAGGTATACTGCATGGAACAAGACAGACAACGACCTCTTCAGGCATTTACATTCTCAGTAGATGGAGAACGAATAAATAATGTGACAAACACAAGCAATAAAAGGTCACGTGGTGTTAAGTGCCAGGAAAAAATAACACAGTATTATATGACAAAATATCATTTAGCAGAATGCGGAAAGGTGGAAGGTAATAATACTCAGAAAATACTTTCTGGAAAGATGACTTCTGAGCAAAGACCTGAATAAAAAGAAAGCTCTGGAGAAGAATTTTCCTAGATAAGTAAACAGCACATAAAGCCCCTGAGACAGAAATAAGCTGGTCTGTTGGAGAAATAACAAGGCTAATGACATTTGAATAACTGGAATAAGGGAAAGGTGATAAATGATGAATCCGGGGGGGGGGGGGTGTGGCAGAGAGGACAGATCATCTAGTGCCCCATGGTAAGGAATGTGGATTTTAGTCTCATATAATGAAAAACTGTAGGAAAATATTAAGGACAAGAATGATACATTCTTAGTCAGCTTAGATTACATTGAACAAATAATTACATAAGAGATGAGTGCTACTTAGAAAGGGCTTAATGTGAAATGGCACAGTCAAGGGTAAAGAAGATCTGCAATCACCCTTAGTATAGGGCCCACTTGCCCTGGTTCTAGACATCTGAGATCTGCCAATGTAGACTGTTTAGGGAGAGGCTTGCTCCTTCCTACAGAGAAATCCAAGACTGTTATAGCTCCAACTGCCCAACTCCTAGGGCCCAGGAAGATTATTATGCCTTCTTAGATCTTTTGATTCTAAAATATAACAAGCAAAAAATAAAAACTAACTATTCGTTGAAAAATTAATACAAGGGTATTAACTAAGGAGCTCCAGTTTGGATTGAAAACCAATGGTTGATCTCAAATGAACTTGGTAGGGACATTTCTACAACTGGATTTAAAAGGTAATTGAGCCTTTAACCTTTCTTAGCAACTGCCATTTTTTTCTACCTCTGTGTAAAGATCAAACATGCATATTTTCTTCAAGTTCAATGACAAATTTTTAAAAAACATTCTTATCAATTGCCTGCTCTTTTCACACGTTCAGGAAGCCTCCTCCCCCAATATGTAAAAATAAAACTTAGAACATCCTCTCTGCTTTATTTTGTATGGTCACCAGCCACCAAAACAATGCACAGGTGGGAAATCGTTTCCAGTTACTTAGATTCACATATGCACATATAATATGTAAATATGTGTCATTACTGTATGCAGTAAATTGTTACCTACTGGTCTGGAAGTACAAAATTATTTTTCCTTCCAAAGCAACATCTAGCTGACCCTCAAGTAACCTAGCACGAAGGATTCAAGCAAATTTCAGCATCTAAAAGCAGTTACAATGTCTCTTAATTTTCATTATTTCATTCCAGCACCACATAGCTAAGCACTTGCTATCTTTTATTTTTTATATTATGATGATAGAGATATTGTTCAAATATCCAATAAACATTTCAGATATATATGGATAAAGAAACATTCATTACACTCAAGAGGACTCATAGTCTGAGTAGAAAAACACTCAAAACAAATAATGAAAACGGCAAAACCACATAACATGGAAGTGCAGTGAGAACATGATACATGCAATTTATTATGATAATACCAGAGAGCTCAGCCTGGAAGGGGAAGTGGAATGCAGGTATATTTCCTAGAGAAACTGGCAATAAAGCTGATTCTTAAAAGAATAATGAAGTAGATAAGACAGAGTGAATACAGAAGTTGTTGAGATCCTAGATTACTGGCTAAATACAATCTGGATAATTACTCACCACTTACTCTAGACCCAACATCGTTTTAATTTAGGGAGGTAAATTTTATATCCAAAACAAACTGTTAATAGTACATGGTAAAGTAGAGGCTGTAACATGTAGACAATGTATCTATTTGTCGATTCAACAGATATTTATTTACTGTCTATCTGCTATGGACTATACACTGCTGAAGGCCCTAGGCATATAGCAGCAAACAAACACACAAGGCCACTGTTCTCATGGAGGTCACATTCTAGCAGATATTAACGTGAGTTAATATCTGTAACATGTGAGTTTTATAAAGCTCATCATAATTCTCTGAAACAAAGAATGTAAGTAGAGAATGTTGTTGGTCAAAAAATGCTGTCAATAGAAACATTTAGCCAAGTATTTCAGTAAAAATTTTTCATCCTTTAAAATATTGTGGTTGGCAATTCAAACCCATTTTCTACTAATAATCACCAACTCAATTTTAGCTAGCATAAAATATTTATAGTAGATAGACCTTGTGTGTTACAAGGGATGCTTTTGACTAAATTTATTTATACTTCCAACAACAACAAAAAGACATCATTTAGCAAAGGCAAAAGACTTTCTAAGCATTGCCCCAAATTCTAGAATTTATATGTCTTAAATCTGAGTATTTAAATACACATATTTGTGAATTTCTTCTACACAGGAGAAAGAAAATAATTCAAGAAGCGCGGATATAAAATAACATTAAACACTAGACATTTCTCTGTTATAAAAAGGTAGAAAGGAATCACAAGAAAGTGGCAAAGACAGAAAATGCATTTGTACTTACTGTTATTATCACAATACCTGGTCCCTCTCAGGTATTAGGTATGATTTACTAATAATTCTGAAAAGAACTATATGATTGAAGTGAGTTAAATGTAGACATACAGCCCAGGTTTCTACCCAATAAAATGGTGATTTTGGAGCATGTTATTTATAAGGCTCCTTCCCATCTGGTGAGAACAATACTACTATCAACCTAACTCACAACTGGTGTTTACTGACAGGTTATATGCAAAGCTGATCTCCTTGAATGAAGTCCATCATCAGGAGACAAGTGCCATAACAGTGCCAACACTGTTGGTGGCCAACACATCATTTGCCCCCTTGTACATCTTACTTATCCTGTTTAGTTGCAAGATCAGAAAAGTTGAGAAATGAGATTCAAGAGTGTAAGTCTCATAAAGTGATTTTCAGTGAAGTCAGTGTTTTGTGAAGAATATTTGTAAAAGAATCCAGTTTACCAAATTTCATAGAAGGTATCAGATTAACATAAACTATCAACTAGGAGCATCTAGCATTGATAACATACATGCTGCACCAAAAACTTTCCTGATAGTGATGGCATGAGCTGCATAATAATCACCATGCTTTGATTAATTATTTTTACTGAATGGATGAATTAATTGCATTTACACTGATAGCCTCAGTTTCTGCAGTGTATTGTTTTTTATCCTAACACAACTATTTGGAATTAAAATAGAAGTAGTACAATTTGCAGTACCAAGCATACCAAATAGTTACAGTAAAAAGATTTCCATCTGAGTTATCAAAATAAATGCAAGAAATTTAGAACCTAAAGTAAAGAAAACACAAAAACAAAAACAAAAAGCCTCTAATTAAGGGAAATTTGAGAGAGCTTTTTAGCAAATTCTTTGCTGAAAGAATTTATTTGGTTTCTTGATCCTCCTACCAATCGCATTAACAATGACAAAAGATATGCAAATTTAAATAGACAATAGTCAAGCCAAACTGCTCTGACTCACACCAACAGGGACATTTTCAGCATATAATCAGCTAGATTCACGTTAGCAAGGGTCAGTGTAACCAAAGAACATCTGCATAGTTATGCTTGGCTATAATCATTGACCAAGAAAAATGTAAACAAAAATCAAGTTTATTTCACACAATAAATTAACATATGACACATGTGCATGACATAAGCCCAACAGAATCATATATTTACCCTCTCGTTGCTAAATAATTGCATTACTATGCTTGAATCACCATTATGACTATATGATTTAAATAAACAAAATATTACATTTTTGGTCAAATAGTTCATTCAGGACAATTTAGGACTAAATTTCCCTCCCTAGCCCCTTCAAAGAATCCAGGCTAATTTATAATGATTGAATTCTCATAAAAAAAACCCATATGGATGGTATATTGAGAATAGTAAAAAGCTGTTTAACCAAATTAGTTTGTTTACTATGAAAATAAATTTTGCCAAAGACAAGACAGATATCTTATTCTAAACTGCTGCTATAATTAGCACCTGAAATCTAAACTATAATTATCAAAAGACTTCAGAATTCTCTTTGCTTTCTATTCTTCTGCCCCTAGTGATCTTTCTCACCTGTAGTCTACAACAGAAAGATTAACTACAATTCCAGGTTTAGAAACTCTGAAATCTATCAAGTTTAAGTTAATTTGTCGAATAAAGCATCAGTGATCTTAGTTCAGTCCCTAGCGGACAAAGGGAGAATAACTGTTACTTGGCATGATTCAGCAGGCAAGGCTCAAACTGAGTGTGATAACACGGGGGGGGGGGGTGTAAAAGCATCTGTCCTCTCCTTATCTTCTCAAAGTCTGTTAACAGACTTACTTAAAGGAGACCTCCTACCTATATGCACCAAATGATATTTTAGAGAAGACCCGTGGGAGAGAAGAATTCTCACAAGTATGACATTGCTGCCCTTTCATGGACGTAGTTGAATATGCTAGTTATCTGCTGTCTCGCTGTCTACCTGTTACTCAATTAAACAGACAGCAAAGAAAGAAAGAGCTGCAGAATGTGTGTTCATATTTTAATAGACATTTTCAACAAAAACTTTTAAAATGGTTTATAGAGAAAAACTGAATAAAGTGTTCATTTTGATTTTTATAAATGGGGATCAATTGCATACTCGACATTTCCATTCATCTAAATACTTAGACTCCCACATGACACTGCTGGTAACTGCAATGTCCTGAAAAAGGAGGTATTTCAGGAAGACAGCAAAGCCCATGCTGTGCTCAGCTCAAATGTGCAGGTGCACGTTTTCAGCAACAGCAACCACCAGCTCAATCTCCCCTTTCACACAGGGCAAACGATCTCTTCCTGAAGAGTTCACATTAAAATTTACCTTCCTGATTTTTTTCCTCAAAGATGGAAAAAATATACTACAGAAATCAGTCCTCTACTACTCTGCTACTTGCTAAAAGTTGCTTTTATATACCTATACAATTTCTCCACTTATCATACTTTACATATACTCCTATTGAAATTAACTTAACTAGAGATTTAAAAAAAATATTTGGTGCTAATTTCTCACCCTGTCTGCAGAAAATTTCCTGGTGTAAAATCTGTCTGATCCTAAATTAATATTGTCATTATTTTCTTTTTTCACCAACTGTCTCAAGACATATGCACTTTTTTTTTTTATGTTCGGCTTTGACAGTCAGAAAAATCAAGCTTAATTTTAAGTAAGAGGAAACCAAAATGTGGCATTGGTAGGCACATAAATGGGTTGCCACCATACCTTCAGAGGTTTGCAGGAGCTTGAAAACCTTGACTCACCCATGAAGTCATAGGGAAAGGACAGGCTTGGATTTGCAAACACTGCCCCCCAGGAGCAAAAGGTAAACACACAATGCCCCCTAAGGAACTCTAAGTTAGCTGCAGTACAAGAACTGAAAAGGCTCTGCAATTAGAAACTGAAAGCAATCACTTACTTTTTGCAGCCACTGAGTATAATTTTCCATCACATGCTCCAGATGTTGAAGTTTCTGGGAAGAGAAATCCGGTTCCACGTGTGGAGCATCTCTCTGCAGAGCATTTGTGTTGTACTGGTCCGTCGTACTCTCACGACAGTTCCCGTCGTGTTCTGGAAGAATAAAAGTGTAGGCACACTGCCCATGCTGAATCCGGTTATATCTTCTCCCACCGTTTTCTGGACTTCGGCGCTGGTTGCTGCACCCTATGTGAGTCAGAATGGCAGCAAGGAAAGCAAAGGAAAGGAAAACTGTCATTGTACTGCCAGCACTCTCTTTCCGTGCCTCTCGCAAAAGCTTGCTCCTTTCTTCTGACCTTTAAACTAGTTTTTATTTTAGGTAAAACTGCTTGTTTGTTTGACTTTTTCCCCCTCAAAGAAAGCTTTTAGAGAAGAATCACAGAAAACTAGCCATTTGTTAGCTTTGTTCTAAAATGTTTTTTTTTTTTTTTATTTCACTGTAATGGTAGTTTCCTTAGTTAAAACTTGAGATATTTATTGCATAGTAGCTGAGATTTATTGTTTCCTCTCTGTGTAACCGTCCAGCGTGGAGCCTGCCTGAGTCAGCTGCGTGTACATATTCTAGACCCTTTCCCCTACCCTATCTGCAGCAGATCTGCTATTTTCTCCCAGACCTCAGTGAGTTTTATTAAGGTTGCACATCCAAGCCAAGCTGGAAGCAGGCAGCCTTTCACAAGATGACTTGACAGGAATGCATGAGTGTGCCCCTATGCTAAGGATTGCTGAAGGCTTGGAGCAGCGGATCGTCTTACAAATTGGCTAGATGCGCATGACCTCGATCATGTATGGCCCTCCCACCCCTTCCGCAGACAATTGCCTCCAGCCTTTAGCAGACTCAGGGCAAATCAATAAATACAGCAGTCCACCTTAATACACTTTTGCTGTGCATGCTGACCTACTAAAACCTAGCAAACTACCAGTTGTTTTTAAAGTTACTATTTAATTGGGGAACTCTAGAAAGAAATTGGCATGGTGTCCAGTAAAATAATTTTTGCTAGTGAAGGGTAAATCTGTATAAATATTAATTTTAAAAAATTATTATTGACTACGGGAAAAAAGATACTAAAAACCATTTTTAGAGATGATATTCTCTCAGTGTATTCATTTAGACTTTAAGGAGTTGGAGAAAATTGTCAGAGAGGGTCAAATTAGCAAAAAAAAATTCGTAACTTGTCATTCAAAGGAATACAGACAGCATGTGCATATTAAACAGAATAAGCTGAGTACTTTCTGAAATAAGGATTTTAAATGAAACTGGTCCTCTGATCAGAATATAGCTCTGTATGCTCTCTGTATATAAATTGAGCAACTTCCTTACAAAAACAGTGTGGTTACAATTTAAGACAGTGGCCAGAGAATTATTAATTCCTGTGGTACATCCTAATCGTAGATTTCACAAGTACCTCTTCAGTGTTGCTATGGCTATCTTTAACCCTGGTAAGGAAGTTCCCCATAAAGTCTCCTGTGTCTGTCCCAGAAAACCATCTGAGAATAAACATACATCAGGTGTGTCAATGGGCCAGCAAAGAGTTGCATGGGAGAAATCTCTGCTTCTATTAAGAAACAAAAATTATCTGAAGGTAATTTCCCACATGTAGAATGTAAACACTTGAACAAAAGGATCAGTAAAACATAAAGAATAGATGATAATTATAGAATTAAGGTTATGGCACTGAGTTCTTTTACTAAGTACGTGCAGAAAACATGAATTATGAGCAGAGGCTTTCATCAAGAACTGGGAGGGATTTTCAGGAATGGAGCTTCTCAACTGTACTCAAGATATAAAAACAGAAGCCACAGATGTCGACTCTTGAGTCCTTGGGGTACAGGTCAGTGGGTAAAGGGCATTAAGGTTAGAGATTGGTGTGTAGGGATTGTTAGAGGAGATGGCAAAACAAATTCCAGAAAAAAAAATGTGATCTCTTTGAGAAAAAACAAAAATTGTTCCAAAATTTATCAGTCTTTTCCATACCATATAGCAAATTTCTAATCTGACAGAAATGGAAGCAAAGAATACCAAACATAGCAATAAAGTCCTTGAACTGTCTCTGCAGCTTCCTCCTGTTGGCTGACTTGTCACTCATGAGTAATAAAAATAAAGGCATTTACTAAGGGCTTAATATTTTCCAGATCTATGCACATACTCCTTGCACACGATCTCATTTAATTATCCCAATGAACCCGAAACATGGATATTATGTTTAATCCCATTTTATTGATGAGAAAACTGAGTCACAGAATGGTGAAGTGATCACAACTCAAAGAGCTAGCTAGGAATGGTGCCAATGTGTAAACTCCGGCCAAACAATTCCAAGCCTGTCCTTTTAAGCTCCAAACCAGCCAAAAGGCTTCCAAAAGGGCTCCAGCTGCCCTGATTCCCAGTCCCAAAGCAGACTTAGTGATGGTACTGAAAAGTAAAACAACTGATTCAAAAGCCAGGTTATACCACCAAAGTGATTTAATCTGTCCTCTGTACCCAAGAAACAAACAAAAGTGGCAGGTAACCCATGCAATAGAGTTTTTAAGGGCCCACAAGGATGAGGTAAACTGGCAAAGTACAGGTTGTCTAAGAACATTTTCCAACAATGCTAGCTTTGAAAATTTTTCCTGGAAAGAAGAGAGTCCAAAACCAACACCTTAAGTGATGCTTTAAAAATTAAATAGAGCTGAAAATAAGTAGAAGACACAAGAGTGAGTAGTAAGGTTTCTATTAAAGTGTTTCTGTGTTTTATAACAGCCAAGATTTAAAAATCTGTTCGTGTGTGTGAAAATCTACATGTGCTTTTTCATATAAACTTTTCCAATCTGAACAAATGAAATGAAGGAATTCACAATTTTCTGAGGGAAAAGTAGGTAACTAAGAAAGGAAGGCTGAAATGCAAATACTAAAAAAAGGGGAGGGGACAGAGAGTAAAAGAAACTGATTTCTTTTCCAGAAAAACAAAGAAACAAAAAACCATGACACTGAAAGTACTAATATCAATCTGGAAAAAAAATGCCACAAGATGAATTTTAAGCAGCTGAAAAACATAGGGACATGTATAATGAACTCATGTTTTAGGACTTCAGCTGAGGAGACACTGAGTACATTTGAGGCTCCTTGTGACATGCTAAACACCATAAGCTTCCAAGGACCTGAACCTAACCAACAGCAATAACTGTGGGTCATTTTTGTTGACTATTCAGAAATGGTGTTTAGGAGATTTCAGAATTTAGGAAGGAATTTGAAACATAGGCCATATTTAAAAAAGAAAAAAAAATTCCTCTGCCACACCTCCAAAAACGAAAAAAAAAATTCTAAAGAACTAAATAATTATATTCAGTTGAATACTGAGGCAGCTTGATCTTTAAAGCTCTGTATCTTTATTTGAGGGGGGGAGTTTGTTTGTTTTTGTTTTTTGTTTTTGCATTACTAGAGCTCTGGAATAGGGAGGTTTATGCTTTAAAAGTGTCTGATTTCTTATCTACAATAGTCCTAGTAAACATTAGCCTCATCCAGAAATTTCCAGCAAGACAGGGAACACCATTTATATGGAAACCTGATGGCCCTAAATCTCTCCTAACAACTGGTCTTTGTTACTTCTTTTGTGAAGCTTTCTTAATTTCTCAGGGCCCAATAAGTGACTCTCTCTGATGTGTTTCAATAACCTTCTTTTCATATCTCCATAATGGTACTACTCACACTGCTTTTCTAATTATTTCTTTTTTGGTCTATCTCCC
This sequence comes from Spilogale gracilis, assembly GCA_004023965.1. Lineage (NCBI taxonomy): Eukaryota > Metazoa > Chordata > Mammalia > Carnivora > Mephitidae > Spilogale > Spilogale gracilis. The sequence goes on along the minus strand of PITA01001518.1, from coordinate 4,219 downwards.
CCTGTAGCTGTGAGCTCATAAAGTAATCTGCTCTTTCATCACTGATTTCCCAGCACTTACTATGCATTTTGATTGGAGGAATGAGAGAACAAATGAATGAGTGAATGAGCTAATTCAATTACTTAGCTCATCTGACCACTATATAACTGGCCATATCTGTTGCATTTTGGCAGATGAGTCTGCTTAATATTGGGGTGAAACAAAATTTATTCTAAAGAATGAGTTAGATATAAGAACATGCTATAATAATAATGCATAACATTTTCTAACCCATAACAAATTAATTTCCTCATTTAACATTTACAGCACCCACATAATTGTGTTATTATTACTATTTTGCAGAGGAGAAAAATTACAGGACATAGAGGTGAATTACCCAAAATCTATGATCTCTTACGTAGCAGAGCAGGAATCTGATCCTCAATCCACCTAAATCTGGGGCCCACATTCATATCCCATTGAGCTATAATACCTCTAGCGATACCTCAGTATTAGGAAATAGGAAGAAAACATTTCTTAAATTTAGGGGACAGGAACAACACGGCATCATAACTAAGATGGGTCTTCTCCCCCTCTTAACCATGGCCTTCATGGATTCATGTTATGATCTTCTAAAACAGAGCTAATGTTAGGCAAAGATGCACCAGTATGGTTTTGCCATCTACTAACAAACATCCAATCTGATTGTTCAGGTTACATTTAGGAAGAATTCTCTATGCTTAGTCCTATGCTATATCACATGTTATATATATTCTCTAAAATAACATTAAATAATATAAATGATTTATTCCTCAAAAACACCATGAAGTACTCCTCTAGTATTCATACAGACCCCAATGATGGCAAAAGGGGGGGAGAAAGCATTCTCCACCCTTGTATACAGAACACAATGTCACTCAGCACATATTCTGTAGATATATTCTTAAACACATCCTGTATTCTAAGGGCACCATATTTGATGGCTCTGCTCTGGCAATTTCAGGGTTCAAGAATATTAGCAGGGCTATGGCAGTGTCGGCTATGTCTAAAAGGAAGCACTTGGCTGTAATCCCTAGAGGCAGAGCCAAGACCCCTTCACTCAACTATGTAGGCATCAAAGCTATCCACAACAGATGGAAATATCACAGGGTGCTAAAACAGAAAAACAAGAAGATGGAGGATATCACCTGGTGACTGATGGCACTTCGTGAGTACATGGGAAATATCCATTGGTAACTCTCAAACGAATTGGAAAGACTACAAATAGGTAGAGACACTCCAGTGGGTGGGGTAAGGAAGACACTGCAGTGGGTAAAGAAATATACACAGCTGAAAAACAGAAAAATTATTATGTAAAGAGTCCCCTGCCTTCTGATGAGAGAAATTTCTGGTAATTGGTGGATGTCTTGCTATCTCAGACAGTTTTTTTTTTGTTTATTTGTTTGTTTGTTTTTAAGGATTTTATTTATTTATTTGACAAGAGAGAGAGATCATAAGCAGGCAGAGAGAGAGGAGGAAGCAGGCTCCCTGCTGAGCAGAGAGCCCGATGCAAGGCCTCCAACCCAGGACCCTGAGATCATGACCTGAGCTGAAGGCAGAGGCTTTAACCCACTGAGCCACCCAGGCGCCCTATCTCAGACAGTTTTTAATTGTAGCTATCTATACGCTGGAAAGGGCTCAGACAGAATTAATTTGTTCCACATAGGAAAGTAGAGAAGGGACTCAAGGGAAGATCTGGAAATAGAAGATGAGCTAGGGAGGTTTGGAGAAGAGTCAGAAGAGAAAGGAAACTTGTGGCTGTGTGGCTGAGAGAAACTCGGGAAGATATAATGAGTACAGAGGTCTGCAGTGAAATGGTGTTTCCTGTGAGATAAAATCCCTCTTTTTCAGCAAAACACATGCTTTTGGGCAAGTGACTTCTTTAGCATGAATGAGAAGAATCACTGATCCTTGCTCCATATATGGAGCTAACTTCTGAGTCAAACTGTTAATGTGAACACAATTTATTTCATTTTGGTCTTTCACACTAGATTAGAGCCTTCTCAGAGCTGGGACTGCATCTGTCTTATTGATCATTTTATCCCCCTTTTCTGGCACGTAAGAAGCAACTGATAAATATTTGTGATCCAGCTGACTGACTCATTCATTTGGATTCCTGATGATGAGATCTGACGACACAGAAGCATCCCCCTCCCCTGTAGTTTCTCTTGCCTACGTTCCAAGACCTCACTTTCTGGAGAGTCACATAGGAGATCAGGATCCCTATACTACAAAGCAAATCCCAGAAACTGCAATGGAATAGTAGCCAACAGTCCCAGTTATCCAGGGACATGGCTGAAGAAGAATTTAAGAAATATTATAGAACTACCTTCTACTGTGAGGTTACTTGTTAATTCTACAACAGAGATAACTTCTACATGTACCCAAGTCATAAAAGAAAACAAACAGCTGGAGACTGTAACAAGTAGAAATACAGATGCCAACATTCCCCTCATACCAGAATGGAGAGAGATTTCCAGTGGAGACCCAGTGAGATGAGATTTTATTATGGGAAAAAGCATATAAACCACTTTGTATTTATTAACTGTCTCCTTTCTTCTCTTTTTCCCTATAGAAGTCTTGATTCCTACATGAGAGAAAAATGCAAAGGTCTCTCACAGCTTTTACAACTTCAGGAAGAACATGTATTTTATATATCTTCTCAGAAACTCAGAAAGAACATGGTTGAAAAGGAATGGCTAGAAACATCATGTGATGAATCATATACCCAATGGCACATGCATACTAACTAATACTTGCAGCCAAAACTGATAAATGACCTCCACTGAGCAGTGACTAGAAGATGCAGGACTTTCTGTGATTCGTTTTGTGGTTAGAGAGTTGTGACAACCTCTGATAAGCAAAGGTTGGATGAACTGTTCAGTAGTAGTTTAGGTGGGAAGCAAATTGCTTTCTCTTTGTTTTTGCTTACTTCTTGTTTATGCTATTAAACAAAACTGAATTATATTGGGTAAGATATTTAATTATTTTAAGATTAGTTTCCTTACCCCTAAAATGAGGATGATAATACAGTATCAGTTTTATAAGGTGGACGCGATGATTAAATATAATAATGGATGTAAGGCACTGAACACAATCTCTAGAGCATATCAGGTACTCTAAATGTTAGTTCTATTTCTAAATTTGAGCTCTCTCCCTTGTGCTAAAAAATGATCCTACCTGTAAACCTACTTTGTTGAATTTTATGCCTACATTGACCTATTTATTAAACCAACAAGAAGCATAGAACCTGATAGCCAATTATACCAAAGGAAAGTTGTAGTAGTTGAAAATGAGAGCTATCAATAGAAGTTAACAATTATATTTACTGTATGTTAATCACTTTACATACATTATCAAATTTAAATTCCCTATCATTTCATCCTCTCAATTTTTTAAAATCATTTCTGAACCTCTTAAAAATCACATGTAAATGACTAATATGGGACAATGACCACATGCACAATGATGGCTCACATAAACAGCTCTCGTTTCCTTAAGGGGAGGGATGAATGTTTTCTTCCTCATGGCTGTATCCTCAGCACTTGGAATAGTGAGTGCCTGACACATAAAAGGTGCACAATGATTATTTGTTGAATGAATGAAAGAAGTTGGAAACAATTTAGTGCGAATATACTATTCCACAGAGACATCTAGTAGGGGAGACTAACATATAAACCAGTCATACTCAGTAGTGTGATATGAATTTTATTCCCTAGGAACCATGGGCGAAATGTGGATGCCATTTATGGCTTCATCACTATGACTTGCTACCAGACTCATTTCCGGCCAATTCAACTAGATAACCTTATTTTCAAGAGCTTCTTTTATGACTAGACTTATGGCATATATGACCCCATTCTGTTTCCTAGGATGAGAAGATAAAGTGGCCAAGTGTTTGCCTCTGATAAAATGAAAAGAACTAAAACACTCTACTATTAATCTTACAAGAAATACACAGCTTGGCACGACTTGTACATTAGCAAAGGAAATCTTATTTTATCTAGTTTTTCTCTAATACTAATTTGCTGCCACTTAGACTCTAATCAGATTAGGAATTTGGCAATTAAATTAGAAAGTAAGTTTCAATGGTACAAAAACCTGTGAAAATGTAATATAGCTTAACCAGGCTTTTAGTTCATAAGTTACTGCAAAGACAGGTCTTTTCAATGTTAACTTTTTTTTTTTTTTTTTTTATTGT